>JAJOZX010000189.1:75000-272500 GCA_023014485.1 Bathynomus jamesi
GGCGAAGGGTAAATGCCCGCAAAAGCGCCCCCCCCCCATAGAAGAAGAAGAGAACCAAAATCAAGGTCTGGGGTTTTTCGAGATGCCTAGACACTCTGTGTTTGAAAGATGGGAGGTCACAGACATGAGGAAAGATGGATTGAGAAAGATTGTTCCAGAGTTCACCGGCTGAGTAGATGAAAGATTGAAAATACCGATTAACCCTTACGTTAGATAGCTGGACAGAAAAAGAATAATAAAGTGCAGAAAGTCTGGTGCTGCGTGATCTCTTTAAAGGAGGAGGCATGCAGTTAGAGAGTTCAGAAGAGCAATGTTCGTTATGATAGCGATAGTAAAGAGAGTAATGAACATTGCAACAAAGAGAGAGAAATTGGAGACAATCAGTAAGAGACGGGAAAGTGATGAGACGAAAAGCCTTTGATTCCATCCGGGCAAGTACGGCTGTATTGGTTGAGCCACCCAACGCATGAGAAGCATACTCCATACAGGGGCGAACAAGACCACTGTACAGATATAGTAACTGAGTGGAGGTAAAGAAACCGCGGAGGCGGTACAGCACATCTATCCTCTTTGAAGCTGTTTTAGAAAGAGAGTATATGTGATTTTTTCTGTGAAAGGTCACGAGAAAAGGAATGCCAAGAAGGTTAAGAGAAGAGGAAGGATTGAGTTGTGTATTGTTGAAGCTAAGGGGATAGTCGTGTGGAAAATTGTGACGAGTAGACAGCTGGAGGAACTGAGTTTTTGAGGCATTGAAAGCGACAAGGATTTCTCTGCCCCAATCAGATATAGCAGAAAGATCAGAGGTCAGGTGTCCCATAGCCACCCACGCGAATCATAGAGTGACTGTTGTGAGGGACGCTTTGGGAAGGGGGTGAAGTAGTGAAGAGTGGAATAGGAGTGAATAGGACAGGAAGTGCGAATTAAAAGATCATTAATAAATAAAAGGAAGAGAGTGGCTGACAGGACAGAACCCTCAGGAACACTACTGTTAAGAGCTTTAGAAGAACAGTAGTCATCTACAATTGCTGCTATAGGTCGGCCAGAAAGGAATTATGTAGAGATGAAGGAATACATAGAAGGGTAGAAACCGAAGGAGGGCAGTTTGGAAATTAAAAATTTGTGTCAGATTCTATCAAAGTTTTTGATATGTCTAGCGCAATACAAAAGTTTCACCGAAGTCCCGAAAGGAGGATGCGCAAAACCCAGAGAGATATGCAAGAAGATCGCCAGTAGAGCGTCCCTTGCGGAACCCATACTGACGATATGAAATAAGTCTTTGAGAAGAGAGGTGTTTAAGAATCTTCCTATTAAGGTCATAACTCCTAAAACATTTAGGTAAATCCCATTTAAAAAATTCAGTGATATCCACTACAAAAAGAATAGCTTTAAGAAAAAACTTTATGAATTTTTTAATCAATGAGAAAACCTGTAAACCGTAAAGAAGTTTAATTGATAGTGACAGTCTAATGACTGGAAGTATAGTTAAGCTCAAGTTATGAATAGGGTAAAAGATTGGAGCTGGAAATGTTAGGCGAGTCTCTTGGCTGAGGGTTACCAATGAATGCCACAAGAGGGTACCACAAATCAATAAGTGGAATCTGTGTATGTAGTTTCTGACAGTGATGTAGTCGAGACCACCATGACCGAGACCGCGACCGAGACCAGAAAAAAGGGTCTCGAGAGCGGTCTCGAGTCCTACATCACAGGCTTCTGATTTTATCACTTATTGTTATTAAAGAATTGTTTTGTATTTTTACCGAATTGATTTGGTTTTATAATGAAATATTAATTTTATATTTGTAACTGCTTCACGCCATATCAAATCACAGAAATGAAAAAAATTTAATAAAGTTTTTGGTGTAGATGAAATTTGACAAACTTGTATATCTTTGAGAAACCCTTATAATCCATGTGTGTGTGTGTGTGTGTGTGTGTGTGTGTGTGTGTGTGTGTGTGTAATATTTAAAATATCACTACGATGTTGTGAGTCTGTAGAATTGTGACTATTTAAAATTACTCTCTGCTTAAAATTATATTTCTGCAGAGTTTATGAGGTGATATATCATGCCAATCGAGTGTTTGAAGTATGTGATCAAGAGAAAGAAGTACATTTAAAGTTGAAAGCAGGGTGAAGAAGGGCTAACAAGTCATAGGTATGATAAAATCCTACTAGGTAGAAAGTGTTTAGTAGTATAGCCGAAAAAGGTTAGCGTGCAGCAATGTTGCAAAGGGGTTGGGGGTATGCAATGAAGGGGGTGGGGTATGCAATGAAGGGGGAGGGGTAAGCAATGAAGGGGTGGGGGAATGCTGCAGGTGCAACTAGGGGTCATGAAACTTGGAGGCGGCGTTATCCCCCAAGAAAAAGACAGGAGAAGGAGAGAAAGCAAGGGAGGTGTTCACCAGGCAGGAGCCAAGCGCACACTAAGACTTCAGCCGAGTGGCGGTTCTCTTATAGGCCCTAATCAGCCAGTTGACGTAATCAGACAGTTGGCTTAGAAGGAGCCAAGGGGGAGAGGGGAGGTTTAGGGGAAGGGGTCTTCGGGGGAGAAGGAAGGATGACCTCCCCCAAAGGGGTTGCCTTAACCTAAGAGAGAAAGAGAAAGGAGAGAAGGAGGAGGGCTTTGGGGGACAAGGTGGGACGTCCTAACCCCCCAAAGGGAAACTGAGCTAAGTCTTAACCTAAGAAGGAAGGAAGGAGATATCTTTATTCAGCCGCATTCATCATCAAACTGCCAGCTCTGAAGCGAGGCGGGTCTTATATAGAGGAAGGTTGAGTTGCCAGACACCATTTTTTATTTTAATTGTACAGGTATACATTATTAGGGTGAGTTGCTAAACAACACCATTTATTTTAATTCGTTACCAAAGCAAACGTACTTTCTCTTTTAAGAGAAATAATCACCAACATTGACAATAAAAAATTCAAGCTGTTTATTAATTATTGTAAATAAATAGAATTTGCCTTCTACTGCACAAAAAATAATACAATATGGAACGTACATTCGTCAAAATAATAGTTCAGACGAAATACACACACACACACACACAATTGAACAACTTTCTCCTTACCTTATATATATATATATATATATATATATATATATATATATATATATATATATAAACGGACTTTCTCCTTTAAGGAAATAAGCACATTAACTGTGTCTATTTTATTTTGTCATACCTCTCTCTCTCTCTCTTTCTCCCTCTCTCTCTCCTCTCTCTCTCTCTCTCTCTCTCTATCTATATATATATAATATATATATAAAATATATATAAATATATATATATAGTCTATAGAAAGAATCACATTAACTGTGTCTATTTTCTTTTATCATTCCGTTCTGTCTGTCTGTCTGTCTGTCTGTCTCTCTCTCTCTCTCTCTCTCTCTCTCTCTCTCTCTCTCTCCTCTCTATATATATATATATATATATATATATATATATATATATATATACATATATATATATATATAAACGGACTTTCTCCTTTAAGGGAATCAATTATTAAAACCAATATTAACAATATAAGAAAAACTAATTATTTAAACGCCGTTCTATTTACTTTCCTTCAGTTATTAAAACGAATCCCAATATTAGCTCTGTCTATTTAAGAGTGAACGGAGGTAGGTAATGAAAAGGTCCAGCGAAAGGTCCAGCCCGAGGCTTTTTAAAACCACAAACTAGCGTCAAAGGAATTTGGGTTAAAAACTTTCTCCCAAAGACAAGCTTCGTTCTCCAAGCGACTGTTCCTTGTAAATAAAAAATGTTTTATATTTTATCAACTTCGTTATTTTTATTTACACGTAATTTGTATGATATCCTTTCTTAGTTATTGAAATGAATGAATAAAAAAATGGAAGATATATATTATTATTATTATACATTTTTCAAAATTAACACACACCACACAATATATATTATATATATATATATATATATATATATATATATATAGGGTGGTACAAATCATAATAGTAATAATAATTAACTCTTTCTCGCCGAATTGTTCATTCTAGCAATGCTCAAGCTTTTCACATCGCCTTAGACCTAAAGTTTAACGTGGAAACCGAATACATTAATTCGGGCGGGGAGAAATGTCATCCCCGATCTCTCAACCGACGGCTAATCCACCAGTATTACCTAGGGTACCCATTTATCAGGCAAACAAGTAGAAATTCAATAACTAAATAAAATTTTACCACACTCCTACGCGAGAAGTCCCTTCATTGCATAACCCCTCCCCTTCATTGCACACCCACACCCCCTTTGCAACTAACGTTACAAATATATATATATATATACACACGAGCAAAAACATTATACTATACAACGAGTACGCACAATTGGCGTTGTACTATTTAATAACATAGGAAGGAGTGAACACAAAAATATTTATAATTTCTTTATTATAAAATTCTCTCGAATACACTAGTAATAATAATTAACTCTTTCTCGCCGAATTGTTCATTTTGACAAAGGTCAAACCTTTTCACTCTGCCATAGACCTACAATACAGTTTAACAAGGAATCGCTGCAGTGGCTGAAATGTCTTCGCCCGGACTCTCAACCAGCTTAAACATTAAAATACCTAGGGTATCCATTTATCTGCCAACCAAGCAGAAATTCAATAACTAAACAATCACACTCCTACGCGAGAAGCCAAGCTGAATACAATAATTGAATAGTGTGACAGCAAAACATACACCAAACATGAATCTTGGTAAAAAATCTGAGAATAGTATAACAGCAAAATGTGATATGCACAAAACCATTCTGATTTCCAATTAGTAATTTTTAAACTTTTTACATTAGTAAAACTCTTAAAATACATAATTACGATGACATGCAAACAAGCATTTCACTCGAAACTTGTACTGAAGATTTTTCAATGTTTCCACTATAGCTACAACTATTAAGTTTTCTGAAATCCAATTAGTAACCTTTTACAAATGACTCTTTAATTTATACACCAATACTAAAAGGATAACTTTACAAGCCCCGACTTCTATTGCATAATCAAAAACTTTAAAAATATTCTTGACCACTAGGATGGTGAGGGTGAAATTTTCAAATTGATCCGCGGCTTCCTCCGCAAATACAATCATGCTTAAAACACACAAAGATGCTTTCGCTAGCTACAACACCAAATACAAATTTATAAACATTTCCTTTACATCCTAGGGTTTATTCTAGGAGGACAACCAGGGTGCCCATTTATCTACCATCCAATTTGTACCTTTTTTGTTCTAACCGTTAAAGAATTTTTTCTCCAAAAAATATATTGTATAAAATGAAAAAAATATTCAAAGGCTTTTTGTGTGTTCAGAAATACATCTCGTCAGGGAATGATTGCTAGCTCTTTCACATCATAATTTCATCAAGATAATTCAAGCTCATATACAGGACCTACATTGTCTATAAGATCTGTGGCGCGTGGAACATGCGGCCTTCAGAAGATGTAAACATCTGCTCTGTGGATCAGTTCAAGAAAATGGTTAGGCCGAACCTTACGATGTAGGAATTTTTTCCATGGAACCTTAACCACTGATACATCCTCGGTACGGATTGCAATACTTATTGAGGTACTTCTTGTCCTTCTATCTCCCTCATGTACACCTTCCACATTGTGTCCGACAACTAATACAAAAACTCTTTCCAAAATTGTTGTGAAAGATGCAAAAATGTAATAAAAAAAGAACAGCTTCAGAGTTCATTCACACCATGCGTACACTTATCTCGTGTACACAGTGTACACCTTCCACATTTTGTCCGGCAGGTGCAAGCAGGTGCAACAAGGGGTCATGAAACTTGGAGGTGAGTCTACAATTACATCGTTGTTGCTCTGCATTAAGCAGTATACACGGTTTAATAATATTTTTCAGATCAAGGTATGGGGAAATCTATACTCTATATAAATTCCCTTAATATTATTCAGTAC
The DNA here is from genome assembly GCA_023014485.1 of Bathynomus jamesi. Lineage (NCBI taxonomy): Eukaryota > Metazoa > Arthropoda > Malacostraca > Isopoda > Cirolanidae > Bathynomus > Bathynomus jamesi. Next base: position 80,942 of record JAJOZX010000189.1, read on the forward strand.
TATTTTTGTGCCAACTTTACATCCGGTTGGCAAGTTATCGAACACAATCAAAAGCACGCACAAAGAGGTCACCGTTAGCCACATTATTAAACACAAGTTTATAAACGGCCTTTCCATTCGAGGGTTTATTTCTACCGACCAGAGCTTTTCAATCGTGAACTCTTCTTCAATGGTGAACGGTGTAGGTGAGCTAAGCCCTGTACCGATCAAGTGTTTTGTACCAAAGCTCATGATATTTCGAATAGTCTAAACTTATTAAATAATCCTCCACCTCTAGACCATTCTCACCTTCTTCAGCCCTACACTCGGTAAACCCATCGAACAGAGCGGTGTATGCGTATTCAAGAACCGTATCAAAATAAAGCATAACCCTAACACGCGTGTCTAATATAGGCTTCAGCTTGCGGAATCTCGCGATTTCAAACATCATTCTGTCGAGGATGAAATGGTTCCGCGTAGGGAGAAGAACATCATCAGCTCCCCATTAAAACATCTCTCGTATATCAATGCACGGTTGTTCATTATTTATACTCAATGTGCAAACAATGGTATATGTGGAGGCATCACTAATCTGCTCTCTTCTTGTACCTACCCCAGCAGGTATTTTATAACGGCCCTCTGCCCACTTCTCAACTATCACGAAGCCTCTATTCATCTCCTCGACACTTAAATAAACAACGTTACGTTCGCTTGCCTGTCTGCAAGTCGTTTCCAGTACATAATCAACGGTGCCAGTTTCACGCCTGAGCATGCGCAACGACTTCGTCACGGAAACGTCGTACGAGGCGTTGAGAATGCTTCTCAAAGGGATTTCCATCGTATTCGCACATCCACTCGGTTTTAGCTCTGAGATAACTATGAGGCACATGCAACGCGACGAACGCAACGGTTCGATGGGAGGAGTGAATCGCACCATAATCTAATGAAACGTGTGCGGCGTTGTACCCCATTATATTGTGGATTTGTTTTTATCACCCCCACTCCCCAGATTACGCACCAGACATTTTTATGGAGGGAGATTTTCATGAACTAAACACATTTTATAGCGGTTTTAATGTTTTATCACTCACCATTTCCACAAACTAAATATCTTCACACTCCGGCGCACTATTTGAGAGAGAAAAGATTTACATTCTTAGTCGCAGGGTACGGTATGAAGCCATATATTATAATTTAGCTTGTTGCACCACTCATCAATAAGACTCACTAACCATAACCGCTGCTTCTCTTCTGCACGTGTTGTTTCTTCTACTTCACGGTATATGTAAGCTTTTATAAAGTTTAGTCCTACAACATAATTCCATACATCACTTGTACCACGTGACATATGCATGAGAAATGAAATGCAGTACATTCCACACGTATTACTAAAATATCCTTCCTTCGCATGGTTCAATGTAGCCTTAAAAGCATCAAAGGATGGTAGAATAGGAGTCTTTCAGTATCCATCACATCTTCACACTTTACCAAATATCACTTCATAAAACTCGAGTACGCAATATTAAAGGTAGCCATCACTATTTTCCTTCTACGCGAGAGAATACACATCTGAAATCCACGGCTTGCACTTGAGCACGCAGGGATAGAGATATCCCCAGGTAGTAGCAGGAGTCACGTGACCAATCATACACGGGACGGAGCTTAGGACAGATAATTCAAATGAATGAATTTATTAATATCTTACAAACTGTTAATTTCTAGGAGAAAGAATAAGCGCGAGATAACCCATTCTAAAAGTTATGCTAGGATTTCCGGGGGTACTGGGGCACAATAGTACCCCGGGTAGAGTTTGAGGGTTAAACTTGCAAAAAAAACCTCGTATTAATTTTGATACTACGATTTCAAGGTTTTACGCACTTCTCTCTTCATAGTTAAACATAGGCGTAAGTTTTCTTCAAAACTGATATTAAGGCTGTTTAAAACTTAAGCTTACATAATGTTTAGTTAACTTTAAACATGCTTTTTGTTATGTATTAAAATCAATTACTTATTTGAGGTTTGATAGTTCTTCCTCTTTCGAACTGTTATCTGAATGCTCTACACTCTGTGGTTCTTATAGTTTTCAGTCCAACTTATTAATGTTATCTTAAAAGGAAAGGACGTAGAAATGAAGTCTTACTGTGATAACTTTATTCTCAAATGAAAGGAGTTAAGTTTCTTTAGAGAGGTATGGAGATGGTGAAGGAGAGAGTATGTCTATCTTTACAAACCCTACTTTTATAGTTAGACATTTGAACGAAACGATTTTGTAACACTGAAGTCGATGTGTAACTTTAGCAACTACTCCAGATTGATATATATATATATATATATATATATATATATATATATATATATATATATATATAATACTAATAAAAGAAATCAGTTTTAGTATTTTGATAAATATATTTCTATTTAGATGTTATATATTGACGTATTTGTCAATTTTATTGGAAACAGATTCAAACAAACTAAGGATCTGATTGACTTGAAAGAGCTTGGTAATGACGTCACAACGACATTTTATAAAGGCAGGCGAAACTTTCACTTTAATTCATTACAAGATTGGAAATAGAGGATGGAGTCGTGTTTGTTATCTCTCTGTGCCTTGACCAATTGCTAAGTGGTGAACATGATATCTGACGTTCCAAACGGGTTTGAAGCACACAAGTTGATAAATATATCGCTCGGTAAAATTGCATCCAGACGTTCGGGAAGAGCTGGTGCATCTTTGCATAATTCCTTATTAGTTGCGTCTGTGTTACAGAAAGCCCGTTTTGTTTACTTAGAAGAAGCACATAATTACCACCACACCATATTTTCCCCGCCACAAGGGCAGCCGCGTTTTAACTTCACTTGTTCTATTGCTAACAGCAACAGAGATGGTTTTTCAGAAATTGCCGTTGTCAACCATCTCCTGGTTCATATTTGTGCACAGAATCGTACAAATTCTGTTCTTCGAGCAGCCAAAACTTCCTTCATGCAATAAAATTGTGAAAATCTATACAATGCTAAGTCTTCTCGCTCTTTCTGACATCTAGTTAAGAACCTCACCATCAACTTTACATGTTCTTCCTCTCCTCCCCTTTTCCAATCTAGCTCAGTTGCCATCTCCTCTCTTCACAAAGCTGAACTATTCGCTCGAACTTTCGCTTCCAACTCAAACCTGAACGAATCCAGTGCTATTCCGCCAACATAATTATGTCTGAAACAACCACAATCGCATCATTGTGCTTTACTGTGTTAAAGAACAAATTCATGCCTAAAGACACCTTAGCGTGGAAAACTCTTTCGTCTTTGTCTTTCATCGGATACTATTCATTCCTGCACGAAGCCCGCTTTCATTCAGCATGTCCTAAAGAAGGGTGATCACTCTCAACCCTCCAACTATCTTCCATTTGCTATGTTTTCTTGCCTTTGTAATGTTTTTGATTCCATCCTTAATAGGAAAAATCTTAATCACCCCTCTTCTTACAGATCGTCAGTATGGGTTCTACATGGGGAAACTCTACTGGTGATCTTTTTTCATATCTCTCTAACTCGTGGTCTTCTCTTTTTGGGGATTTCGGCGAAACCTTTGTTACTGCGATATACATATCAAAGGCTTTTGATAGATTCTGGCACAAATCTTTAATTTCGAAACTGCTATTCTTTAGTTTCAACCCTTCTATCTGTGCCTTCCTATTTATTTTCCTTTCTGGGCGCTCTATCGATGCGGATGTAGCTGGCCACGGCTTTTCTCCTAAAGCAAATAACACTAATGTTCCTCAGATTCTGTACTGTCACCCCCTCTTTAACTTTTATTGATCAATGATCTATTAAGTCGCACTCACTGACCAATCCACAAACTTTATCAAATTACATATCAAATTACACACTTTTCAATGGAATAAATGAAACAATTAAGCACCCCGAGCCTTTATTATATAAAATATATAATTAGTTTATATAATACGCAACCTTAAATACAAATTCTTTTATCGCGTAATGAGTTACACTGTGCATGAATGAGTACGTACAAACTAGATTAATAAAAAACGCTTTTACTAAGAAGTCACGAGTCGAAGGTCGTCTGGAATGAGTTTATAGAAATTCAAGGATTCCAAGTTGATCACGAGAGAAGTTATGTAGTCAACTTCCATGCTGCAAAATCTCTTCGTCCGCTGACTGCTCAGAACAACAAGAGGTGAGATCGAATCCACATGAGCAAAAAATTTTATGTTCGCAAAAATAACAGCCTGAGCATTGTTCCTGTTCTAAATCAGCTTTTAAACGTTTTGGTAAAATTGAGGAAACTGCTGCCTCTGTTTCCTGATCAGAAACTCTCCGCCTTTTTCTGGTATGTTGCAAGGAATCGTTGCATCCATATTCATCGTTCGAGCCTACTTCACTGTCGCTGTCTTCTAATCTAGATTTACACTCTTCACTAATGCATTCAATGGATGAATAATTATCTTGATTAATGTTAAATGCAAAAAATTCACTTTTTTCTACGTGAAGGTCAAAATATGAAAATAAAAACCCACTCGGTCTATAAAAAACCTACTCATTGTAATTCGTACATTCATTATTTTTCATATCATGATGAAGGGGTTAAAAGCTCAATTATTTCTTCCATGTTTCTAAGAGCACTCAGGATTTGTAGCCCATATTTATTTGCTGGACCCGGAAAATTCAAAGATTTGGAACATTTTTAAGGATATAAAATATCCTGAGTGGTTTATCAGAAAGGCGTATTTTAAAGCCAGAAAATCTTTTTATGCCCCTCGGGAACCTTCAGTTAACCAAAAACAATATGTGAGTTTGCCTTACATTGCCGGCTTAGAAAGAGTAAAACCTTTGACGAAAGATTTTAAGTTTGCTATAGCGTTCAAATATTCGTCTACCATGAAAAGTAAATTGGTTAGGAATAACGTTGTAAAACAGGAACAAGCCTGTGTCTACAGCATTCCCTGTAAAAGTTGTGATTTAGTATACGTGGGTGAAACTGGAAGAAATATTGAAACCCGTATTAAAGAACACAAATATGCCTTCAGAAGTTGTAATACTAATAAATAATGCCAGTTTTTGTCATGCCAGCCAAAATAATCATGCTATAGTTTGGGAATCAAGTAAGGTACTTTATAAATGTAATAATTATGTCAAAAGAAAAATAATAGAATCTGTATGTATATAAAAAGTAGATAATTTTAATTTGTGCGAAGGTACTTATAAGTTAGACCGTTTAATGAGATTCTTGGTCAAAAAATCCCTTACGGAGTCGTGGGAACGTGTTCTAACCTAAGTGTGAATTTCTTAAAGGTCTCTGGATTGTTTCCTTACTCGCTTTTAGTTCATTCGATTATTATTATTATTTTTGGAGGGGGTGTAAAATGTAAATGTAATAATAAACGTAAATGTAAATGTAATAATGGAAGTAATAAATGTGGAAATAAATATAAATGCAACAGATGTAATAATAAAGGTAATATTATAAATTTAATAATAAGGGTAAAGGTAATAATAATAAATGTTAGAAAAATGTAAATGCAATAATAAATGCAGTGATTATGTCAAAATATTAGAATCCGTATGTATAGAACAAGAAGATAGTTTTAATTTGTGCGAATGTACTTATAAGCGGGACCCTGTAATAAAAAGCCCTTCCGGTGTCGGGAAAACGGTATCTAACCTCGGTGCGAATTTCTCAATGGTCTCCGGATTGTTTCCTTCTCGCCTTTTTCATTCGTTTATCGGTTTATATGTTCTGTATAATAAACAACAATGTAATAACCAATGTAATAATAAATTTATAATTTCTGTAATAAATAATAATGCAATAATAAATGTAATAAATTTAAAAATATATGTAATAATTATGTAAAAAAAAAAAATAGAATCTGTATGTTTAGAAGAGGAAGATAGTTTTAAATTTGGGCGAATGTACTTATAAGCGGGTTCCTTTAAAGAAAATGCCCTTCCGGTGTCGGGAGAACGGGATCTATCCTAGGTGCGAATTTCTTAACGGTCGGTCCCTGGACTATTATTCCCTCTTATTTTGGTTCATTCGTTTTTCTGTATCCACCCGAGGAGGATGCCAGTGGGCATCGGAACTGTTGTGGAGATAAACTGTCTATTAGAGTGAGTTTTTATTTTCATATTGATTGGTATTATTGTCACCATAATCGAGAGGCCTCAACGGGGTAACGGACACTGCAGGTAATGGTGTGGGTGCACGAGTTGGGTCGGGGGAAAACTCCTCAGGTTGCCCTTGTGGCGGGGAAAATAAGGTGTGGTGGTAATTATGTGCTTCTTCTAAGTAAGCAAAACGGGCTTTGTGTATCACAGACGCAACTATTAAGGAATTATGCAATGATGCACCAGCTCTTCCCGAACGTCTGGATGCAATTTTACCGAGCGATATATTTATCAACTTGTGTGCTTCAAACCCGTTTGGAACGTCAGATATCATGTTCACCACTTAGCAATTGGTCAAGGCACAGAGAGATAACTAACACGACTCCATCCTCTATTTCCAATCTTGTAATGAATTAAAGTGAAAGTTTCGCCTGCCTTTATACAATGTCGTTGTGACGTCATTACCAAGCTCTTTCAAGTCAATCAGATCCTTAGTTTGTTTGAATCTGTTTCCAATAAAATTGACAAATACGTCAATATATAACATCTAATTAGAAATATATGTATCAAAATACTAAAACTGATTTCTTTTATTAGTATTATATATATATATATATATATATATTATATACACACACATTTAACTGCAATGACCACGCAGTATATTAATGTATAGAAACGAGGTAAGTATAGAGGAGTGTTCTGCACACGAGGAAGAGAAATAACGAGCAAATGAAAAATGAGGTAACCGCCCGGGAATCGAACCCAGGATCTTCCGATTGCCAGTCAGATATGCTATCCACTACACCACGGGCCTCGACCAGTTAGAAGTCGTAATTCTCCTAAATAGGGCAGAAATCAATGCCTTGAGAGGGCACCCTCGCAGATCGTGAATATGTACATTTAACTGCAATGACCACGCAGTATATTAATGTATAGAAATGGCGTAAGTATAGAGGAGTGTTCTGCACACGAGGAAGAGAAATAACGAACAAATGCCCTCTCAAGGCATTGGTTTCTGCCCTATGTAGGAGAATTACGACTTCTGACTGGTCGAGGCCCGTGGTGTAGTGGATAGCATATCTGACCGGCAAACGGAAGATCCTGGGTTCGATTCCCGGGCGGTTACCTCATTTTTCATTTGTTCGTTATTTCTCTTCCTCGTGTGCAGAACACTCCTCTATACTTACGTCGTTTCTATACATTAATATACTGCGTGGTCATTGCAGTTAAATGTACATATTCACGATTTGTGAGGGTGCCCACTCAAGGAATTGGTTTCTGCCCTATGTAGGAGAATTACGACTTCTGACTGGTCGAGGCCCGTGGTGTAGTGGATAGCATATCTGACCGGCAATCGGAAGATCCTGGGTTCGATTCCCGGGCGGTTACCTCATTTTTCATTTGTTCGTTATTTCTCTTCCTCGTGTGCAGAACACTCCTCTATACTTACGTCGTTTCTATACATATATATATATATATATATATATATATATCAACCTGGAGAAGTTGCGCTAATGTTACACATCGACTTCAGTGTTACAAAATCGTTTCGTTCAAATGTCTAGCTATAAAAGAAGGGTTTGTAAAGAGTAGACCTACTCTCTCCTTCACCATCTCAATACCTCTCTAAAGAAACAACTCCTTTCATTTGAGAATAAAGTTATCACAGTAAGATTTCATTTCTACGTCCTGTCCTTTTAAGATAACATTAATAAGTTGGACTGAAAACTATAAGAACCACAGAGTGTAGAGCTTTCAGATAACAGTTCGAAAGAGGAAGAACTATCAAACCTCAAATAAGTAATTGATTTTAATACATAACAAAAAGCATGTTTAAAGTTAACTAAACATTATGTAAGCTTAAGTTTTAAACAGCCTTAATATCAGTTTTGAAGAAAACTTACGCCTATGTTTAACTATGAAGAGAGAAGTGCGTAAAACCTTGAAATCGTAGTATCAAAATTAATACGAGGTTTTTTTTTGCAAGTTTAACCCTTAAACTCTACCCGGGGTACTATTGTGCCCCAGTACCCCGGAAATCCTGGCATAACTTTTATAATGGGCTATCTCGCGCTTATTCTTTCTCCTAGAAATTAACAGTTTGTAAGATATTAATAAATTCATTCATTTGAATTATCTGTCCTAAGCTCCGTCCCCTGTATGATCGTTCACGTGACTCCTGCTACTACCTGGGGATATCTCTACCCCTGCGTGCTCAAGTGCAAGCCGTGGATTTCAGATGCGTATTCTCTCGCGTAGAAGAAAAATAGTGATGGCTACCTTTAATATTGCGTACTCGAGTTTTATGAAGTGATATTTGGTAAAGTGTGAAGATGTGATGGATACTGAAAGACTCCTATTCTACCATCCTTTGATGCTTTTAAGGCTACATTGAACCATGCGAAGGAAGGATATTTTAGTAATACGTGTGGAATGTACTGCATTTCATTTCTCATGCATATGTCACGTGGTACAAGTGATGTATTGAATTATGTTGTAGGACTAAACTTTATAAAAGCTTACATATACCGTGAAGTAGAAGAAACAACACGTGCAGAAGAGAGGCAGCGGTTATGGTTAGTGAGTCTTATTGATGAGTGGTGTAACAAGCTAAATTATAATATATTGCTTCATACCGTACCCTGCGACTAAGAATGTAAATCTTGTCTCTCTCAAATAGTGCGCCGGAGTGTGAAGATATTTAGTTTGTGGAAATGGTGAGTGATAAAACATTAAAACCGCTATAAAATGTGTTTAGTTCATGAAAATCTCCCTCCATAAAAATGTCTGGTGCGTAATCTGGGGAGTGGGGGTGATGAAAACAATTCAATATAATGGGGTACAACGCCGCACACGTTTCATTAGATTATGATGCGATTCACTCCTCCCATCGAACCGTTGCGTTCGTCGCGTTGCATGTGCCTCATAGTTATCTCAGAATACGATGGAAATCCCTTTGAGAAGCATTCTCAACGCCTCGTACGACGTTTCCGTGACGAAGTCGTTGCGCATGCTCAGGCGTGAAACTAGCACCGTTGATTATGTACTGGAAACGACTTGCAGACAGGCAAGCGAACGTAACATTGTTTATTTAAGTGTCGAGGAGATGAATAGAGGCTTCGTGATAGTTGAGAAGTGGGCAGAGGGCCGTTATAAAATACCTGTTCGGGTAGGTACAAGAAGAGAGCAGATTAATGATGCCTCCACATATACCATTGTTTGCACATTGAGTATAAATAATGAACAACCGTGCATTGATATACGAGAGATGTTTTAATGGGGAGCTGATGACGTTCTTGTCCCTACGCCGAACCATTTCATCCTCGACAGAATGTTTGAAATCGCCAGATTCCGCAAGCTGAAGCCTATATTAGACACGCGTGTTAGGGTTATGCTTTATTTTGATACGGTTCTTGAATACGCATACACCGCTCTGTTCGATGGGTTTACCGAGTGTAGGGCTGAAGAAGGTGAGAATGGTCTAGAGGTGGAGGATTATTTAATAAGTTTAGACTATTTGAAATATCATGAGCTTTGGTACAAATCACTTGATCGGTACAGGACTGAGCTCACCTTCACCATTCTCCAAGAAGAACTATTTCTTTATATAATGATCAGCTGTTGTAACGAATTAGCTTATTTCGACTATACCTAGCCTTGTGAAGAAGAGTTCACGATTGATAAGCTCGGGTGGGTAGAAATAAACACTGGAATCGAAAGGCGTGTTTATAAACTTGTGTTTAATAATGTGGCTAACGGTGACCTTTTTGTGCGTGCTTTTGATTGTGTTCGATAACTTGCCAACCGGATTTAAAGTGGACATAAAAATAGTACTCAACGATATGAAGGGAATTTATATAGAGTACAGATTTCCCTATACCTTGATCTGAGAAATATTATTAAACCGCGTATACTGCATAATGCAGAGCAACAACGATGTAATTGTAGACTCACCTCCAAGTTTCATGACCCCTTGTTGCACCTGCTTGCACCTGCCGGACACAATGTGGAAGGTGTACACTGTGTACACGAGATAAGTGTACGCATGGTGTGAATGAACTCTGAGTCTATTCTTTTTTTATTACACTTTTGCATCTTTCACAACAATTTTGGAAAGAGTTTCTGTATTAGTTGTCGGACACAATGTGGAAGGTGTGCATGAGGGAGATACAAGGACAAGAAGTACCTCAATAAGTATTGCAATCCGTACCGAGGATGTATCAGTGGTTACGGTTCCATGGAAAAAATTCATACATCGTAAGGTTCGGCCTATCCATTTTCTTGAACTGATCCACAGAGCAGATGTTCACATCTGAAGGCCGCATTTTCCACGCGCCACAGATCTTATAGACAATGTAGGTCCTGTATATGAGCTTGAATTATCTTGATGAAATTATGATGTGAAAGAGCTAGCAATCATTCCCTGACGAGATGTATTTCTGAACACACAAAAAGCCTTTGAATATTTTTTTCATTTTATACAATATATTTTTTGGAGAAAAATTCCTTTAACGGTTACAACAAAAAGGTAGAAAATTGGATGGTATATAAATAGGCACCCTGGTTGTCCTGCTAGAATAAACCCTTGGATGAAAAGGAAATGTTTATAAATTTGTATTTGGTGTTGTAGCTAGCGAAAGCATCTTTGTGTGTTTTTAAGCATGATTGTATTTGCGGAGGAAGCCGCGGATCAATTTGAAAATTTCACCCTCACCATCCTAGTGGTCAAGAATATTTGAAAAGTTTTTGATTATGCAATAGAAGTCCGGGCTTGTAAAGTTATCCTTTTAGTATTGGTGTATAATTAAAGAGTCATTTGTAAAAGGTTACTAATTGGATTTCAGAAAACTTAATAGTGGTAGCTGTAGTGGAAACATTGAAAAATCTTCTATACAAGTTTCGAGTGAAATGCTTGTTTGCATGTCATCGTAATTATGTATTTTAAGAGTTTTACTATTGTAAAAAGTTAAAAAATTACTAATTGGAAATGAGAATGTTTTTTTGCATATCACATTTTGCTGTTATACTATTCTCAGATTTTTTACCAAGATTCATGTTTGGTGTATGTTTTGCTGTCACACTATTCGATTATTATATCCGGCTTGCTTCTCGCGTAGGAGTGTGATTGTTTAGTTATTGAATTTTTGCTTGGTTGGCAGATAACTGGATACCCTAGGTATCCTAATGTCTAAGAAGCTGGTTCAGAGTCCGGGTGAAGACATTTCAGCCGCTGCAACGATTCCATGTTAAACTGTAGGTCTATGGCAGAGTGAAAAGGTTTGACCTTTGTCAAAATGAATAATTCGGCGTGAAAGAGTTAATTATTATTGCTAGTGTATTCGAGAGAATTTTATAATAAAGATATAAATATTTTTGTGTTCACTCCTTCCTATGTTATTAAATAGTACAACGCCAATTGTGTGTACTCGTTGTATAGTATAATGTTTTTGCTCGTGTGTATATATATTATATGTAAAAAATGAACAATGAATAATCCATATTCATTTTTACATAAGAAACCAAAATTGCCTAAGCGAGTTTTGGATAGAATTTCGATTTGTACTTCTTTATTCATTACTGTTTCCCTAATTCGTCTTTTCTAATAATGACTTATACACTATGACGTCATAAAATAACTTTATTCTCTTTACGTTTCCCATACTTTGTACACTGAATCACGTTCTTAGTATTTGGACATCTTCCGTATTCATTGTATGGTAAATTCTTTAGTAATAATGTTGTGGTGTTATGTAGTATAAATATTATTATTCAACCATATTCATCCATACGTCACATTTTCCCGTCATTAATTTCCCTTGATCATTATCCTATATAAATTTTATTAAAATATTCATTTTTACTCGTGTCAATCTATGAAACGCAAAACTTTTGCATTCGTTCGAAAACGCTCAAATACGTTCTCGTATTGTTTTTTTTATTTTTTTTTCAAGTGCGTTCACCCTCGTAAGATATTCATAAATGCTTATGCAAGTGTACGCAATTCGCAAATCAGCATAAATCAAACATCTGAAAACGTGAAACCTCCTGTCCCTCTGATTTCAAATTCATAACATATTATAACATATTATGTTGTATATAAATCCATACCGTATGTGCCCATGTACTTTGTATTATATTTCTAACATCTTAATTGTCTATTAATATGAAACACTGTAAAAAAACAAAACAAAGTTATAGTAACTGTTTAATTGTAATTAACTGTAATACTTTAATTTAATATAACGTAATGTACTTTAATGAAACTGTAATTAATAATAACTTGTAATGTACTTCATTGAAACTGTAATTAAATGTAATGATTTAATATATACGGTAATGTAAGAATGTACTTTAAATGGAAGTGTAATTAAACAATAAGTGAATATGAATTAATTGGTAATTGTAATCATAATTGTAATAGACCAAAACGAAAATGTGCTCAGTGGTGTACTTAAATTGTACCTATGTACTATTACGAAATGATATCGTCTTCACAAATGAAGACTCGGCAAAATTATACGATTAGTTTTTATTTTTATTTTTTAATTTTTATTTGGAATCTTTCAAACATCTGATCATGTGTTTAAAAGGGGGAAACTTAACCTTCAACTGTCTTCTCCAAACATTTAGGTTTATAAACACTTCATATAGCACTTGAGTTGGGCTATCTTCAGAAGAACTTAGTCAGTAAAGTCGATAAGTTCTAAAAGAAAAGCCGATAATGTACTTTAATGAAACTGTAATTAATAATAACTTGTAATGTACTTCATTGAAACTGTAATTAAATGTAATGATTTAATATATACGGTAATGTAAGAATGTACTTTAAATGGAAGTGTAATTAAACAATAAGTGAATATGAATTAATTGGTAATTGTAATCATAATTGTAATAGACCAAAACGAAAATGTGCTCAGTGGTGTAACTAAATTGTACCTATGTACTATTACGAAATTATATCGTCTTCACAAATGAAGACTCGGCAAAATTATACGATTAGTTTTATTTTTATTTTTTAAATTTTTATTTGGAATCTTTCAAACATCTGATCATGTGTTTAAAAGGGGGAAACTTAACCTTCAACTGTCTTCTCCAAACATTTAGGTTTATATAACACTTCATATAGCACTTCATTACGGCACTTCATTACGAGCCTCCCTTGTTAGCAGCCTCGCTGCGAGGAGGGGGCAGAGGCCCCTTGCCTCCTTAACTTTTTTTAGATTCCGGCCTGAGCCATGGTCGAAAGAGGTCGAACCTCTACCCCTGTAAATTCAGAGAACTAACTGTACATTTTTTTAAGAAGTAAATTAGAGTAAGAGAAATTTTATTTTTCCCCTTGAGTTGGGCTATCTTCAGAAGAACTTAGTCAGTAAAGTCGATAAGTTCTAAAAGAAAATCCGATAATTTTAGTACCAAGAGAAAGTATCAGAGTATTATAGAAAGTTGTAGAAGAAAAGTATCAAGAAGAAATATCCGTTTCGGCCTCACAACAAGAACGCCTCGTCGATACGAGACACCCCATAAGCACATATAAGAAGGAGGGCATAACAGTCTGGCGAGTCTGTAGCCAAGAGTTTAAACATTTGGAGACCCTACTACCAAGATTAGAAGAAATATCCGTTGCTGCCTCCTAACTAGAACCCCCGTCGATCCGAACCACCCCAGGGCCATAGACGGAGGGTTTAACAGTCTGGCAACCCTGCCAGGATAAGAAAAAGATTTTAAGAAGAAGATTTTAAGAAGAATATTTTAAGAAGAAGAATATTTTAAGAATATTTTAAGAAGAAGAATATTTTAAGAAGAAAAATATTTTAAGAAGAAGAATATTTTAAGAAGAGGATTTTAACAAGTGGCCACTCTTTGGCCAGAATAGAAATTACCCTGCATCAGGATAAACCATTTGACCGGCGTGTCACGACTTCTAGTTCGTGACATCCACCCTTGAACCGGTGTGTCACGACTCCAAGTTCTCCACGCCTAGTTTTCATCCAAGAAGAAGTAGCCAGCAAGACGTCTTCAGGACACGTCTCAAGGATTTCCCCATAGAAAATTTTCTTAAGTACAGAGTTTGTCTTTTTAAGTAATTTGTAAACATTTGAAAAGTCAGTATTATTAACAGTTAATATTTAGTATGGAGCCAGAATTAACACAAAACACAGTGAACACTTCAGACACCAGTGATACACTTTTTTTTTAGTGAAACAGTAATTTTCACAGAAGTTAATTGTCACAGAGTTAATTGTCACAGAGTTAATTGTCACAGAGTTAATTGCCACAGAGTTAATTGCCAGAGTTAATTTTCACAGAGTTAATTGCCACAGAGTTAATTGCCACAGTTATTTTCACTATTATATTCAGTATAGAATAATTTTATTTTATGTACCTTCCCGTACATTAGAGTGAAATGTTGTTTACATTTTTTATTTTTGTTTGCAAATTTTTTCAAATTATTGAATTGAATTGACTTGCAAATTAAGAAAGAGTTTTTATAGAGAGTTTATAGATTCATAGAAATACTTGACAAGCGTTCAAGTTAGACAGTTTAAGTTTCAAGATACTTGACAAGCGTTCAAGTTAGACAGTTTAAGTTTCAAGATACTTGACAAGCGTTCAAGTTAGACAGTTTAAGTTTCAAGAATACTTGATAGAGTTCAAGTTAGTTTCAAGAATACTTGATAAGAGTTCAAGTTAGTTTCAGAATACTTGATAAGAGTTCAAGTTAGTTTCAGAATACTTGATAAGAGTTCAAGTTAGTTCAGAATACTTGATAAGAGTTCAAGTTAGTTTCAGAATACTTGATAAGAGTTCAAGTTAGTTTCAGAATACTTGATAAGAGTTCAAGTTAGTTTCAGAATACTTGATAAGAGTTCAAGTTAGTTTCAAGAATACTTGATAGAGTTCAAGTCAGACAGTTTTGTTTGAAGTCAGAGTTTTATTTGAAGTCAGAGTTTTATTTGAAGTCAGAGTTTTGTTTTAAGTCAGAGTTTTGTTTTAAGTCAGGTTTCAAGTCCCAAGTCATTTCAATGCAGTCAATTGAATTCAACTTTTTCTTCGTAAGTTAAGAGAATTTAATTTAAGGAAATGTAATCTAAGAATTTAATTCAACCTGAATTGACCGGGTTGCGTCTTTAGTTAACCTTTCTTTGTTTTGTTGTAAGAAGGAAATTGACCGATTTGTCTTTTCTTTTCATGCCATTGTTGCGTATATAAATATATAGGTAAAATGACATTTTATTGTTTGTAACCAAAACAGTTTTTACAATTGTTTGTAATGACTTTGATAATCATTGTAATGTATACGTGATAATATAGTTGTGTAATAATTAATTAATCGATCTTGTCCCAATGGCTCCTTTTAAATTACTATGCTGAGGAACATACCGTCCCTCCGTTTTGTTTCAACTCTTTTAATTTTTGTTCAAAGTAGTGTGACAAGCAATCTTAAAAAAAAGAAAAGATGTAATTGTCAATTTCAGACTTATACCCCCTGCTTAGTCACTCAATTCCTCCGAATGTCGTACTCCAAACTTTGTCTTTTTATTTTATTTTAACACCGCCATCCCCAGTTGAACCGTATCAACCAGAGAAATGGTTCAACCATGGTTAATTCCTTTTTGGTACGATGGAACATAACCTCAATTTAGGTTGTGTTTTTTTATATTACAGTATATGTTTAGTTCATTATAGTTTATAATTGATTTCTATTTTCAATTTTTATATTTTTTATATTTTTTTTTATTCGATGAATACTGAGTAATTGTGTTGGTCGAATTTAATTAATTGTGTCAAAATATCAAATAATTCAAATTCTATCAACATTCAACGAAAGAGTATGATTTTTCTACTTAAAATGCAAAAATTATTAAACCTTTTTAATATTTTTTTTTATTATATAAAAATAATTTTTAATGTAAAATTTACCTGAAATTATTAAAAGAAAAGATTGTTCGAAATGCTTTCCTTCCATTTCAATAACTTTTTTATTCTTGGCCGAAACTCATCTAAGGTTCGATTTACTTTTATTTTTAAGAGTATTATAAAATTATGTTTAGCTTATTAAAATGCATAATTGATTTATATTTTTAATTTGTATTCTTAATTTTTTTAATTCAATTATCGTACCGATACTTCTGGTCAATGTTAATGGTTATATAGTTCATATATAGCTAGGAATGTTACTAGTCGAATTTAATTCCATCTTCAAAATTTAATTTTTAATACCGCTAGATTTACTTTCATTAATTGTAAGGTCCTCTAAGTTCGTTTTTTTAATTACCTTATACGTGTAACTGATTAATTATGTAAAATCTATAATCCTAATTGAATTTTATTACTTTTGACATTACTTTTGGCATTAAAACTCGTATGCAAACATCATCATTATAATACATCATAATTATTGCTTACTATATAAAATTCTCGCTCATACATTTATTAAGTTATTTTATCTGTTCCTTAAAGTATATATATATATATATATATATATATATATATATATATATATATATATATATTAGGGTGGTCCTTGCTTAGGGGGTGAAATTTCAAGTTGAACATTTTTCAGCTCCCCCACGGAAATGGTTCGAATGGTCGAAAAACTCTCTAGGTGATTTATTTTTTAATCGGACAACGTTTACCCCTCCCTCATTGAGCATTACCATTAAGCTAATTTTTTGACTTTCAAGTAAATGTTACATAATTTGTAATGTTTTTTTTTTAATTCTTTCCAGATTTTCAGTGGTTGGATAACTAATGTGTGTAAAACTGTAAATTCTAATGATTATAATTTAAACTGAATAACTCCTTTAACCATAAGTCAAGCTACCCGTCAGTGGTTGGATAACTAATGTGTGTAAAACTGTAAATTCTAATGATTATAATTTAAACTGAATAACTCCTTTAACCATAAGTCAAGCTACCCGTCAGTGGTTGGATAACTAATGTGTGTAAAACTGTAAATTCTAATGATTATAATTTAAACTCTACCCGGGGTACTATTGTGCCCCAGTACCCCCGGAAATCCTGGCATAACTTTTATAATGGGCTATCTCGCGCTTATTCTTTCTCCTAGAAATTAACAGTTTGTAAGATATTAATAAATTCATTCATTTGAATTATCTGTCCTAAGCTCCGTCCCCTGTATGATCGTTCACGTGACTCCTGCTACTACCTGGGGATATCTCTACCCCTGCATGCTCAGGTGCAAGCCGTGGATTTCAGATGTGTATTCTCTCGCGTAGAAGAAAAATAGTGATGGCTACCTTTAATATTGCATACTCGAGTTTTATGAAGTGATATTTGGTAAAGTGTGAAGATGTGATGGATACTGAAAGACTCCTATTCTACCATCCTTTGATGCTTTTAAGGCTACATTGAACCATGCGAAGGAAGGATATTTTAGTAATACGTGTGGAATGTACTGCATTTCATTTCTCATGCATATGTCACGTGGTACAAGTGATGTATTGAATTATGTTGTAGGACTAAACTTTATAAAAGCTTACATATACCGTGAAGTAGAAGAAACAACACGTGCAGAAGAGAAGCAGCGGTTATGGTTAGTGAGTCTTATTGATGAGTGGTGCGACAAGCTAAATTATAATATATTGCTGCATATCGTACACTGCGACTAAGAATGTAAATGTTCTCTCTCTCAAATAGTGCGCCGGAGTGTGAAGATATTTAATTTGTGGAAATGGTGAGTGATAAAACATTAAAACCGCTATAAAATATGTTTAGTTCATGAAACTCTCCCTCCATAAAAATGGCTGGTGCGTAATATGGGGAGTGGGGGTGATAAAACATTAAAACAGTTATTATTTCTCGTGTCGGAAAAAAAACAACTCCCCAATATAATGGGGTAAAACGCCGCACACGTTTCATTAGATTATGGTGCGATTCACTCCTCCCATCGAACCGTTGCGTTCGTCGCGTTGCATGTGCCTCATAGTTATCTCAGAGCTTGAACCGAGTGGATGTGCGAATACGATGGAAACCCCTTTGAGAAGCATTCTCAAAGCCTCGTACAACGTTTCCGTGACGAAGTCGTTGCGCATGCTCAGGCGTGAAACTGGCACCGTTGATTATGTACTGGAAACGACTTGCAGACAGGCAAGCGAACGTAACGTTGTTTATTTAAGTGTCGAGGAGATGAATAGAGGCTTCGTGATAGTTCAGAAGTGGGCAGAGGGCCGTTATAAAATACCTGCTGGGGTAGGTACAAGAAGAGAGCAGATTAGTGATGCCTGATCATATATACCATTGTTTGCACATTGAGTATAAATAATGAAAAACCGTGCATTGATATACGAGAGATGTTTTAATGGGGAGCTGATGATATTCTTGTCCCTACGCAGAACCATTTCATCCTCGACAGAATGTTTGAAATCGCCAGATTCTGCAAGCTCAAGCCTATATTAGACACGCGTGTTAGGGTTATGCTTTATTTTGATACGGTTTTTGAATACGCATACACCGCTCTGTTCGATGGGTTTACCGAGTGTAGGGCTGAACAAGGTGAGAATGGTCTAGAGGTGGAGGATTATTTAATAAGTTTAGACTATTCGAAATATGAGCTTTGGTACAAAACACTTGATCGGTACAGGGCTGAGCTCACCTACACCGTTCACCCTGAAGAACTACTTCTTTATATAATGATCAGTGTTGTAACGAATTAGCTTATTTCGACTATAGCTACGCCTTGTGAAGAAGAGTTCACGATTGAAAAGCTCGGGTCGGTAGAAATAAACCCTCGAATGGAAAGGCGTGTTTATAAACTTGTGTTTAATAATGTGGCTAACGGTGACCTGTTTCTGCGTGCTTTTGATTGTGTTCGATAACTTGCCAACCGGATGTAAAGTTGGCACAAAAATAGTACTGAATAATATTAAGGGAATTTATATAGAGTATAGATTTCCCTATACCTTGATCTGAGAAATATTATTAAACCGTGTATACTGCATAATGCAGAGCAACAACGATGTAATTGTAGACTCACCTCCAAGTTTCATGACCCCTTGTTGCACCTGCTTGCACCTGCCGGACACAATGTGGAAGGTGTACACTCTGTACACGAGATAAGTGTACGCATGGTGTGAATGAACTCTGAAGCTGTTCTTTTTTTATTACATTTTTACATCTTTCACAACAATTTTGGAAAGAGTTTTTGTATTAGTTGTAAAAGGTTACTAATTTGTAATAGGTTACTAATTGGATTTCAGAAAACTTAATAGTGGTAGCTGTTGTGGAAACATTGAAAAATCTTCTGTACAAGTTTCGAGTGAAATGCTTGTTTGCATGTCATCGTAATTATGTATTTTAAGAGTTTTACTATTGTAAAAAGTTTAAAAATTACTAATTGGAAATCAGAATGTTTTTGTGCACATCACATTTTGCTGTTATACTATTCTCAGATTTTTACCAAGATTCATGTTTGGTGTATGTTTTGCTGTCACACTATTCGATTATTGTATTCAGCTTGGCTTCTCGCGTAGGAGTGTGATTGTTTAGTTACTGAATTTCTGCTTGGTTGGCAGATAAATGGATACCCTAGGTATTTCAATGTTTAAGAAGCTGGTTGAGAGTCCGGGCGAAGACATTTCAGCCACTGCAGCGATTCCATGTTAAACTGTATTGTAGGTCTGTGGCAGAGTGAAAAGGTTTGACCTTTGTCAAAATGAACAATTCGGCGAGAAAGAGTTAATTATTATTACTAGTGTATTCGAGAGAATTTTATAAAGAAATTATAAATATTTTTGTGTTCACTCCTTCCGATGTTATTAAATAGTACAACGCCAATTGTGCGTACTCGTTGTATAGTATAATGTTTTTGCTCGTGTGTATATATCTATATATTTGTAACGTCATTTGCAAAGGGGGAGTCTGTGTGCAATGAAGGGGGAGGGGTTATGCAATGAAGGGACTTCTCGCGTAGGAGTGTGGTAAAATTGGATTTAGTTATTGAATTTCTGCTTGTTTGCCTGATAAATGGGTACCCTAGGTAATGCTGGTGGATTAGCCGTCGGTTGAGAGATCGGAGCAATGACATTTCTCCCCGCCCGAATTAATGTATTCGGTTTCCACGTTAAACTTTAGGTCTAAGGCGATGTGAAAAGCTTGAGCATTGTTAGAATGAACATTTCGGCGAGAAAGAGTTAATTATTATTACTATTATGATTTTTACCACCCTATATATATATATATATATATATATATATATATATATATATATATATATATAGTGTGTGTATGTTAATTTTGAAAAATGTATAATAATAATAATAATATATCCTTCCATTTCTTTATTCATTCATTTCCATAACTAAGAAGATGATATCATACAAATTACGTGTAAATAAAAATAACGAAGTTGATAAAATATAAAACATTTTTTTATTTACAAGGAACAGTCGCTTGGAGAACGAAGCTTGTCTTTGGGAGAAAGTTTTTGACCCAAATTTCTTTCACGCTAGTTTGTGGTTTTAAAAAAGCCTCGGACTGGACCTTTCGCTGGACCTTTTCATTACCTGCCTCCGTTCACTCTTAAATAGACAGAGCTAATATTGGGATTCGTTTTAATAACTGAAGGAAAGTAAATAGAACGGCGTTTAAATAATTAGTTTTTCTTATATTGTTAATATTGGTTTTAATAATTGATTCCCTTAAAGGAGAAAGTCCGTTTATATATATATATATATATATATATATATATATAGAGAGAGAGAGAGAGAGAGAGAGAGAGAGACAGACAGACAGGCAGACAGACAGACAGACAGAACGGAATGATAAAATAAAATAGACACAGTTAATGTGATTCTTTCTATAGACTATATATATATATATATATAGAGAGAGAGAGAGAGAGAGAGAGAGAGAGAATGACAAAAGAAAATAGACACAGTTAATGTGCTTATTTCTCTAAAAAGAGAAAGTCCGTTTATATATATATATATATATATATATAAGGTAAGGAGAAAGTTGTTCAATTGTGTGTCTGTGTATGTGTGTTTGTGTGTGTGTGTGTGTGTGTGTGTGTGTGTGTGTGTGTGTATTTTGTCTAGAGGTCATTAATAATAATGGAGGAAGGATGGACCAAGTATTGAGCAATTGTGTATACTAATGTTATGATTGTGATGTAGTAAATATATATTTATTTACTTTTTTTATGCAGGAGGGGGGGCGAAGGGTAAATGCCCGCAAAAGCGCCCCCCCCCCCATAGAAGAAGAAGAGAACCAAAATCAAGGTCTGGGGTTTTCGAGATGCCTAGACACTCTGCGTTTGAAAGATGGGAGGTCACAGACATGAGGAAAGATGGATTGAGAAAGATTGTTCCAGAGTTCACCGGCTGAGTAGATGAAAGATTGAAAATACCGATTAACCCTTACGTTAGATAGCTGGACAGAAAAAGAATAATAAAGTGCAGAAAGTCTGGTGCTGCGTGATCTCTTTAAAGGAGGAGGCATGCAGTTAGAGAGTTCAGAAGAGCAATGTTCGTTATGATAGCGATAGTAAAGAGAGTAATGCAACATTGCAACAAAGAGAGAGAAATTGGAGACAATCAGTAAGAGACGGGAAAGTGATGAGACGAAAAGCCTTTGATTCCATCCGGGCAAGTACGGCTGTATTGGTTGAGCCACCCAACGCATGAGAAGCATACTCCATACAGGGGCGAACAAGACCACTGTACAGATATAGTAACTGAGTGGAGGTAAAGAAACCGCGGAGGCGGTACAGCACATCTATCCTCTTTGAAGCTGTTTTAGAAAGAGAGTATATGTGATTTTTCTGTGAAAGGTCACGAGAAAAGGAAATGCCAAGAAGGTTAAGAGAAGAGGAAGGATTGAGTTGTGTATTGTTGAAGCTAAGGGGATAGTCGTGTGGAAAATTGTGACGAGTAGACAGCTGGAGGAACTGAGTTTTTGAGGCATTGAAAGCGACAAGGATTTCTCTGCCCCAATCAGATATAGCAGAAAGATCAGAGGTCAGGTGTCCCATAGCCACCCCACGCGAATCATAGAGTGACTGTTGTGAGGGACGCTTTGGGAAGGGGGTGAAGTAGTGAAGAGTGGAATAGGAGTGAATAGGACAGGAAGTGCGAATTAAAAGATCATTAATAAATAAAAGGAAGAGAGTGGCTGACAGGACAGAACCCTCAGGAACACTACTGTTAAGAGCTTTAGAAGAACAGTAGTCATCTACAATTGCTGCTATAGGTCGGCCAGAAAGGAATTATGTAGAGATGAAGGAATACATAGAAGGGTAGAAACCGAAGGAGGGCAGTTTGGAAATTAAAAATTTGTGTCAGATTCTATCAAAAGTTTTTGATGTCTAGCGCAATAGCAAAAGTTTCACCGAAGTCCCGAAAGGAGGATGCGCAAAACCCAGAGAGATATGCAAGAAGATCGCCAGTAGAGCGTCCCTTGCGGAACCCATACTGACGATATGAAATAAGTCTTTGAGAAGAGAGGTGTTTAAGAATCTTCCTATTAAGGTCGTAACTCCTAATTAACATTTAGGTAAATCCCATTTAAAAAATTCAGTGATATCCACTACAAAAAGAATAGCTTTAAGAAAAAACTTTATGAATTTTTTAATCAATGAGAAAACCTGTAAACCGTAAAGAAGTTTAATTGATAGTGACAGTCTAATGACTGGAAGTATAGTTAAGCTCAAGTTATGAATAGGGTAAAAGATTGGAGCTGGAAATGTTAGGCGAGTCTCTTGGCTGAGGGTTACCAATGAATGCCACAAGAGGGTACCACAAATCAATAAGTGGAATCTGTGTATGTAGTTTCTGACAGTGATGTAGTCGAGACCACCATGACCGAGACCGCGACCGAGACCAGAAAAAAGGGTCTCGAGAGCGGTCTCGAGTCCTACATCACAGGCTTCTGATTTTATCACTTATTGTTATTAAAGAATTGTTTTGTATTTTTACCGAATTGATTTGGTTTTATAATGAAATATTAATTTTATATTTTGTAACTGCTTCACGCCATATCAAATCACAGAAATGAAAAAAATTTAATAAAGTTTTTGGTGTAGATGAAATTTGACAAACTTGTATATCTTTGAGAAACCCTTATAATCCATGTGTGTGGTGTGTGTGTGTGTGTGTGTGTGTGTGTGTGTGTGTGTAATATTTAAAATATCACTACGATGTTGTGAGTCTGTAGAATTGTGACTATTTAAAATTACTCTCTTGCTTAAAATTATATTTCTGCAGAGTTTATGAGGTGATATATCATGCCAATCGAGTGTTTGAAGTATGTGATCAAGAGAAAGAAGTACATTTAAAGTTGAAAGCAGGGTGAAGAAGGGCTAACAAGTCATAGGTGTGATAAAATCCTACTAGGTAGAAAGTGTTTAGTAGTATAGCCGAAAAAGGTTAGCGTGCAGCAATGTTGCAAAGGGGTTGGGGGTATGCAATGAAGGGGGTGGGGTATGCAATGAAGGGGGAGGGGTAAGCAATGAAGGGGGTGGGGGAATGCTGCAGGTGCAACTAGGGGTCATGAAACTTGGAGGCGGCGTTATCCCCCAAGAAAAAGACAGGAGAAGGAGAGAAAGCAAGGGAGGTGTTCACCAGGCAGGAGCCAAGCGCACACTAAGACTTCAGCCGAGTGGCGGTTCTCTTATAGGCCCCTAATCAGCCAGTTGAACTAATCAGCCAGTTGACGTAATCAGACAGTTGGCTTAGAAGGAGCCAAGGGGGAGAGGGGAGGTTTAGGGGAAGGGGTCTTCGGGGGGAGAAGGAAGGATGACCTCCCCCAAAGGGGTTGCCTTAACCTAAGAGAGAAAGAGAAAGGAGAGAAGGAGGAGGGCTTTGGGGGACAAGGTGGGACGTCCTAACCCCCAAAGGGAAACTGAGCTAAGTCTTAACCTAAGAAGGAAGGAAGGAGATATCTTTATTCAGCCGCATTCATCATCAAACTGCCAGCTCTGAAGCGAGGCGGGTCTTATATAGAGGAAGGTTGAGTTGCCAGACACCATTTTTTATTTTAATTGTACAGGTATACATTATTAGGGTGAGTTGCTAAACAACACCATTTATTTTAATTCGTTACCAAAGCAAACGTACTTTCTCTTTTAAGAGAAATAATCACCAACATTGACAATAAAAAATTCAAGCTGTTTATTAATTATTGTAAATAAATAGAATTTGCCTTCTACTGCACAAAAAATAATACAATATGGAACGTACATTCGTCAAAATAATAGTTCAGACGAAATACACACACACACACACACAATTGAACAACTTTCTCCTTACCTTATATATATATATATATATATATAAACGGACTTTCTCCTTTAAGAGAAATAAGCACATTAACTGTGTCTATTTTATTTTGTCATACCTCTCTCTCTCTCTCTTTCTCTCTCTCTCTCTCTCTCTCCTCTCTCTCTATATATATATATATATATATATAAATATATATAAATATATATATATATCTATAGAAAGAATCACATTAACTGTGTCTATTTTCTTTTATCATTCCGTTCTGTCTGTCTGTCTGTCTGTCTGTCTGTCTGTCTCTCTCTCTCTCTCTCTCTCTCTCTCTATATATATATATATATATATATAAACGGACTTTCTCCTTTAAGGGAATCAATTATTAAAACCAATATTAACAATATAAGAAAAACTAATTATTTAAACGCCGTTCTATTTACTTTCCTTCAGTTATTAAAACGAATCCCAATATTAGCTCTGTCTATTTAAGAGTGAACGGAGGTAGGTAATGAAAAGGTCCAGCGAAAGGTCCAGCCCGAGGCTTTTTTAAAACCACAAACTAGCGTCAAAGGAATTTGGGTTAAAAACTTTCTCCCAAAGACAAGCTTCGTTCTCCAAGCGACTGTTCCTTGTAAATAAAAAAATGTTTTATATTTTATCAACTTCGTTATTTTTATTTACACGTAATTTGTATGATATCCTCTTCTTAGTTATTGAAATGAATGAATAAAAAAATGGAAGATATATTATTATTATTATTATACATTTTTCAAAATTAACACACACACACACAATATATGTATATATATATATATATATATATATATATATATATATATATATATAGGGTGGTACAAATCATAATAGTAATAATAATTAACTCTTTCTCGCCGAATTGTTCATTCTAGCAATGCTCAAGCTTTTCACATCGCCTTAGACCTAAAGTTTAACGTGGAAACCGAATACATTAATTCGGGCGGGGAGAAATGTCATCGCCCCGATCTCTCAACCGACGGCTAATCCACCAGTATTACCTTGGGTACCCATTTATCAGGCAAACAAGTAGAAATTCAATAACTAAATAAAATTTTACCACACTCCTACGCGAGAAGTCCCTTCATTGCATAACCCCTCCCCTTCATTGCACACCCACACCCCCTTTGCAACTAACGTTACAAATATATATATAGATATATACACACGAGCAAAAACATTATACTATACAACGAGTACGCACAATTGGCGTTGTACTATTTAATAACATAGGAAGGAGTGAACACAAAAATATTTATAATTTCTTTATTATAAAATTCTCTCGAATACACTAGTAATAAAAATTAACTCTTTCTCGCCGAATTGTTCATTTTGACAAAGGTCAAACCTTTTCACTCTGCCATAGACCTACAATACAGTTTAACAAGGAATCGCTGCAGTGGCTGAAATGTCTTCGCCCGGACTCTCAACCAGCTTAAACATTAAAATACCTAGGGTATCCATTTATCTGCCAACCAAGCAGAAATTCAATAACTAAACAATCACACTCCTACGCGAGAAGCCAAGCTCAATACAATAATTGAATAGTGTGACAGCAAAACATACACCAAACATGAATCTTGGTAAAAAATCTGAGAATAGTATAACAGCAAAATGTGATATGCACAAAACCATTCTGATTTCCAATTAGTAATTTTTAAACTTTTTACATTAGTAAAACTCTTAAAATACATAATTACGATGACATGCAAACAAGCATTTCACTCGAAACTTGTACTGAAGATTTTTCAATGTTTCCACTATAGCTACAACTATTAAGTTTTCTGAAATCCAATTAGTAACCTTTTACAAATGACTCTTTAATTTATACACCAATACTAAAAGGATAACTTTACAAGCCCCGACTTCTATTGCATAATCAAAAACTTTAAAAATATTCTTGACCACTAGGATGGTGAGGGTGAAATTTTCAAATTGATCCGCGGCTTCCTCCGCAAATACAATCATGCTTAAAAACACACAAAGATGCTTTCGCTAGCTACAACACCAAATACAAATTTATAAACATTTCCTTTACATCCTAGGGTTTATTCTAGGAGGACAACCAGGGTGCCCATTTATCTACCATCCAATTTGTACCTTTTTTGTTCTAACCGTTAAAGAATTTTTTCTCCAAAAAATATATTGTATAAAATGAAAAAAATATTCAAAGGCTTTTTGTGTGTTCAGAAATACATCTCGTCAGGGAATGATTGCTAGCTCTTTCACATCATAATTTCATCAAGATAATTCAAGCTCATATACAGGACCTACATTGTCTATAAGATCTGTGGCGCGTGGAACATGCGGCCTTCAGAAGATGTAAACATCTGCTCTGTGGATCAGTTCAAGAAAATGGTTAGGCCGAACCTTACGATGTAGGAATTTTTTCCATGGAACCTTAACCACTGATACATCCTCGGTACGGATTGCAATACTTATTGAGGTACTTCTTGTCCTTCTATCTCCCTCATGTACACCTTCCACATTGTGTCCGACAACTAATACAAAAACTCTTTCCAAAATTGTTGTGAAAGATGCAAAAATGTAATAAAAAAAGAACAGCTTCAGAGTTCATTCACACCATGCGTACACTTATCTCGTGTACACAGTGTACACCTTCCACATTTTGTCCGGCAGGTGCAAGCAGGTGCAACAAGGGGTCATGAAACTTGGAGGTGAGTCTACAATTACATCGTTGTTGCTCTGCATTAAGCAGTATACACGGTTTAATAATATTTTTCAGATCAAGGTATGGGAAATCTATACTCTATATAAATTCCCTTAATATTATTCAGTACTATTTTTGTGCCAACTTTACATCCGGTTGGCAAGTTATCGAACACAATCAAAAGCACGCACAAAGAGGTCACCGTTAGCCACATTATTAAACACAAGTTTATAAACGGCCTTTCCATTCGAGGGTTTATTTCTACCGACCAGAGCTTTTCAATCGTGAACTCTTCTTCAATGGTGAACGGTGTAGGTGAGCTAAGCCCTGTACCGATCAAGTGTTTTGTACCAAAGCTCATGATATTTCGAATAGTCTAAACTTATTAAATAATCCTCCACCTCTAGACCATTCTCACCTTCTTCAGCCCTACACTCGGTAAACCCATCGAACAGAGCGGTGTATGCGTATTCAAGAACCGTATCAAAATAAAGCATAACCCTAACACGCGTGTCTAATATAGGCTTCAGCTTGCGGAATCTCGCGATTTCAAACATCATTCTGTCGAGGATGAAATGGTTCCGCGTAGGGAGAAGAACATCATCAGCTCCCCATTAAAACATCTCTCGTATATCAATGCACGGTTGTTCATTATTTATACTCAATGTGCAAACAATGGTATATGTGGAGGCATCACTAATCTGCTCTCTTCTTGTACCTACCCCAGCAGGTATTTTATAACGGCCCTCTGCCCACTTCTCAACTATCACGAAGCCTCTATTCATCTCCTCGACACTTAAATAAACAACGTTACGTTCGCTTGCCTGTCTGCAAGTCGTTTCCAGTACATAATCAACGGTGCCAGTTTCACGCCTGAGCATGCGCAACGACTTCGTCACGGAAACGTCGTACGAGGCGTTGAGAATGCTTCTCAAAGGGATTTCCATCGTATTCGCACATCCACTCGGTTTTAGCTCTGAGATAACTATGAGGCACATGCAACGCGACGAACGCAACGGTTCGATGGGAGGAGTGAATCGCACCATAATCTAATGAAACGTGTGCGGCGTTGTACCCCATTATATTGTGGATTTGTTTTTATCACCCCCACTCCCCAGATTACGCACCAGACATTTTTATGGAGGGAGATTTTCATGAACTAAACACATTTTATAGCGGTTTTAATGTTTTATCACTCACCATTTCCACAAACTAAATATCTTCACACTCCGGCGCACTATTTGAGAGAGAAAAGATTTACATTCTTAGTCGCAGGGTACGGTATGAAGCCATATATTATAATTTAGCTTGTTGCACCACTCATCAATAAGACTCACTAACCATAACCGCTGCTTCTCTTCTGCACGTGTTGTTTCTTCTACTTCACGGTATATGTAAGCTTTTATAAAGTTTAGTCCTACAACATAATTCCATACATCACTTGTACCACGTGACATATGCATGAGAAATGAAATGCAGTACATTCCACACGTATTACTAAAATATCCTTCCTTCGCATGGTTCAATGTAGCCTTAAAAGCATCAAAGGATGGTAGAATAGGAGTCTTTCAGTATCCATCACATCTTCACACTTTACCAAATATCACTTCATAAAACTCGAGTACGCAATATTAAAGGTAGCCATCACTATTTTCCTTCTACGCGAGAGAATACACATCTGAAATCCACGGCTTGCACTTGAGCACGCAGGGATAGAGATATCCCCAGGTAGTAGCAGGAGTCACGTGACCAATCATACACGGGACGGAGCTTAGGACAGATAATTCAAATGAATGAATTTATTAATATCTTACAAACTGTTAATTTCTAGGAGAAAGAATAAGCGCGAGATAACCCATTCTAAAAGTTATGCTAGGATTTCCGGGGTACTGGGGCACAATAGTACCCCGGGTAGAGTTTGAGGGTTAAACTTGCAAAAAAAAACCTCGTATTAATTTTGATACTACGATTTCAAGGTTTTACGCACTTCTCTTCATAGTTAAACATAGGCGTAAGTTTTCTTCAAAACTGATATTAAGGCTGTTTAAAACTTAAGCTTACATAATGTTTAGTTAACTTTAAACATGCTTTTTGTTATGTATTAAAATCAATTACTTATTTGAGGTTTGATAGTTCTTCCTCTTTCGAACTGTTATCTGAATGCTCTACACTCTGTGGTTCTTATAGTTTTCAGTCCAACTTATTAATGTTATCTTAAAAGGAAAGGACGTAGAAATGAAGTCTTACTGTGATAACTTTATTCTCAAATGAAAGGAGTTAAGTTTCTTTAGAGAGGTATGGAGATGGTGAAGGAGAGAGTATGTCTACTCTTTACAAACCCTACTTTTATAGTTAGACATTTGAACGAAACGATTTTGTAACACTGAAGTCGATGTGTAACTTTAGCGCAACTTCTCCAGATTGATATATATATATATATATATATATATATATATATATATATATATATATATAATACTAATAAAAGAAATCAGTTTTAGTATTTTGATAAATATATTTCTATTTAGATGTTATATATTGACGTATTTGTCAATTTTATTGGAAACAGATTCAAACAAACTAAGGATCTGATTGACTTGAAAGAGCTTGGTAATGACGTCACAACGACATTTTATAAAGGCAGGCGAAACTTTCACTTTAATTCATTACAAGATTGGAAATAGAGGATGGAGTCGTGTTTGTTATCTCTCTGTGCCTTGACCAATTGCTAAGTGGTGAACATGATATCTGACGTTCCAAACGGGTTTGAAGCACACAAGTTGATAAATATATCGCTCGGTAAAATTGCATCCAGACGTTCGGGAAGAGCTGGTGCATCTTTGCATAATTCCTTATTAGTTGCGTCTGTGTTACAGAAAGCCCGTTTTGTTTACTTAGAAGAAGCACATAATTACCACCACACCATATTTTCCCCGCCACAAGGGCAGCCGCGTTTTAACTTCACTTGTTCTATTGCTAACAGCAACAGAGATGGTTTTTCAGAAATTGCCGTTGTCAACCATCTCCTGGTTCATATTTGTGCACAGAATCGTACAAATTCTGTTCTTCGAGCAGCCAAAACTTCCTTCATGCAATAAAATTGTGAAAATCTATACAATGCTAAGTCTTCTCGCTCTTTCTGACATCTAGTTAAGAACCTCACCATCAACTTTACATGTTCTTCCTCTCCTCCCCTTTTCCAATCTAGCTCAGTTGCCATCTCCTCTCTTCACAAAGCTGAACTATTCGCTCGAACTTTCGCTTCCAACTCAAACCTGAACGAATCCAGTGCTATTCCGCCAACATAATTATGTCTGAAACAACCACAATCGCATCATTGTGCTTTACTGTGTTAAAGAACAAATTCATGCCTAAAGACACCTTAGCGTGGAAAACTCTTTCGTCTTTGTCTTTCATCGGATACTATTCATTCCTGCACGAAGCCCGCTTTCATTCAGCATGTCCTAAAGAAGGGTGATCACTCTCAACCCTCCAACTATCTTCCATTTGCTATGTTTTCTTGCCTTTGTAATGTTTTTGATTCCATCCTTAATAGGAAAAATCTTAATCACCCCTCTTCTTACAGATCGTCAGTATGGGTTCTACATGGGGAAACTCTACTGGTGATCTTTTTTCATATCTCTCTAACTCGTGGTCTTCTCTTTTTGGGGATTTCGGCGAAACCTTTGTTACTGCGATATACATATCAAAGGCTTTTGATAGATTCTGGCACAAATCTTTAATTTCGAAACTGCTATTCTTTAGTTTCAACCCTTCTATCTGTGCCTTCCTATTTATTTTCCTTTCTGGGCGCTCTATCGATGCGGATGTAGCTGGCCACGGCTTTTCTCCTAAAGCAAATAACACTAATGTTCCTCAGATTCTGTACTGTCACCCCCTCTTTAACTTTTATTGATCAATGATCTATTAAGTCGCACTCACTGACCAATCCACAAACTTTATCAAATTACATATCAAATTACACACTTTTCAATGGAATAAATGAAACAATTAAGCACCCCGAGCCTTTATTATATAAAATATATAATTAGTTTATATAATACGCAACCTTAAATACAAATTCTTTTATCGCGTAATGAGTTACACTGTGCATGAATGAGTACGTACAAACTAGATTAATAAAAAACGCTTTTACTAAGAAGTCACGAGTCGAAGGTCGTCTGGAATGAGTTTATAGAAATTCAAGGATTCCAAGTTGATCACGAGAGAAGTTATGTAGTCAACTTCCATGCTGCAAAATCTCTTCGTCCGCTGACTGCTCAGAACAACAAGAGGTGAGATCGAATCCACATGAGCAAAAAATTTTATGTTCGCAAAAATAACAGCCTGAGCATTGTTCCTGTTCTAAATCAGCTTTTAAACGTTTTGGTAAAATTGAGGAAACTGCTGCCTCTGTTTCCTGATCAGAAACTCTCCGCCTTTTTCTGGTATGTTGCAAGGAATCGTTGCATCCATATTCATCGTTCGAGCCTACTTCACTGTCGCTGTCTTCTAATCTAGATTTACACTCTTCACTAATGCATTCAATGGATGAATAATTATCTTGATTAATGTTAAATGCAAAAAATTCACTTTTTTCTACGTGAAGGTCAAAATATGAAAATAAAAACCCACTCGGTCTATAAAAAACCTACTCATTGTAATTCGTACATTCATTATTTTTCATATCATGATGAAGGGGTTAAAAGCTCAATTATTTCTTCCATGTTTCTAAGAGCACTCAGGATTTGTAGCCCATATTTATTTGCTGGACCCGGAAAATTCAAAGATTTGGAACATTTTTAAGGATATAAAATATCCTGAGTGGTTTATCAGAAAGGCGTATTTTAAAGCCAGAAAATCTTTTTATGCCCCTCGGGAACCTTCAGTTAACCAAAAACAATATGTGAGTTTGCCTTACATTGCCGGCTTAGAAAGAGTAAAACCTTTGACGAAAGATTTTAAGTTTGCTATAGCGTTCAAATATTCGTCTACCATGAAAAGTAAATTGGTTAGGAATAACGTTGTAAAACAGGAACAAGCCTGTGTCTACAGCATTCCCTGTAAAAGTTGTGATTTAGTATACGTGGGTGAAACTGGAAGAAATATTGAAACCCGTATTAAAGAACACAAATATGCCTTCAGAAGTTGTAATACTAATAAATAATGCCAGTTTTTGTCATGCCAGCCAAAATAATCATGCTATAGTTTGGGAATCAAGTAAGGTACTTTATAAATGTAATAATTATGTCAAAAGAAAAATAATAGAATCTGTATGTATATAAAAAGTAGATAATTTTAATTTGTGCGAAGGTACTTATAAGTTAGACCGTTTAATGAGATTCTTGGTCAAAAAATCCCTTACGGAGTCGTGGGAACGTGTTCTAACCTAAGTGTGAATTTCTTAAAGGTCTCTGGATTGTTTCCTTACTCGCTTTTAGTTCATTCGATTATTATTATTATTTTTGGAGGGGGTGTAAAATGTAAATGTAATAATAAACGTAAATGTAAATGTAATAATGGAAGTAATAAATGTGGAAATAAATATAAATGCAACAGATGTAATAATAAAGGTAATATTATAAATTTAATAATAAGGGTAAAGGTAATAATAATAAATGTTAGAAAAATGTAAATGCAATAATAAATGCAGTGATTATGTCAAAATATTAGAATCCGTATGTATAGAACAAGAAGATAGTTTTAATTTGTGCGAATGTACTTATAAGCGGGACCCTGTAATAAAAAGCCCTTCCGGTGTCGGGAAAACGGTATCTAACCTCGGTGCGAATTTCTCAATGGTCTCCGGATTGTTTCCTTCTCGCCTTTTTCATTCGTTTATCGGTTTATATGTTCTGTATAATAAACAACAATGTAATAACCAATGTAATAATAAATTTATAATTTCTGTAATAAATAATAATGCAATAATAAATGTAATAAATTTAAAAATATATGTAATAATTATGTAAAAAAAAAAAATAGAATCTGTATGTTTAGAAGAGGAAGATAGTTTTAAATTTGGGCGAATGTACTTATAAGCGGGTTCCTTTAAAGAAAATGCCCTTCCGGTGTCGGGAGAACGGGATCTATCCTAGGTGCGAATTTCTTAACGGTCGGTCCCTGGACTATTATTCCCTCTTATTTTGGTTCATTCGTTTTTCTGTATCCACCCGAGGAGGATGCCAGTGGGCATCGGAACTGTTGTGGAGATAAACTGTCTATTAGAGTGAGTTTTTATTTTCATATTGATTGGTATTATTGTCACCATAATCGAGAGGCCTCAACGGGGTAACGGACACTGCAGGTAATGGTGTGGGTGCACGAGTTGGGTCGGGGGAAAACTCCTCAGGTTGCCCTTGTGGCGGGGAAAATAAGGTGTGGTGGTAATTATGTGCTTCTTCTAAGTAAGCAAAACGGGCTTTGTGTATCACAGACGCAACTATTAAGGAATTATGCAATGAT
The DNA here is from genome assembly GCA_023014485.1 of Bathynomus jamesi. Lineage (NCBI taxonomy): Eukaryota > Metazoa > Arthropoda > Malacostraca > Isopoda > Cirolanidae > Bathynomus > Bathynomus jamesi. The sequence goes on from JAJOZX010000189.1 coordinate 114,449, forward strand.
GCACCAGCTCTTCCCGAACGTCTGGATGCAATTTTACCGAGCGATATATTTATCAACTTGTGTGCTTCAAACCCGTTTGGAACGTCAGATATCATGTTCACCACTTAGCAATTGGTCAAGGCACAGAGAGATAACTAACACGACTCCATCCTCTATTTCCAATCTTGTAATGAATTAAAGTGAAAGTTTCGCCTGCCTTTATACAATGTCGTTGTGACGTCATTACCAAGCTCTTTCAAGTCAATCAGATCCTTAGTTTGTTTGAATCTGTTTCCAATAAAATTGACAAATACGTCAATATATAACATCTAATTAGAAATATATGTATCAAAATACTAAAACTGATTTCTTTTATTAGTATTATATATATATATATATATATATATATATATATACACATTTAACTGCAATGACCACGCAGTATATTAATGTATAGAAACGAGGTAAGTATAGAGGAGTGTTCTGCACACGAGGAAGAGAAATAACGAGCAAATGAAAAATGAGGTAACCGCCCGGGAATCGAACCCAGGATCTTCCGATTGCCAGTCAGATATGCTATCCACTACACCACGGGCCTCGACCAGTTAGAAGTCGTAATTCTCCTAAATAGGGCAGAAATCAATGCCTTGAGAGGGCACCCTCGCAGATCGTGAATATGTACATTTAACTGCAATGACCACGCAGTATATTAATGTATAGAAATGGCGTAAGTATAGAGGAGTGTTCTGCACACGAGGAAGAGAAATAACGAACAAATGCCCTCTCAAGGCATTGGTTTCTGCCCTATGTAGGAGAATTACGACTTCTGACTGGTCGAGGCCCGTGGTGTAGTGGATAGCATATCTGACCGGCAAACGGAAGATCCTGGGTTCGATTCCCGGGCGGTTACCTCATTTTTCATTTGTTCGTTATTTCTCTTCCTCGTGTGCAGAACACTCCTCTATACTTACGTCGTTTCTATACATTAATATACTGCGTGGTCATTGCAGTTAAATGTACATATTCACGATTTGTGAGGGTGCCCACTCAAGGAATTGGTTTCTGCCCTATGTAGGAGAATTACGACTTCTGACTGGTCGAGGCCCGTGGTGTAGTGGATAGCATATCTGACCGGCAATCGGAAGATCCTGGGTTCGATTCCCGGGCGGTTACCTCATTTTTCATTTGTTCGTTATTTCTCTTCCTCGTGTGCAGAACACTCCTCTATACTTACGTCGTTTCTATACATATATATATATATATATATAATATATATCAACCTGGAGAAGTTGCGCTAATGTTACACATCGACTTCAGTGTTACAAAATCGTTTCGTTCAAATGTCTAGCTATAAAAGAAGGGTTTGTAAAGAGTAGACCTACTCTCTCCTTCACCATCTCAATACCTCTCTAAAGAAACAACTCCTTTCATTTGAGAATAAAGTTATCACAGTAAGATTTCATTTCTACGTCCTGTCCTTTTAAGATAACATTAATAAGTTGGACTGAAAACTATAAGAACCACAGAGTGTAGAGCTTTCAGATAACAGTTCGAAAGAGGAAGAACTATCAAACCTCAAATAAGTAATTGATTTTAATACATAACAAAAAGCATGTTTAAAGTTAACTAAACATTATGTAAGCTTAAGTTTTAAACAGCCTTAATATCAGTTTTGAAGAAAACTTACGCCTATGTTTAACTATGAAGAGAGAAGTGCGTAAAACCTTGAAATCGTAGTATCAAAATTAATACGAGGTTTTTTTTGCAAGTTTAACCCTTAAACTCTACCCGGGGTACTATTGTGCCCCAGTACCCCCGGAAATCCTGGCATAACTTTTATAATGGGCTATCTCGCGCTTATTCTTTCTCCTAGAAATTAACAGTTTGTAAGATATTAATAAATTCATTCATTTGAATTATCTGTCCTAAGCTCCGTCCCCTGTATGATCGTTCACGTGACTCCTGCTACTACCTGGGGATATCTCTACCCCTGCGTGCTCAAGTGCAAGCCGTGGATTTCAGATGCGTATTCTCTCGCGTAGAAGAAAAATAGTGATGGCTACCTTTAATATTGCGTACTCGAGTTTTATGAAGTGATATTTGGTAAAGTGTGAAGATGTGATGGATACTGAAAGACTCCTATTCTACCATCCTTTGATGCTTTTAAGGCTACATTGAACCATGCGAAGGAAGGATATTTTAGTAATACGTGTGGAATGTACTGCATTTCATTTCTCATGCATATGTCACGTGGTACAAGTGATGTATTGAATTATGTTGTAGGACTAAACTTTATAAAAGCTTACATATACCGTGAAGTAGAAGAAACAACACGTGCAGAAGAGAGGCAGCGGTTATGGTTAGTGAGTCTTATTGATGAGTGGTGTAACAAGCTAAATTATAATATATTGCTTCATACCGTACCCTGCGACTAAGAATGTAAATCTTGTCTCTCTCAAATAGTGCGCCGGAGTGTGAAGATATTTAGTTTGTGGAAATGGTGAGTGATAAAACATTAAAACCGCTATAAAATGTGTTTAGTTCATGAAAATCTCCCTCCATAAAAATGTCTGGTGCGTAATCTGGGGAGTGGGGGTGATGAAAACAACTCAATATAATGGGGTACAACGCCGCACACGTTTCATTAGATTATGATGCGATTCACTCCTCCCATCGAACCGTTGCGTTCGTCGCGTTGCATGTGCCTCATAGTTATCTCAGAATACGATGGAAATCCCTTTGAGAAGCATTCTCAACGCCTCGTACGACGTTTCCGTGACGAAGTCGTTGCGCATGCTCAGGCGTGAAACTAGCACCGTTGATTATGTACTGGAAACGACTTGCAGACAGGCAAGCGAACGTAACATTGTTTATTTAAGTGTCGAGGAGATGAATAGAGGCTTCGTGATAGTTGAGAAGTGGGCAGAGGGCCGTTATAAAATACCTGTTCGGGTAGGTACAAGAAGAGAGCAGATTAATGATGCCTCCACATATACCATTGTTTGCACATTGAGTATAAATAATGAACAACCGTGCATTGATATACGAGAGATGTTTTAATGGGGAGCTGATGACGTTCTTGTCCCTACGCCGAACCATTTCATCCTCGACAGAATGTTTGAAATCGCCAGATTCCGCAAGCTGAAGCCTATATTAGACACGCGTGTTAGGGTTATGCTTTATTTTGATACGGTTCTTGAATACGCATACACCGCTCTGTTCGATGGGTTTACCGAGTGTAGGGCTGAAGAAGGTGAGAATGGTCTAGAGGTGGAGGATTATTTAATAAGTTTAGACTATTTGAAATATCATGAGCTTTGGTACAAATCACTTGATCGGTACAGGACTGAGCTCACCTTCACCATTCTCCAAGAAGAACTATTTCTTTATATAATGATCAGCTGTTGTAACGAATTAGCTTATTTCGACTATACCTAGCCTTGTGAAGAAGAGTTCACGATTGATAAGCTCGGGTGGGTAGAAATAAACACTGGAATCGAAAGGCGTGTTTATAAACTTGTGTTTAATAATGTGGCTAACGGTGACCTTTTTGTGCGTGCTTTTGATTGTGTTCGATAACTTGCCAACCGGATTTAAAGTGGACATAAAAATAGTACTCAACGATATGAAGGGAATTTATATAGAGTACAGATTTCCCTATACCTTGATCTGAGAAATATTATTAAACCGCGTATACTGCATAATGCAGAGCAACAACGATGTAATTGTAGACTCACCTCCAAGTTTCATGACCCCTTGTTGCACCTGCTTGCACCTGCCGGACACAATGTGGAAGGTGTACACTGTGTACACGAGATAAGTGTACGCATGGTGTGAATGAACTCTGAGTCTATTCTTTTTTTATTACACTTTTGCATCTTTCACAACAATTTTGGAAAGAGTTTCTGTATTAGTTGTCGGACACAATGTGGAAGGTGTGCATGAGGGAGATACAAGGACAAGAAGTACCTCAATAAGTATTGCAATCCGTACCGAGGATGTATCAGTGGTTACGGTTCCATGGAAAAAATTCATACATCGTAAGGTTCGGCCTATCCATTTTCTTGAACTGATCCACAGAGCAGATGTTCACATCTGAAGGCCGCATTTTCCACGCGCCACAGATCTTATAGACAATGTAGGTCCTGTATATGAGCTTGAATTATCTTGATGAAATTATGATGTGAAAGAGCTAGCAATCATTCCCTGACGAGATGTATTTCTGAACACACAAAAAGCCTTTGAATATTTTTTTCATTTTATACAATATATTTTTTGGAGAAAAATTCCTTTAACGGTTACAACAAAAAGGTAGAAAATTGGATGGTATATAAATAGGCACCCTGGTTGTCCTGCTAGAATAAACCCTTGGATGAAAAGGAAATGTTTATAAATTTGTATTTGGTGTTGTAGCTAGCGAAAGCATCTTTGTGTGTTTTTAAGCATGATTGTATTTGCGGAGGAAGCCGCGGATCAATTTGAAAATTTCACCCTCACCATCCTAGTGGTCAAGAATATTTGAAAAGTTTTTGATTATGCAATAGAAGTCCGGGCTTGTAAAGTTATCCTTTTAGTATTGGTGTATAATTAAAGAGTCATTTGTAAAAGGTTACTAATTGGATTTCAGAAAACTTAATAGTGGTAGCTGTAGTGGAAACATTGAAAAATCTTCTATACAAGTTTCGAGTGAAATGCTTGTTTGCATGTCATCGTAATTATGTATTTTAAGAGTTTTACTATTGTAAAAAGTTAAAAAATTACTAATTGGAAATGAGAATGTTTTTTTGCATATCACATTTTGCTGTTATACTATTCTCAGATTTTTTACCAAGATTCATGTTTGGTGTATGTTTTGCTGTCACACTATTCGATTATTATATCCGGCTTGGCTTCTCGCGTAGGAGTGTGATTGTTTAGTTATTGAATTTTTGCTTGGTTGGCAGATAACTGGATACCCTAGGTATCCTAATGTCTAAGAAGCTGGTTCAGAGTCCGGGTGAAGACATTTCAGCCGCTGCAACGATTCCATGTTAAACTGTAGGTCTATGGCAGAGTGAAAAGGTTTGACCTTTGTCAAAATGAATAATTCGGCGTGAAAGAGTTAATTATTATTGCTAGTGTATTCGAGAGAATTTTATAATAAAGATATAAATATTTTTGTGTTCACTCCTTCCTATGTTATTAAATAGTACAACGCCAATTGTGTGTACTCGTTGTATAGTATAATGTTTTTGCTCGTGTGTATATATATATATATGTAAAAAATGAACAATGAATAATCCATATTCATTTTTACATAAGAAACCAAAATTGCCTAAGCGAGTTTTGGATAGAATTTCGATTTGTACTTCTTTATTCATTACTGTTTCCCTAATTCGTCTTTTCTAATAATGACTTATACACTATGACGTCATAAAATAACTTTATTCTCTTTACGTTTCCCATACTTTGTACACTGAATCACGTTCTTAGTATTTGGACATCTTCCGTATTCATTGTATGGTAAATTCTTTAGTAATAATGTTGTGGTGTTATGTAGTATAAATATTATTATTCAACCATATTCATCCATACGTCACATTTTCCCGTCATTAATTTCCCTTGATCATTATCCTATATAAATTTTATTAAAATATTCATTTTTACTCGTGTCAATCTATGAAACGCAAAACTTTTGCATTCGTTCGAAAACGCTCAAATACGTTCTCGTATTGTTTTTTTTATTATTTTTTTTCAAGTGCGTTCACCCCTCGTAAGATATTCATAAATGCTTATGCAAGTGTACGCAATTCGCAAATCAGCATAAATCAAACATCTGAAAACGTGAAACCTCCTGTCCCTCTGATTTCAAATTCATAACATATTATAACATATTATGTTGTATATAAATCCATACCGTATGTGCCCATGTACTTTGTATTATATTTCTAACATCTTAATTGTCTATTAATATGAAACACTGTAAAAAAACAAAACAAAGTTATAGTAACTGTTTAATTGTAATTAACTGTAATACTTTAATTTAATATAACGTAATGTACTTTAATGAAACTGTAATTAATAATAACTTGTAATGTACTTCATTGAAACTGTAATTAAATGTAATGATTTAATATATACGGTAATGTAAGAATGTACTTTAAATGGAAGTGTAATTAAACAATAAGTGAATATGAATTAATTGGTAATTGTAATCATAATTGTAATAGACCAAAACGAAAATGTGCTCAGTGGTGTACTTAAATTGTACCTATGTACTATTACGAAATGATATCGTCTTCACAAATGAAGACTCGGCAAAATTATACGATTAGTTTTTATTTTTATTTTTTTAATTTTTATTTGGAATCTTTCAAACATCTGATCATGTGTTTAAAAGGGGGAAACTTAACCTTCAACTGTCTTCTCCAAACATTTAGGTTTATATAACACTTCATATAGCACTTGAGTTGGGCTATCTTCAGAAGAACTTAGTCAGTAAAGTCGATAAGTTCTAAAGAAAAGCCGATAATGTACTTTAATGAAACTGTAATTAATAATAACTTGTAATGTACTTCATTGAAACTGTAATTAAATGTAATGATTTAATATATACGGTAATGTAAGAATGTACTTTAAATGGAAGTGTAATTAAACAATAAGTGAATATGAATTAATTGGTAATTGTAATCATAATTGTAATAGACCAAAACGAAAATGTGCTCAGTGGTGTAACTAAATTGTACCTATGTACTATTACGAAATTATATCGTCTTCACAAATGAAGACTCGGCAAAATTATACGATTAGTTTTTATTTTTATTTTTTAAATTTTTATTTGGAATCTTTCAAACATCTGATCATGTGTTTAAAAGGGGGAAACTTAACCTTCAACTGTCTTCTCCAAACATTTAGGTTTATATAACACTTCATATAGCACTTCATTACGGCACTTCATTACGAGCCTCCCTTGTTAGCAGCCTCGCTGCGAGGAGGGGGCAGAGGCCCCTTGCCTCCTTAACTTTTTTTAGATTCCGGCCTGAGCCATGGTCGAAAGAGGTCGAACCTCTACCCCTGTAAATTCAGAGAACTAACTGTACATTTTTTTAAGAAGTAAATTAGAGTAAGAGAAACTTTTTATTTTTCCCCTTGAGTTGGGCTATCTTCAGAAGAACTTAGTCAGTAAAGTCGATAAGTTCTAAAAGAAAATCCGATAATTTTAGTACCAAGAGAAAGTATCAGAGTATTATAGAAAGTTGTAGAAGAAAAGTATCAAGAAGAAATATCCGTTTCGGCCTCACAACAAGAACGCCTCGTCGATACGAGACACCCCATAAGCACATATAAGAAGGAGGGCATAACAGTCTGGCGAGTCTGTAGCCAAGAGTTTAAACATTTGGAGACCCTACTACCAAGATTAGAAGAAATATCCGTTGCTGCCTCCTAACTAGAACCCCCGTCGATCCGAACCACCCCAGGGCCATAGACGGAGGGTTTAACAGTCTGGCAACCCTGCCAGGATAAGAAAAAGATTTTAAGAAGAAGATTTTAAGAAGAATATTTTAAGAAGAAGAATATTTTAAGAATATTTTAAGAAGAAGAATATTTTAAGAAGAAAAATATTTTAAGAAGAAGAATATTTTAAGAAGAGGATTTTAACAAGTGGCCACTCTTTGGCCAGAATAGAAATTACCCTGCATCAGGATAAACCATTTGACCGGCGTGTCACGACTTCTAGTTCGTGACATCCACCCTTGAACCGGTGTGTCACGACTCCAAGTTCTCCACGCCTAGTTTTCATCCAAGAAGAAGTAGCCAGCAAGACGTCTTCAGGACACGTCTCAAGGATTTCCCCATAGAAAATTTTGTTAAGTACAGAGTTTGTCTTTTTAAGTAATTTGTAAACATTTGAAAAGTCAGTATTATTAACAGTTAATATTTAGTATGGAGCCAGAATTAACACAAAACACAGTGAACACTTCAGACACCAGTGATACACTTTTTTTTAGTGAAACAGTAATTTTCACAGAAGTTAATTGTCACAGAGTTAATTGTCACAGAGTTAATTGTCACAGAGTTAATTGTCACAGAGTTAATTGCCACAGAGTTAATTGCCAGAGTTAATTTTCACAGAGTTAATTGCCACAGAGTTAATTGCCACAGTTATTTTCACTATTATATTCAGTATAGAATAATTTTATTTTATGTACCTTCCCGTACATTAGAGTGAAATGTTGTTTACATTTTTTATTTTTGTTTGCAAATTTTTTCAAATTATTGAATTGAATTGACTTGCAAATTAAGAAAGAGTTTTTATAGAGAGTTTATAGATTCATAGAAATACTTGACAAGCGTTCAAGTTAGACAGTTTAAGTTTCAAGATACTTGACAAGCGTTCAAGTTAGACAGTTTAAGTTTCAAGATACTTGACAAGCGTTCAAGTTAGACAGTTTAAGTTTCAAGAATACTTGATAGAGTTCAAGTTAGTTTCAAGAATACTTGATAAGAGTTCAAGTTAGTTTCAGAATACTTGATAAGAGTTCAAGTTAGTTTCAGAATACTTGATAAGAGTTCAAGTTAGTTCAGAATACTTGATAAGAGTTCAAGTTAGTTTCAGAATACTTGATAAGAGTTCAAGTTAGTTTCAGAATACTTGATAAGAGTTCAAGTTAGTTTCAGAATACTTGATAAGAGTTCAAGTTAGTTTCAAGAATACTTGATAGAGTTCAAGTCAGACAGTTTTGTTTGAAGTCAGAGTTTTATTTGAAGTCAGAGTTTTGTTTTAAGTCAGAGTTTTGTTTTAAGTCAGGTTTCAAGTCCCAAGTCATTTCAATGCAGTCAATTGAATTCAACTTTTTCTTCGTAAGTTAAGAGAATTTAATTTAAGGAAATGTAATCTAAGAATTTAATTCAACCTGAATTGACCGGGTTGCGTCTTTAGTTAACCTTTCTTTGTTTTGTTGTAAGAAGGAAATTGACCGATTTGTCTTTTCTTTTCATGCCATTGTTGCGTATATAAATATATAGGTAAAATGACATTTTATTGTTTGTAACCAAAACAGTTTTTACAATTGTTTGTAATGACTTTGATAATCATTGTAATGTATACGTGATAATAATAGTTGTGTAATAATTAATTAATCGATCTTGTCCCAATGGCTCCTTTTAAATTACTATGCTGAGGAACATACCGTCCCTCCGTTTTGTTTCAACTCTTTTAATTTTTGTTCAAAGTAGTGTGACAAGCAATCTTAAAAAAAAAGAAAAGATGTAATTGTCAATTTCAGACTTATACCCCCTGCTTAGTCACTCAATTCCTCCGAATGTCGTACTCCAAACTTTGTCTTTTTATTTTATTTTAACACCGCCATCCCCAGTTGAACCGTGTCAACCAGAGAAATGGTTCAACCATGGTTAATTCCTCTTTGGTACGATGGAACATAACCTCAATTTAGGTTGTGTTTTTTTATATTACAGTATATGTTTAGTTCATTATAGTTTATAATTGATTTCTATTTTCAATTTTTATATTTTTTATATTTTTTTTTATTCGATGAATACTGAGTAATTGTGTTGGTCGAATTTAATTAATTGTGTCAAAATATCAAATAATTCAAATTCTATCAACATTCAACGAAAGAGTATGATTTTTCTACTTAAAATGCAAAAATTATTAAACCTTTTTAATATTTTTTTTTATTATATAAAAATAATTTTTAATGTAAAATTTACCTGAAATTATTAAAAGAAAAGATTGTTCGAAATGCTTTCCTTCCATTTCAATAACTTTTTTATTCTTGGCCGAAACTCATCTAAGGTTCGATTTACTTTTATTTTTAAGAGTATTATAAAATTATGTTTAGCTTATTAAAATGCATAATTGATTTATATTTTTAATTTGTATTCTTAATTTTTTTTAATTCAATTATCGTACCGATACTTCTGGTCAATGTTAATGGTTATATAGTTCATATATAGCTAGGAATGTTACTAGTCGAATTTAATTCCATCTTCAAAATTTAATTTTTAATACCGCTAGATTTACTTTCATTAATTGTAAGGTCCTCTAAGTTCGTTTTTTTAATTACCTTATACGTGTAACTGATTAATTATGTAAAATCTATAATCCTAATTGAATTTTATTACTTTTGACATTACTTTTGGCATTAAAACTCGTATGCAAACATCATCATTATAATACATCATAATTATTGCTTACTATATATAAATTCTCGCTCATACATTTATTAAGTTATTTTATCTGTTCCTTAAAGTATATATATATATATATATATATATATATATATATATATATATATTAGGGTGGTCCTTGCTTAGGGGGTGAAATTTCAAGTTGAACATTTTTCAGCTCACCCGCGGAAATGGTTCGAATGGTCGAGAAAACTCTCTAGGTGATTTATTTTTTAATCGGACAACGTTTACCCCTCCCTCATTGAGCATTACCATTAAGCTAATTTTTTGACTTTCAAGTAAATGTTACATAATTTGTAATGTTTTTTTTTTTAATTCTTTCCAGATTTTCAGTGGTTGGATAACTAATGTGTGTAAAACTGTAAATTCTAATGATTATAATTTAAACTGAATAACTCCTTTAACCATAAGTCAAGCTACCCGTCAGTGGTTGGATAACTAATGTGTGTAAAACTGTAAATTCTAATGATTATAATTTAAACTGAATAACTCCTTTAACCATAAGTCAAGCTACCCGTCAGTGGTTGGATAACTAATGTGTGTAAAACTGTAAATTCTAATGATTATAATTTAAACTGAATAGTGAATAACTCCTTCAACCTTTAAGTAGATAACCTGGATCATGGCAGCGAAGCTGCGCTACCTGATTGCCCCGCAGGAATCGATCGCCGGGTCGCAACTTCCTTCGCAAAAAGAGGTCTTGGCCATGACGGTCTACAGGATCGACGTCCAGAAGAAGTCACTTCGAGAGGCCGCCAACCAGGTCGTCGAGCTCGTCACCGAGGTGTGGTCCAAGGCGCGAATCCCCCTCCGCCGGAAGGACCACATCGTCACCAACATTGAAAAGCTCCACAAGGAGTTCAACGATGTGAAGAGGAACAAGGGGCGAGCTGGCGCTCAAGCGAAGCGGGAGGACGAGTTCAGCGAGCGGATGATGAACCTGTTCGACGTCGCTGCCGATAACGCCATGGAGCTGCTCAAGAACGAGGAGGACAAGGCGTTCCTCCTCGCTCAGCGCGAACCCCGTCGGCGCGGCAAGCTGGGGTCCGTCGACTCGACGCTAGCCGCTGTCGATGCCCGCGCATCTCAACGCCAAGGGGAAGAAGACCGACGGAGGCAGCGAGCCGAGGAAGAAGCGACGACATCTACGGCCCGAGTGGAGCTCGAGTGGTCTTCGTCCTCTTCCAGTGGTGCCGCAAGCGCAGCGGAGAGCGACGACCATGGAGAAGAAGGGAGCCCTCGGGCTCCGAAGCGCTCCAGGCGGGGCACGACGAACATCGTTTCGGCGGCTGTGGCGTCGTCGCTGGATCGCACGAAGGTGACCGACCGAGGAGCTGTCTACGTCCTGACAGAGGTTGCCCGGTCGCTTGGGCACGACGTCGCAGAGCTCAATATCAACCGCAGCTCCATCCGCCGACACCGGCGTAGGCACCGCTCCAGGCTCAACGTGGCGCTCAAGGAAGAGCTGAGGGCCGGCAATCTTGTCGTTCACTGGGACGGCAAGCTCATGCAGGACTTGACGAGCAAGGAGCAAGTCGATCGGCTTCCCATCTTGGTCTCCGGTAACGGCGCGGTGCAGCTCCTGGGCGTCCCGAAGCTGCCGAGTGGAACGGGCTCTGAGATGGCCAAGGCCGTCCTCAACGCGTTGGAGGAGTGGGAGCTCACTGAGCAAGTGAGTGGCTTGTCATTCGATACCACCGCCTCGAACACCGGCCGGAACAACGGAGCGTGCGTCCTCATCGAGCAACACCTCGCGAAAGACTTGCTCTACTTCGCGTGCCGCCATCATGTGCTGGAGCTCCTCCTCGGTGCGGCGTTCACGGCTGTGATGGGCCCCACGTCCGGTCCTGACGTGACCCTCTTCAAGCGTTTTCAGGAGCGCTGGGATTTCCTGGACAGAAGCCAGTACGAGTCCGGCGCTGCGCACCCCGATGTCGCTCCTCTGCTCACCACTGTCGACACGGAGTGGTTTGAGAAGGCGATAGTCGAGCGCAAGGACCTGCGCGACGATTACCGTGAGCTGCTCGAGCTCACCCTCCTCTTCGTCGGTCACGTCCCCCCGCGAGGAGTGCGTTTCCGAGCTCCCGGGCCGATTCACCACGCCCGCTGGATGGCGAAGGCAATCTACGCCTTGAAGGTCTGGATGTTCCGACAGCAGTTCAAACTCACGGCGACGAGGGAGGAGTGGCCTCCGGAGCATCTGCATCTTCGTCTGTCGGGTCTACGCCAAGGCGTGGACGGAGGCTCCGATCGCCGCAACTGCCCCCCGAAATGACTTCGCCCTCCTCAAGGACCTGCTGGCCTACTCTGACATCAACCCTGCGGTGGCCAAGGCGGCGCTGACCAAGTTCCAGAACCACCTCTGGTACCTGTCGGAGGAGCTGGTGGCGCTGGCGCTGTTCGATCCGGGGATCGCCGTCGATCAGAAGAGGAAGATCATCGCCTCTCTCCACGACCGGGTCGGTGAGGAGTCCCCGGCGAAGCGGCCCACGCTGCCAAACCGAGTACTCGCCGGGCTTCAGTTGGAAGATCTGGCGTCGTCCAACACACGAGGTTTCTTCGAGAAACTTCGACTGGAGGACGGCTTCCTCGAGGTCGACCCGGAGACCTGGCCGAAGCGGGAAGACTTCAAGACAGCGGCGGCACGTGTGAGAGGGCTCGCCGTAATCAACGACCATGCCGAGCGAGGAGTTGCCCTCATCCAAGAGTACAACCGGACGCTGACCCACGACGAGGAGCAACTCCAGTTCCTCCTGCAAGTCGTCGCTCGCCACCGCTGCCAGTTTCCGGACTCTCGGAAGCGAACCCTACAGACCCAGGATCGCTAACCGGGCAACAACGGCAACAACTGCAACCGGGCAACAACTCCGGGGGTAAAAGTTCAAGGTCGATGAGGGAGGGGTAAACGTTGTCCGATTTAATAAAAATTCAACTAGAGAGTTTTCTCAACCATTCGAATGATTTCCGAGGGTGGGAGCTGAAACTTCCCAACTTTGAATTTTAAGGACCACCCTATATATATATATATATATATATATATATATATATATATATATAATCCTAATCCACCAATGACCCCTAATGATCTAGTTCTTCACGGGATGAACAAATTACTCTCATATTCTACATACTATTGTACCGACTCACTCATCTACAGATGCTTCTTACCAATATTTATAGATACATCTGCACACTGACGTATAATTTCAACTATTCAACTATAAATCCCCTTTCGCCTTTTGAACGTATCACCAACCACTACAATCTGTACCCAATAAACATAAATACACATTTGACCACAGGTCTATACATCATCCACTACGTAATTCGATTGTACCTACAACAGTCAATAAAAATGCATGTATGCACACTATATATACTATATATACAAACCTTATGCTAAAATCATTGGATATCACAATAAAACTATTTCATTACGTGTAAGTGCAAACTATGCTATTTAGTCTTAATCATTTTTGCTTTCTAATATATCTTGCTTATGCATTTATTCAGTTAATTTAACAATCCTCTCAGCTAATCTGTCCCTCGAAATTGTAAGATACACACTTTGTACCTAATACACCCAAATACACACTAGACCACAGGTCTATACATCATCCACTACGTAATTCGATTTGTACCTACAATAGTCAATAAAAATTAGTTTACAGATTGTACGATTTACATTTTTCCCTTTTATCTACTATTCATTATGTACATAATTTATCCCACAGAAAAAATAAAATTGTAAAAAAATTTAACAATATCATTCTTTGTCTAACTTAATTGTTTGTCTAAATTAAAGTATTAATCTTTGAATTTTTTTTATATTATATAATAACTAACTTGTTCTGTATAAAACTTGTAATGAAAAAAAAAATTCGTCATCATCTAATTTGAATTCGTTAGATGTTATTTTCTCAATTGTATTGTATTAATTGTATTATATTATTGTATTAATTAATGCCATTTTAGAGGGGGAACACTGTAAAAAATGAACAATGAATAATCCATATTCATTTTTACATAAGAAACGAAAATCGCCTAAGCGAGTTTTGGATAGAATTTCGATTTGTACTTCTTTATTCATTACTGTATTTCCCTAATTCATCTTTTCTAATAATGACTTATACACTATGACGTCATAAAATAACTTTATTCTCTTTACGTTTCCCATACTTTGTACACTGAATCACGTTCTTAGTATTTGGACATCTTCCGTATTCATTGTATGGTAAATTCTTTAGTAATAATGTTGTGGTGTTATGTAGTATAAATATTATTATTCAACCATATTCATCCATACGTCACATTTTCCGTCATTAATTTCCCTTGATCATTATCCTATATAAATTTTATTAAAATAAATATTCATTTTTACTCGTGTCAATCTATGAAACGCAAAACTTTTGCATTCGTTCGAAAACGCTCAAATACGTTCTCGTATTGTTTTTTTTATTATTTTTTTCAAGTGCGTTCATCCCTCGTAAGATATTCATAAATGCTTATGCAAGTGTACGCAATTCGCAAATCAGCATAAATCAAACATCTGAAAACGTGAAACCTCCTGTCCCTCTGATTTCAAATTCATAACATATTATAACATATTATGTTGTATATAAATCCATACCGTATGTGCCCATGTACTTTGTATTATATTTCTAACATCTTAATTGTCTATTAATATGAAACACTGTAAAAAACAAAACAAAGTTATAGTAACTGTTTAATTGTAATTAACTGTAATACTTTAATTTAATATAACGTAATGTACTTTAATGAAACTGTAATTAATAATAACTTGTAATGTACTTCATTGAAACTGTAATTAAATGTAATGATTTTATTTTTTAAATTTTTATTTGGAATCTTTCAAACATCTGATCATGTGTTTAAAAGGGGGAAACTTAACCTTCAACTGTCTTCCCCCAAACATTTAGGTTTATATAACACTTCATATAGCACTTCATTACGGCACTTCATTACGAGCCTCCCTTGTTAGCAGCCTCGCTGCGAGGAGGGGGCAGAGGCCCCTTGCCTCCTTAACTTTTTTTAGATTCCGGCCTGAGCCATGGTCGAAAGAGGTCGAACCTCTACCCCTGTAAATTCAGAGAACTAACTGTACATTTTTTTAAGAAGTAAATTAGAGTAAGAGAAACTTTTTATTTTTCCCCTTGAGTTGGGCTATCTTCAGAAGAACTTAGTCAGTAAAGTCGATAAGTTCTAAAAGAAAATCCGATAATTTTAGTACCAAGAGAAAGTATCAGAGTATTATAGAAAGTTGTAGAAGAAAAGTATCAAGAAGAAATATCCGTTTCGGCCTCACAACAAGAACGCCTCGTCGATACGAGACACCCCATAAGCACATATAAGAAGGAGGGCATAACAGTCTGGCGAGTCTGTAGCCAAGAGTTTAAACATTTGGAGACCCTACTACCAAGATTAGAAGAAATATCCGTTGCTGCCTCCTAACTAGAACCCCCGTCGATCCGAACCACCCCAGGGCCATAGACGGAGGGTTTAACAGTCTGGCAACCCTGCCAGGATAAGAAAAAGATTTTAAGAAGAAGATTTTAAGAAGAATATTTTAAGAAGAAGAATATTTTAAGAAGAATATTTTAAGAAGAAGAATATTTTAAGAAGAAAAATATTTTAAGAAGAAGAATATTTTAAGAAGAGGATTTTAACAAGTGGCCACTCTTTGGCCAGAATAGAAATTACCCTGCATCAGGATAAACCATTTGACCGGCGTGTCACGACTTCTAGTTCGTGACATCCACCCTTGAACCGGTGTGTCACGACTCCAAGTTCTCCACGCCTAGTTTTCATCCAAGAAGAAGTAGCCAGCAAGACGTCTTCAGGACACGTCTCAAGGATTTCCCCATAGAAAATTTTGTTAAGTACAGAGTTTGTCTTTTTAAGTAATTTGTAAACATTTGAAAAGTCAGTATTATTAACAGTTAATATTTAGTATGGAGCCAGAATTAACACAAAACACAGTGAACACTTCAGACACCAGTGATACACTTTTTTTTAGTGAAACAGTAATTTTCACAGAAGTTAATTGTCACAGAGTTAATTGTCACAGAGTTAATTGTCACAGAGTTAATTGTCACAGAGTTAATTGCCACAGAGTTAATTGCCAGAGTTAATTTTCACAGAGTTAATTGCCACAGAGTTAATTGCCACAGTTATTTTCACTATTATATTCAGTATAGAATAATTTTATTTTATGTACCTTCCCGTACATTAGAGTGAAATGTTGTTTACATTTTTTATTTTTGTTTGCAAATTTTTTCAAATTATTGAATTGAATTGACTTGCAAATTAAGAAAGAGTTTTTATAGAGAGTTTATAGATTCATAGAAATACTTGACAAGCGTTCAAGTTAGACAGTTTAAGTTTCAAGATACTTGACAAGCGTTCAAGTTAGACAGTTTAAGTTTCAAGATACTTGACAAGCGTTCAAGTTAGACAGTTTAAGTTTCAAGAATACTTGATAGAGTTCAAGTTAGTTTCAAGAATACTTGATAAGAGTTCAAGTTAGTTTCAGAATACTTGATAAGAGTTCAAGTTAGTTTCAGAATACTTGATAAGAGTTCAAGTTAGTTCAGAATACTTGATAAGAGTTCAAGTTAGTTTCAGAATACTTGATAAGAGTTCAAGTTAGTTTCAGAATACTTGATAAGAGTTCAAGTTAGTTTCAGAATACTTGATAAGAGTTCAAGTTAGTTTCAAGAATACTTGATAGAGTTCAAGTCAGACAGTTTTGTTTGAAGTCAGAGTTTTATTTGAAGTCAGAGTTTTATTTGAAGTCAGAGTTTTGTTTTAAGTCAGAGTTTTGTTTTAAGTCAGGTTTCAAGTCCCAAGTCATTTCAATGCAGTCAATTGAATTCAACTTTTTCTTCGTAAGTTAAGAGAATTTAATTTAAGGAAATGTAATCTAAGAATTTAATTCAACCTGAATTGACCGGGTTGCGTCTTTAGTTAACCTTTCTTTGTTTTGTTGTAAGAAGGAAATTGACCGATTTGTCTTTTCTTTTCATGCCATTGTTGCGTATATAAATATATAGGTAAAATGACATTTTATTGTTTGTAACCAAAACAGTTTTTACAATTGTTTGTAATGACTTTGATAATCATTGTAATGTATACGTGATAATAATAGTTGTGTAATAATTAATTAATCGATCTTGTCCCAATGGCTCCTTTTAAATTACTATGCTGAGGAACATACCGTCCCTCCGTTTTGTTTCAACTCTTTTAATTTTTGTTCAAAGTAGTGTGACAAGCAATCTTAAAAAAAAAGAAAAGATGTAATTGTCAATTTCAGACTTATACCCCCTGCTTAGTCACTCAATTCCTCCGAATGTCGTACTCCAAACTTTGTCTTTTTATTTTATTTTAACACCGCCATCCCCAGTTGAACCGTATCAACCAGAGAAATGGTTCAACCATGGTTAATTCCTTTTTGGTACGATGGAACATAACCTCAATTTAGGTTGTGTTTTTTATATTACAGTATATGTTTAGTTCATTATAGTTTATAATTGATTTCTATTTTCAATTTTTATATTTTTTATATTTTTTTTATTCGATGAATACTGAGTAATTGTGTTGGTCGAATTTAATTAATTGTGTCAAAATATCAAATAATTCAAATTCTATCAACATTCAACGAAAGAGTATGATTTTTCTACTTAAAATGCAAAAATTATTAAACCTTTTTAATATTTTTTTTATTATATAAAAATAATTTTTAATGTAAAATTTACCTGAAATTATTAAAAGAAAAGATTGTTCGAAATGCTTTCCTTCCATTTCAATAACTTTTTTATTCTTGGCCGAAACTCATCTAAGGTTCGATTTACTTTTATTTTTAAGAGTATTATAAAATTATGTTTAGCTTATTAAAATGCATAATTGATTTATATTTTTAATTTGTATTCTTAATTTTTTTTAATTCAATTATCGTACCGATACTTCTGGTCAATGTTAATGGTTATATAGTTCATATATAGCTAGGAATGTTACTAGTCGAATTTAATTCCATCTTCAAAATTTAATTTTTAATACCGCTAGATTTACTTTCATTAATTGTAAGGTCCTCTAAGTTCGTTTTTTTAATTACCTTATACGTGTAACTGATTAATTATGTAAAATCTATAATCCTAATTGAATTTTATTACTTTTGACATTACTTTTGGCATTAAAACTCGTATGCAAACATCATCATTATAATACATCATAATTATTGCTTACTATATATAAATTCTCGCTCATACATTTATTAAGTTATTTTATCTGTTCCTTAAAGTATATATATATATATATATATATATATATATATATATATTAGGGTGGTCCTTGCTTAGGGGTGAAATTTCAAGTTGAACATTTTTCAGCTCCACCCGCGGAAATGGTTCGAATGGTCGAGAAAACTCTCTAGGTGATTTATTTTTTAATCGGACAACGTTTACCCCTCCCTCATTGAGCATTACCATTAAGCTAATTTTTTGACTTTCAAGTAAATGTTACATAATTTGTAATGTTTTTTTTTTAATTCTTTCCAGATTTTCAGTGGTTGGATAACTAATGTGTGTAAAACTGTAAATTCTAATGATTATAATTTAAACTGAATAACTCCTTTAACCATAAGTCAAGCTACCCGTCAGTGGTTGGATAACTAATGTGTGTAAAACTGTAAATTCTAATGATTATAATTTAAACTGAATAACTCCTTTAACCATAAGTCAAGCTACCCGTCAGTGGTTGGATAACTAATGTGTGTAAAACTGTAAATTCTAATGATTATAATTTAAACTGAATAGTGAATAACTCCTTCAACCTTTAAGTAGATAACCTGGATCATGGCAGCGAAGCTGCGCTACCTGATTGCCCCGCAGGAATCGATCGCCGGGTCGCAACTTCCTTCGCAAAAAGAGGTCTTGGCCATGACGGTCTACAGGATCGACGTCCAGAAGAAGTCACTTCGAGAGGCCGCCAACCAGGTCGTCGAGCTCGTCACCGAGTGTGGTCCAAGGCGCGAATCCCCCTCCGCCGGAAGGACCACATCGTCACCAACATTGAAAAGCTCCACAAGGAGTTCAACGATGTGAAGAGGAACAAGGGGCGAGCTGGCGCTCAAGCGAAGCGGGAGGACGAGTTCAGCGAGCGGATGATGAACCTGTTCGACGTCGCTGCCGATAACGCCAGGAGCTGCTCAAGAACGAGGAGGACAAGGCGTTCCTCCTCGCTCAGCGCGAACCCCGTCGGCGCGGCAAGCTGGGGTCCGTCGACTCGACGCTAGCCGCTGTCGATGCCCGCGCATCTCAACGCCAAGGGGAAGAAGACCGACGGAGGCAGCGAGCCGAGGAAGAAGCGACGACATCTACGGCCCGAGTGGAGCTCGAGTGGTCTTCGTCCTCTTCCAGTGGTGCCGCAAGCGCAGCGGAGAGCGACGACCATGGAGAAGAAGGGAGCCCTCGGGCTCCGAAGCGCTCCAGGCGGGGCACGACGAACATCGTTTCGGCGGCTGTGGCGTCGTCGCTGGATCGCACGAAGGTGACCGACCGAGGAGCTGTCTACGTCCTGACAGAGGTTGCCCGCTCCAGGCTCAACGTGGCGCTCAAGGAAGAGCTGAGGGCCGGCAATCTTGTCGTTCACTGGGACGGCAAGCTCATGCAGGACTTGACGAGCAAGGAGCAAGTCGATCGGCTTCCCATCTTGGTCTCCGGTAACGGCGCGGTGCAGCTCCTGGGCGTCCCGAAGCTGCCGAGTGGAACGGGCTCTGAGATGGCCAAGGCCGTCCTCAACGCGTTGGAGGAGTGGGAGCTCACTGAGCAAGTGAGTGGCTTGTCATTCGATACCACCGCCTCGAACACCGGCCGGAACAACGGAGCGTGCGTCCTCATCGAGCAACACCTCGCGAAAGACTTGCTCTACTTCGCGTGCCGCCATCATGTGCTGGAGCTCCTCCTCGGTGCGGCGTTCACGGCTGTGATGGGCCCCACGTCCGGTCCTGACGTGACCCTCTTCAAGCGTTTTCAGGAGCGCTGGGATTTCCTGGACAGAAGCCAGTACGAGTCCGGCGCTGCGCACCCCGATGTCGCTCCTCTGCTCACCACTGTCGACACGGAGTGGTTTGAGAAGGCGATAGTCGAGCGCAAGGACCTGCGCGACGATTACCGTGAGCTGCTCGAGCTCACCCTCCTCTTCGTCGGTCACGTCCCCCGCGAGGAGTGCGTTTCCGAGCTCCCGGGCCGATTCACCACGCCCGCTGGATGGCGAAGGCAATCTACGCCTTGAAGGTCTGGATGTTCCGACAGCAGTTCAAACTCACGGCGACGAGGGAGGAGTGGCCTCCCTCGCATCTGGATCTTCGTCTGTCGGGTCTACGCCAAGGCGTGGACGGAGGCTCCGATCGCCGCAACTGCCCCCCGAAATGACTTCGCCCTCCTCAAGGACCTGCTGGCCTACTCTGACATCAACCCTGCGGTGGCCAAGGCGGCGCTGACCAAGTTCCAGAACCACCTCTGGTACCTGTCGGAGGAGCTGGTGGCGCTGGCGCTGTTCGATCCGGGGATCGCCGTCGATCAGAAGAGGAAGATCATCGCCTCTCTCCACGACCGGGTCGGTGAGGAGTCCCCGGCGAAGCGGCCCACGCTGCCAAACCGAGTACTCGCCGGGCTTCAGTTGGAAGATCTGGCGTCGTCCAACACACGAGGTTTCTTCGAGAAACTTCGACTGGAGGACGGCTTCCTCGAGGTCGACCCGGAGACCTGGCCGAAGCGGGAAGACTTCAAGACAGCGGCGGCACGTGTGAGAGGGCTCGCCGTAATCAACGACCATGCCGAGCGAGGAGTTGCCCTCATCCAAGGTACAACCGGACGCTGACCCACGACGAGGAGCAACTCCAGTTCCTCCTGCAAGTCGTCGCTCGCCACCGCTGCCAGTTTCCGGACTCTCGGAAGCGAACCCTACAGACCCAGGATCGCTAACCGGGCAACAACGGCAACAACTGCAACCGGGCAACAACTCCGGGGGTAAAAGTTCAAGGTCGATGAGGGAGGGGTAAACGTTGTCCGATTTAATAAAAAATTCAAATAGAGTGTTTTCTCAACCATTCGAATGATTTCCGAGGGTGGGAGCTGAAACTTCCCAAATTTGAATTTTAAGGACCACCCTAATATATATATATATATATATATATATAATCCTAATCCACCAATGACCCCTAATGATCTAGTTCTTCACGGGATGAACAAATTACTCTCATATTCTACATACTATTGTACCGACTCACTCATCTACAGATGCTTCTTACCAATATTTATAGATACATCTGCACACTGACGTATAATTTCAACTATTCAACTATAAATCCCCTTTCGCCTTTTGAACGTATCACCAACCACTACAATCTGTACCCAATAAACATAAATACACATTTGACCACAGGTCTATACATCATCCACTACGTTATTCGATTGTACCTACAACAGTCAATAAAAATGCATGTATGCACACTATATATACTATATATACAAACCTTATGCTAAAATCATTGGATATCACAATAAAACTATTTCATTACGTGTAAGTGCAAACTATGCTATTTAGTCTTAATCATTTTTGCTTTCTAATATCTTGCTTATGCATTTATTCAGTTAATTTAACAATCCTCTCAGCTAATCTGTCCCTCGAAATTGTAAGATACACACTTTGTACCTAATACACCCAAATACACACTAGACCACAGGTCTATACATCATCCACTACGTAATTCGATTTGTACCTACAATAGTCAATAAAAATTAGTTTACAGATTGTACGATTTACATTTTTCCCTTTTATCTACTATTCATTATGTACATAATTTATCCCACAGAAAAAATAAATTGTAAAAAAAATTTAACAATATCATTCTTTGTCTAACTTAATTGTTTGTCTAAATTAAAGTATTAATCTTTGAATTTTTTTTATATTATATAATAACTAACTTGTTCTGTATAAAACTTGTAATGAAAAAAAAAATTCGTCATCATCTAATTTGAATTCGTTAGATGTTATTTTCTCAATTGTATTGTATTAATTGTATTATATTATTGTATTAATTAATGCCATTTTAGAGGGGGAACACTGTAAAAAATGAACAATGAATAATTCATATTCATTTTTACATAAGAAACGAAAATCGCCTAAGCGAGTTTTGGATAGAATTTCGATTTGTACTTCTTTATTCATTACTGTATTTCCCTAATTCATCTTTTCTAATAATGACTTATAATAACTTAGAATTTAACCCTCTTTTTTCAGTCTTTTAAAGTTTGCCTTTATGAATAGGTTATAGAAATTTTCTTTGTCTGGTTTTTCATTCAATTATTGATTTTAATTTCACATTGTTATCATACAGCCTGAAGATGAGCGTATTTGCTCGAAACGTTGCGCATTAAAGAAGACTTTTCATGGCATTTACATTTCTCTTGTCATTGGATTTCTCCTAAATATTAAATTGAAGCTCTGTAGAAGCACCCGCATGATTATATATACTCAAGGTATGGACAAGATGGCCTTAGGGCTTATCGCCATGTTTGGAAGACTTCACGAAAGTTTCTCAAGTCAAAACTGGACTGTTATTTTTCTTGAAATGTGTCGGACCTGCAGGGTTTTCCCGAAATTTGTTTACTTCAAACTCTACCGTGACAATCTATATGACTCTGAATTTTATCAATCGTCCCTGGAATATTTATTAAATAATGAAATTAATTATAAAATCAAAATTTCGGACTCGCATAATAAGTCTCTTGGGCATTATATAACTACTCTTAAAAATACCTTTTCGTTGTTGGACTATTTATTAATAATTTCTCTTGTACAACGTGAACTAGAAAAATTTCACTCTACCATCTTGAAACACATGAACGTAAGTTAAAGGCTTTGGGAATGAATTCCCAAATTTTTTCAATTCAGATAAGGTAATTTCGAATCTTTCTAGTTACACACTCTCCCCTCGGGAAAAGTTTTTACTGTCACTTGGTTTGCAATTTAAGCTTCCGTTGTTCCAAATATATAGCCTTCGTTTTTCTTTACTTTGAAAAAATTTTTAATGGCTTGAAAAATGTTCCCCATGTGGGTGAATTCAATAATTTCAAATGTCAGTTCTCAATCTAACTCAAGAATTTTTTCATAAACTTAGAAATCTTAAATTTCAATCTTTCATATTAGGAAGAGTGATTTGCAGTGTATTAAGAATTTGGCAAAGAACCAGGAGATTGTCGTGAACCAGACCGGACAAGGGTAACGGAGTGGTTATTTTGAATAAATCGGACTACATAAACAAAACTAATGAAATCCTAAGTGATCTTACTAAATTCAAACAAATTCTTGAACCTGTCAATAAAGTCATTGTAAGGTTAGAAGACCAGGTTAATAGATTTCTGTCACGACTAAAGTCCTTAAAGATAATAAAAACGATACTTACTCTCAGTTGTTCGCATCTGGTGCTAATCTGGCTCAATTATACTGTTTGCCTAAAATCCATAAAGTTGGAACACCTCTCCGTCCTATTTTAGCTTCGTATAACTTACCCACCTTTCATTGGCAAATTTGTTGTTAGTCTCCTGTCACCCTTTGCGAAAAATGCTTACACTATAAATAACTCGTTTGAATTCCAAAAGACCTTCTTGGTGAGAACTTCGATTCAAAAAAGTTTTTTGTCAGTTTTGATGTAAAGTCGCTTTTCACAAATGTACCTGTATCTGAAACTATTGCCATTATTTTAGATAGGGTTTTTAGCTCGGTTGATATTTTTCATGGTTTTTCATTGTCTCATTTTAAGGAACTTTTAGAATTGGTCTTCAAACAATGCTATTTTACTTTCAACAATAAGGTTTACCAACAAATTGATGGTGTAGGGATGGGATCACCTGTCGGACCGTTAGCAGCTGATTTTTTTATGACTCATTTAGAAAGTGTAATTTTTAGTCAATCTCCAACTCATCTCAAGCCAATTTTCTATCGACGCTTCGTTGATGATTCGATAGCTGTCTTTGATAATGCGGTACAAGCGCAACAATTCTTTAACTTCCTAAATTCTTTGCACCCCAATATAACGTATACAATGGAAACTGAGAAAAATGGCTCCCTTCCCTTTTTAGATCTTTTAATTTCGAAAAACGTGATTCTATTACTACATCAGTTTACAGGAAACCCACTTTCACTGGTTTGGGCATGAATTTTTTTAGTTTTACTGATTTCAACTATAAGATGTCTTGTATTAAAACTCTCCTGTTCAGAGGATATAATTTGACCTCTAGTTTTACCTTACTTAATGATGAATTTAATAATCTAAGATCATACTTTACCAATAATAGTTTTCCTGTTCAATATGTAGATAAACTAATTAGATCCTTCTTAAATAATGTTTATAGCCCTCAACTTCCTTGTATTACAGTGCCGAAGGATATAAAATATTTCTTGGTACCTGAAATGGGTCCTTTGAATAAGGAATTTAAGCTTAAATTTACAAAGTTGTTAAGGAAATTTTTTTATCATACTGATTTCCGCATCATATTTATTAATAAAACGTCTTTAGGTAGCTTTTTCTCAGCGAAGGATCGAACCCCTGACTCGTTGCGTAGCGGTGTTGTATATTTATTTACCTGCCCTAGGTCTCCTTGGGAATTACATTGGCAGCACTGTTCGCTCTCTCAGGGCTAGATTTTATTCGCATATGGGAATAAGTGGCCGAACAGGTAAAATTTTAAAAACTAAAGAAGTTTCTAGCATTCGGGAACACAGTATCAAATGTAAAACTGATGTCACTTTAGAAAATTTTAAAATTCTTGGTTGTAATACTTGTCCCAACTCACTTAGGATTCTGGAATCGCTTTATATTAAAACTTTGACCCCGACGTTAAATGTTGACTCATCAGCCGTCCCTTTAAACTTTTTATAATCCCTCCTCCTTCCCCAATTCCTTATAATCCCCCCTTCCCCAATCGCCCTCACCATCTTATCTTATCTTATCTTATCTTATCTCTTATGTTTGTCTCGTTTTGTACTTAAAGTCAGTCCTAGCCTCGAAATTGCAGTGAAAGGTTAGTTAGTTTTCATTATTCCAGTGTACTATTGTTAATTTTTCCAGTGTATTAATTTCACATTTACTATATGTATTTAAAAATAGCTTCTTAATCTTAAATGTAAATCTGTATAACTTAGAATTTAACCTCTTTTTTCAGTCTTTTAAGTTTGCCTTTATGAATAGGTTATAGAAATTTTCTTTGTCTGGTTTTTCATTCAATTATGATTTTAATTTCACATTGTTATCATACAGCCTGAAGATGAGCGTATTTGCTCGAAACGTTGCGCATTAAAGAAGACTTTTCATGGCATTTACATTTCTCCTTGTCATTGGATTTCTCCTAAATATTAAATTGAAGCTCTGTAGAAGCAACCCGCATGATTATATATACTCAAGGTATGGACAAGATGGCTTAGGGCTTATCGCCATGTTTGGAAGACTTCACGAAAGTTCTCAAGTCAAAACTGGACTGTTATTTTCTTGAAATGTGTCGGACCTGCAGGGTTTTCCCGAAATTTGTTTACTTCAAACTCTACCGTGACAATCTATATGACTCTGAATTTTATCAATCGTCCTGGAATATTTATTAAATAATGAAATTAATTATAAAATCAAAATTTCGGACTCGCATAATAAGTCTCTGGGCATTATATAACTACTCTTAAAAATACCTTTTCGTTGTTGGACTATTTATTAATAATTTCTCTTGTACAACGTGAACTAGAAAAATTTCACTCTACCATCTTGGAAACACATGAACGTAAGTTAAAGGCTTTGGGAATGAATTCACCAAATTTTTTCAGTTCAGATAAGGTAATTTCGAATCTTTCTAGTTACACACTCTCCCCTCGGGAAAAAGTTTTTACTGTCACTTGGTTTGCAATTTAAGCTTCCGTTGTTCCAAATATATAAGCCTTCGTTTTTTCTTTACTTTGAAAAATTTTTTAATGGCTTGAAAAATGTTCCCCATGTGGGTGAATTCAATATTTCAAATGTCAGTTCTCAAATCTAACTCAAGAATTTTTTCATAAACTTAGAAATCTTAAATTTCAATCTTTCATATTTAGGAAGAGTGATTTGCAGTGTATTAAGAATTTGGCAAAGAACCAGGAGATTGTCGTGACCAGACCGGACAAGGGTAACGGAGTGGTTATTTTGAATAAATCGGACTACATAAACAAAACTAATGAAATCCTAAGTGATCTTACTAAATTCAAACAAATTCTTGAACCTGTCAATAAAGTCATTGTAAGGTTAGAAGACCAGGTTAATAGATTTCCGTCACGACTAAAGTCCTTAAAGATAATAAAAAACGATACTTACTCTCAGTTGTTCGCATCTGGTGCTAATCTGGCTCAATTATACTGTTTGCCTAAAATCCATAAAGTTGGAACACCTCTCCGTCCTATTTTAGCTTCGTATAACTTACCCACCTTTCAATTGGCAAAATTTGTTGTTAGTCTCCTGTCACCCTTTGCGAAAAATGCTACACTATAAATAACTCGTTTGAATTCCAAAAAGACCTTCTTGGTGAGAACTTCGATTCAAAAAAGTTTTTTGTCAGTTTTGATGTAAAGTCGCTTTTCACAAATGTACCTGTATCTGAAACTATTGCCATTATTTTAGATAGGGTTTTAGCTCGGTTGATATTTTTCATGGTTTTTCATTGTCTCATTTTAAGGAACTTTTAGAATTGGTCTTCAAACAATGCTATTTTACTTTCAACAATAAGGTTTACCAACAAATTGATGGTGTAGGGATGGGATCACCTGTCGGACCGTTAGCAGCTGATTTTTTTATGACTCATTTAGAAAGTGTAATTTTTAGTCAATCTCCAACTCATCTCAAGCCAATTTTCTATCGACGCTTCGTTGATGATTCGATAGCTGTCTTTGATAATGCGGTACAAGCGCAAAATTCTTTAACTTCCTAAATTCTTTGCACCCCAATATAACGTATACAATGGAAACTGAGAAAAAATGGCTCCCTTCCCTTTTTAGATCTTTTAATTTCGAAAAACGGTGTTCTATTACTACATCAGTTTACAGGAAACCCACTTTCACTGGTTTGGGCATGAATTTTTTAGTTTTACTGATTTCAACTATAAGATGTCTTGTATTAAAACTCTCCTGTTCAGAGGATACAATTTGACCTCTAGTTTTACCTTACTTAATGATGAATTTAATAATCTAAGATCATACTTTACCAATAATAGTTTTCCTGTTCAATATGTAGATAACTAATTAGATCCTTCTTAAATAATGTTATAGCCCTCAACTTCCTTGTATTACAGTGCCGAAGGATATAAAATATTTCTTGGTACCTGAAATGGGTCCTTTGAATAAGGAATTTAAGCTTAAATTTACAAAGTTGTTAAGGAAATTTTTTTATCATACTGATTTCCGCATCATATTTATTAATAAAACGTCTTTAGGTAGCTTTTTCTCAGCGAAGGATCGAACCCCTGACTCGTTGCGTAGCGGTGTTGTATATTTATTTTACCTGCCCTAGGTGTCTCCTTGGGAATTACATTGGCAGCACTGTTCGCTCTCTCAGGGCTAGATTTTATTCGCATATGGGAATAAGTGGCCGAACAGGTAAAATTTTAAAAACTAAAGAAGTTTCTAGCATTCGGGAACACAGTATCAAATGTAAAATGATGTCACTTTAGAAAATTTTAAAATTCTTGGTTGTAATACTTGTCCCAACTCACTTAGGATTCTGGAATCGCTTTATATTAAAACTTTGACCCCGACGTTAAATGTTGACTCATCAGCCGTCCCTTTAAACTTTTTATAATCCCTCCTCCTTCCCCAATTCCTTATAATCCCCCCTTCCCCAATCGCCCTCACCATCTTATCTTATCTTATCTTATCTTATCTTATCTTATGTTTGTCTCGTTTTGTACTTAAATCAGTCTAGCCTCGGAAATTGCAGTGAAAGGTTAGTTAGTTTTCATTATTCCAGTGTACTATTGTTAATTTTTCCAGTGTATTAATTTCACATTTACTATATGTATTTAAAAATAGCTTCTTAATCTTAAATGTAAATCTGTATAACTTAGAATTTAACCCTCTTTTTCAGTCTTTTAAAGTTTGCCTTTATGAATAGGTTATAGAAATTTTCTTTGTCTGGTTTTTCATTCAATTATTGATTTTAATTTCACATTGTTATCATACAGCCTGAAGATGAGCGTATTTGCTCGAAAAACGTTGCGCATTAAAGAAGACTTTTCATGGCATTTACATTTCTCCTTGTCATTGGATTTCTCCTAATATTAAATTGAAGCTCTGTAGAAGCAACCGCATGATTATATATACTCAAGTATGGACAAGATGGCCTTAGGGCTTATCGCCATGTTTGGAAGACTTCACGAAAGTTTCTCAAGTCAAAACTGGACTGTTATTTCTTGAAATGTGTCGGACCTGCAGGGTTTTCCCGAAATTTGTTTACTTCAAACTCTACCGTGACAATCTATATGACTCTGAATTTTATCAATCGTCCCTGGAATATTTATTAAATAATGAAATTAATTATAAAATCAAAATTTCGGACTCGCATAATAAGTCTCTTGGGCATTATATAACTACTCTTAAAAAATACCTTTTCGTTGTTGGACTATTTATTAATAATTTCTCTTGTACAACGTGAACTAGAAAAATTTCACTCTACCATCTTGGAAACACATGAACGTAAGTTAAAGGCTTTGGGAATGAATTCACCAATTTTTTCAATTCAGATAAGGTAATTTCGAATCTTTCTAGTTACACACTCTCCCCTCGGGAAAAGTTTTTACTGTCACTTGGTTTGCAATTTAAGCTTCCGTTGTTCCAAATATATAAGCCTTCGTTTTTTCTTTACTTTGAAAAATTTTTAATGGCTTGAAAAATGTTCCCCATGTGGGTGAATTCAATAATTTCAAATGTCAGTTCTCAAATCTAACTCAAGAATTTTTTCATAAACTTAGAAATCTTAAATTTCAATCTTTCATATTTAGGAAGAGTGATTTGCAGTGTATTAAGAATTTGGCAAAGAACCAGGAGATTGTCGTGACCAGACCGGACAAGGGTAACGGAGTGGTTATTTGATAAATCGGACTACATAAACAAAACTAATGAAATCCTAAGTGATCTTACTAAATTCAAACAAATTCTTGAACCTGTCAATAAAGTCATTGTAAGGTTAGAAGACCAGGTTAATAGATTTCTGTCACGACTAAAGTCCTTAAAGATAATAAAAACGATACTTACTCTCAGTTGTTCGCATCTGGTGCTAATCTGGCTCAATTATACTGTTTGCCTAAAATCCTAAAGTTGGAACACCTCTCCGTCCTATTTTAGCTTCGTATAACTTACCCACCTTTCAATTGGCAAAATTTGTTGTTAGTCTCCTGTCACCCTTTGCGAAAAATGCTTACACTATAAATAACTCGTTTGAATTCCAAAAAAGACCTTCTTGGTGAGAACTTCGATTCAAAAAAGTTTTTTGTCAGTTTTGATGTAAAGTCGCTTTTCACAAATGTACCTGTATCTGAAACTATTGCCATTATTTTAGATAGGGTTTTTAGCTCGGTTGATATTTTTCATGGTTTTTCATTGTCTCTTTTAAGGAACTTTTAGAATTGGTCTTCAAACAATGCTATTTTACTTTCAACAATAAGGTTTACCAACAAATTGATGGTGTAGGGATGGGATCACCTGTCGGACCGTTAGCAGCTGATTTTTTATGACTCATTTAGAAAGTGTAATTTTTAGTCAATCTCCAAACTCATCTCAAGCCAATTTTCTATCGACGCTTCGTTGATGATTCGATAGCTGTCTTTGATAATGCGGTACAAGCGCAACAATTCTTTAACTTCCTAAATTCTTTGCACCCCAATATAACGTATACAATGGAAACTGAGAAAAATGGCTCCCTTCCCTTTTAGATCTTTAATTTTTTTCGAAAAACGGTGATTCTATTACTACATCAGTTTACAGGAAACCCACTTTCACTGGTTTGGGCATGAATTTTTTAGTTTTACTGATTTCAACTATAAGATGTCTTGTATTAAAACTCTCCTGTTCAGAGGATATAATTTGACCTCTAGTTTTACCTTACTTAATGATGAATTAATAATCTAAGATCATACTTTACCAATAATAGTTTTCCTGTTCAATATGTAGATAAACTAATTAGATCCTTCTTAAATAATGTTTATAGCCCTCAACTTCCTTGTATTACAGTGCCGAAGGATATAAAATATTTCTTGGTACCTGAAATGGGTCCTTTGAATAAGGAATTTAAGCTTAAATTTACAAAGTTGTTAAGGAAATTTTTTTTATCATACTGATTTCCGCATCATTTATTAATAAAACGTCTTTAGGTAGCTTTTTCTCAGCGAAGGATCGAACCCCCTGACTCGTTGCGTAGCGGTGTTGTATATTTATTTACCTGCCCTAGGTGTCCTCCTTGGGAATTACATTGGCAGCACTGTTCGCTCTCTCAGGGCTAGATTTTATTCGCATATGGGAATAAGTGGCCGAACAGGTAAAATTTTAAAAACTAAAGAAGTTTCTAGCATTCGGGAACACAGTATCAAATGTAAAACTGATGTCACTTTAGAAATTTTAAAATTCTTGGTTGTAATACTTGTCCCAACTCACTTAGGATTCTGGAATCGCTTTATATTAAAACTTTGACCCCGACGTTAAATGTTGACTCATCAGCCGTCCCTTTAAACTTTTTATAATCCCTCCTCCTTCCCCAATTCCTTATAATCCCCCCTTCCCCAATCGCCCTCACCATCTTATCTTATCTTGTTCTTACCTTATCTATCTTATCTATCTTATTTTGTTTGTCTCGTTTTGTACTTAAATCAGTATAGCCTCGGAAATTGCAGTGAAAGGTTAGTTAGTTTTCATTATTCCAGTGTACTATTGTTAATTTTTCCAGTGTATTAATTTCACATTTACTATATGTATTTAAAAATAGCTTCTTAATCTTAAATGTAAATCTGTATAACTTAGAATTTAACCCTCTTTTTTCAGTCTTTTAAAGTTTGCCTTTATGAATAGGTTATAGAAATTTTCTTTGTCTGGTTTTTCATTCAATTATTGATTTTAATTTCACATTGTTATCATACAGCCTGAAGATGAGCGTATTTGCTCGAAACGTGCGCATTAAAGAAGACTTTTCATGGCATTTACATTTCTCCTTGTCATTGGATTTCTCCTAATATTAAATTGAAGCTCTGTAGAAGCAACCCGCATGATTATATATACTCAAGTATGGACAAGATGGCCTTAGGGCTTATCGCCATGTTTGGAAGACTCACGAAGTTTCTCAAGTCAAAACTGGACTGTTATTTTCTTGAAATGTGTCGGACCTGCAGGGTTTTCCCGAAATTTGTTTACTTCAAACTCTACCGTGACAATCTATATGACTCTGAATTTTATCAATCGTCCCTGGAATATTTAAATAATGAAATTAATTATAAAATCAAATTTCGGACTCGCATAATAGTCTCTTGGGCATTATATAAACTACTCTTAAAAATACCTTTTCGTTGTTGGACTATTTATTAATAATTTCTCTTGTACAACGTGAACTAGAAAAATTTCACTCTACCATCTTGGAAACACATGAAACGTAAGTTAAAGGCTTTGGGAATGAATTCACCAAATTTTTCAATTCAGATAAGGTAATTTCGAATCTTTCTAGTTACACACTCTCCCCTCGGGAAAAGTTTTTACTGTCACTTGGTTTGCAATTTAGCTTCCGTTGTTCCAATATATAAGCCTTCGTTTTTTCTTTACTTTGAAAAAATTTTTAATGGCTTGAAAAATGTTCCCCATGTGGGTGAATTCAATAATTTCAAATGTCAGTTCTCAATCTAACTCAAGAATTTTTTCATAAACTTAGAAATCTTAAATTTCAATCTTTCATATTTAGGAAGAGTGATTTGCAGTGTATTAAGAATTTGGCAAAGAACCAGGAGATTGTCGTGACCAGACCGGACAAGGGTAACGGAGTGGTTATTTTGAATAAATCGGACTACATAAACAAAACTAATGAAATCCTAAGTGATCTTACTAATTCAAACAAATTCTTGAACCTGTCAATAAAGTCATTGTAAGGTTAGAAGACCAGGTTAATAGATTTCTGTCACGACTAAAGTCCTTAAAGATAATAAAAAACGATACTTACTCTCAGTTGTTCGCATCTGGTGCTAATCTGGCTCAATTATACTGTTTGCCTAAAATCCATAAAGTTGGAACACCTCTCCCGTCCTATTTTAGCTTCGTATAACTTACCCACCTTTCAATTGGCAAAATTTGTTGTTAGTCTCCTGTCACCCTTTGCGAAAAATGCTTACACTATAAATAACTCGTTTGAATTCCAAAAAGACCTTCTTGGTGAGAACTTCGATTCAAAAAAGTTTTTTGTCAGTTTTGATGTAAAGTCGCTTTTCACAAATGTACCTGTATCTGAAACTATTGCCATTATTTTAGATAGGGTTTTTAGCTCGGTTGATATTTTTCATGGTTTTTCATTGTCTCATTTTAAGGAACTTTTAGAATTGGTCTTCAAACAATGCTATTTTACTTTCAACAATAAGGTTTACCAACAAATTGATGGTGTAGGGATGGGATCACCTGTCGGACCGTTAGCAGCTGATTTTTTTATGACTCATTTAGAAAGTGTAATTTTTAGTCAATCTCCAACTCATCTCAAGCCAATTTTCTATCGACGCTTCGTTGATGATTCGATAGCTGTCTTTGATAATGCGGTACAAGCGCAACAATTCTTTAACTTCCTAAATTCTTTGCACCCCATATAACGTATACAATGGAAACTGAGAAAAATGGCTCCCTTCCCTTTTTAGATCTTTTAATTTCGAAAACGGTGATTCTATTACTACATCAGTTTACAGGAAACCCACTTTCACTGGTTTGGGCATGAATTTTTTAGTTTTACTGATTTCAACTATAAGATGTCTTGTATTAAAACTCTCCTGTTCAGAGGATACAATTTGACCTCTAGTTTTACCTTACTTAATGATGAATTTAATAATCTAAGATCATACTTTACCAATAATAGTTTTCCTGTTCAATATGTAGATAAAAACTAATTAGATCCTTCTTAAATAATGTTTATAGCCCTCAACTTCCTTGTATTACAGTGCCGAAGGATATAAAATATTTCTTGGTACCTGAAATGGGTCCTTTGAATAAGGAATTTAAGCTTAAATTTACAAAGTTGTTAGGAAATTTTTTTATCATACTGATTTCCGCATCATATTTATTAATAAAACGTCTTTAGGTAGCTTTTTCTCAGCGAAGGATCGAACCCCTGACTCGT
This sequence comes from Bathynomus jamesi, assembly GCA_023014485.1. NCBI lineage: Eukaryota > Metazoa > Arthropoda > Malacostraca > Isopoda > Cirolanidae > Bathynomus > Bathynomus jamesi. The sequence goes on from JAJOZX010000189.1 coordinate 148,047, forward strand.
TGCGTAGCGGTGTTGTATATTTATTTACCTGCCCTAGGTGTCTCCTTGGGAATTACATTGGCAGCACTGTTCGCTCTCTCAGGGCTAGATTTTATTCGCATATGGGAATAAGTGGCCGAACAGGTAAAATTTTAAAAACTAAAGAAGTTTCTAGCATTCGGGAACACAGTATCAAATGTAAAACTGATGTCACTTTAGAAAATTTTAAAATTCTTGGTTGTAATACTTGTCCCAACTCACTTAGGATTCTGGAATCGCTTTATATTAAAACTTTGACCCCGACGTTAAATGTTGACTCATCAGCCGTCCCTTTAAACTTTTTATAATCCCTCCTCCTTCCCCAATTCCTTATAATCCCCCCTTCCCCAATCGCCCTCACCATCTTATCTTATCTTATCTTATCTTATCTTATCTTATGTTTGTCTCGTTTTGTACTTAAATCAGTCTAGCCTCGGAAATTGCAGTGAAAGGTTAGTTAGTTTTCATTATTCCAGTGTACTATTGTTAATTTTTCCAGTGTATTAATTTCACATTTACTATATGTATTTAAAAATAGCTTCTTAATCTTAAATGTAAATCTGTATAACTTAGAATTTAACCCTCTTTTTTCAGTCTTTTAAAGTTTGCCTTTATGAATAGGTTATAGAAATTTTCTTTGTCTGGTTTTTCATTCAATTATTGATTTTAATTTCACATTGTTATCATACAGCCTGAAGATGAGCGTATTTGCTCGAAACGTTGCGCATTAAAGAAGACTTTTCATGGCATTTACATTTCTCCTTGTCATTGGATTTCTCCTAAATATTAAATTGAAGCTCTGTAGAAGCAACCCGCATGATTATATATACTCAAGGTATGGACAAGATGGCCTTAGGGCTTATCGCCATGTTTGGAAGACTTCACGAAAGTTTCTCAAGTCAAAACTGGACTGTTATTTTCTTGAAATGTGTCGGACCTGCAGGTTTTCCCGAAATTGTTTACTTCAAACTCTACCGTGACAATCTATATGACTCTGAATTTTATCAATCGTCCCTGGAATATTATTAAATAATGAAATTAATTATAAAATCAAAATTTCGGACTCGCATAATAAGTCTCTTGGGCATTATATAACTACTCTTAAAAATACCTTTTCGTTGTTGGACTATTTATTAATAATTTCTCTTGTACAACGTGAACTAGAAAAATTTCACTCTACCATCTTGGAAACACATGAACGTAAGTTAAAGGCTTTGGGAATGAATTCACCAAATTTTTTCAATTCAGATAAGGTAATTTCGAATCTTTCTAGTTACACACTCTCCCTCGGGAAAAGTTTTTACTGTCACTTGGTTTGCAATTTAAGCTTCCGTTGTTCCAAATATATAAGCCTTCGTTTTTTCTTTACTTTGAAAAAATTTTTAATGGCTTGAAAAATGTTCCCCATGTGGGTGAATTCAATAATTTCAAATGTCAGTTCTCAAATCTAACTCAAGAATTTTTCATAACTTAGAAATCTTAAATTTCAATCTTTCATATTTAGGAAGAGTGATTTGCAGTGTATTAAGAATTTGGCAAAGAACCAGGAGATTGTCGTGACCAGACCGGACAAGGGTAACGGAGTGGTTATTTTGAATAAATCGGACTACATAAACAAAACTAATGAAATCCTAAGTGATCTTACTAAATTCAAACAAATTCTTGAACCTGTCAATAAAGTCATTGTAAGGTTAGAAGACCAGGTTAATAGATTTCTGTCACGACTAAAGTCCTTAAAGATAATAAAAAACGATACTTACTCTCAGTTGTTCGCATCTGGTGCTAATCTGGCTCAATTATACTGTTTGCCTAAAATCCATAAAGTTGGAACACCTCTCCGTCCTATTTTAGCTTCGTATAACTTACCCACCTTTCAATTGGCAAAATTTGTTGTTAGTCTCCTGTCACCCTTTGCGAAAAATGCTTACACTATAAATAACTCGTTTGAATTCCAAAAAGACCTTCTTGGTGAGAACTTCGATTCAAAAAAGTTTTTTGTCAGTTTTGATGTAAAGTCGCTTTTCACAAATGTACCTGTATCTGAAACTATTGCCATTTTTTAGATAGGGTTTTTAGCTCGGTTGATATTTTTCATGGTTTTTCATTGTCTCATTTTAAGGAACTTTTAGAATTGGTCTTCAAACAATGCTATTTTACTTTCAACAATAAGGTTTACCAACAAATTGATGGTGTAGGGATGGGATCACCTGTCGGACCGTTAGCAGCTGATTTTTTTATGACTCATTTAGAAAGTGTAATTTTTAGTCAATCTCCAACTCATCTCAAGCCAATTTTCTATCGACGCTTCGTTGATGATTCGATAGCTGTCTTTGATAATGCGGTACAAGCGCAACAATTCTTTAACTTCCTAAATTCTTTGCACCCCAATATAACGTATACAATGGAAACTGAGAAAAATGGCTCCCTTCCCTTTTTAGATCTTTTAATTTCGAAAAACGGTGATTCTATTACTACATCAGTTTACAGGAAACCCACTTTCACTGGTTTGGGCATGAATTTTTTTAGTTTTACTGATTTCAACTATAAGATGTCTTGTATTAAAACTCTCCTGTTCAGAGGATATAATTTGACCTCTAGTTTTACCTTACTTAATGATGAATTTAATAATCTAAGATCATACTTTACCAATAATAGTTTTCCTGTTCAATATGTAGATAAACTAATTAGATCCTTCTTAAATAATGTTTATAGCCCTCAACTTCCTTGTATTACAGTGCCGAAGGATATAAAATATTTCTTGGTACCTGAAATGGGTCCTTTGAATAAGGAATTTAAGCTTAAATTTACAAAGTTGTTAAGGAAATTTTTTTATCATACTGATTTCCGCATCATATTTATTAATAAAACGTCTTTAGGTAGCTTTTTCTCAGCGAAGGATCGAACCCCTGACTCGTTGCGTAGCGGTGTTGTATATTTATTTACCTGCCCTAGGTGTCTCCTTGGGAATTACATTGGCAGCACTGTTCGCTCTCTCAGGGCTAGATTTTATTCGCATATGGGAATAAGTGGCCGAACAGGTAAAATTTTAAAAACTAAAGAAGTTTCTAGCATTCGGGAACACAGTATCAAATGTAAAACTGATGTCACTTTAGAAAATTTTAAAATTCTTGGTTGTAATACTTGTCCCAACTCACTTAGGATTCTGGAATCGCTTTATATTAAAACTTTGACCCCGACGTTAAATGTTGACTCATCAGCCGTCCCTTTAAACTTTTTATAATCCTCCTCCTTCCCCAATTCCTTATAATCCCCCCTTCCCCAATCGCCCTCACCATCTTATCTTATCTTATCTTATCTTATCTTATCTTATGTTTGTCTCGTTTTGTACTTAAATCAGTCTAGCCTCGGAAATTGCAGTGAAAGGTTAGTTAGTTTTCATTATTCCAGTGTACTATTGTTAATTTTTCCAGTGTATTAATTTCACATTTACTATATGTATTTAAAAATAGCTTCTTAATCTTAAATGTAAATCTGTATAACTTAGAATTTAACCCTCTTTTTTCAGTCTTTTAAAGTTTGCCTTTATGAATAGGTTATAGAAATTTCTTTGTCTGGTTTTTCATTCAATTATTGATTTTAATTTCACATTGTTATCATACAACCTGAAGATGAGCGTATTTTCTCGAAACGTTGCGCATTAAAGAAGACTTTTCATGGCATTTACATTTCTCCTTGTCATTGGATTTCTCCTAAATATTAATTGAAGCTCTGTAGAAGCAACCCGCATGATTATATTATATATATATATTATATATATATATATATATATATATATATATATATACCTGTTGTTTATCATTAAATTATACACCCCAGAGTCGGTTCAATCTTATTTCCATTCTTTTGAGATCGTAAACTTCGGGCTAATCACCAGCACGCAGCTGTTATTTTAAATATATTTATTGTATCGTGGAAATTTTACAGCAGCTTTCTTCATTGGGTAATTAACAATCTTCCACTTTTATGTTTCAGGCATCATAAAACGTTTCACATTCCAACCTCAACTCTCTCTCTCTCTCTCTCTCTCTTCTCTCTCTCTCTCTCTCTCTCTCTCTCTCTCTCTCTCTCGGTCGAATAAAAGATCAAAAAACAAAGCGTTTCTCGTCTCTCCACGAATGGGGATATCTGATACGCCCCACATTTCACGGAGCAACCAATCACAGCTCTGTGGGAGGATCCCAGGACCTCTGTTTGGCCGCTATGCAGGCCTACGCGTCAAGCTCCTCCCAAAATTCAGCACTAGCCAATAGGAAGCTAGCGATTGTGTTTTGTGGGTTGGTCACAAGCCCCCTTTATAAAAGGGCGCAGCTCATCTCAGAGCCTCAGTTCAATCGTTTTTGCGCTTAGTGTTTTTGAAATACAAACCATGAGCCAGCTGTACGACTCCTCCGATCTGTTTGAAGCTCAAGATTTTTATGCTCACGCAACGCGTCTAATTTTCAGAGCTGAAGTTTGGGAGGAACTTTTATTTACCCAGAGTGTTACGGAAAATTGTGACGAAATGCAAGAACCGTTCAATGAAGACGCTATTAAAATGTAAGTAACTATATTCTGCGGCTCATTCGGTTAACTTATAAGTGCCTAACCTAGCTTTATTCTGAGTTTTCCTACAAAGAAAAATTAATCTCAGGGCTCTTTCTCGTTTATAATAATATAGACTAACCGGGACATAAAATATATATATCGGCCAGAACTCTTCCCCGTTTATAATAATATAACCTAACCGGATATATATATATATATATATATATATATATATATATATATATATATATATATATCGGCAAGGACTCTTTCTCGTTTATAACAATATAACCTAACCGTGAAAAGCCGCAATAAACGCGTTTTCAAAAATATTTTTAATTCTCTGTTTCCTTCGGGTTATTTTGGCATATATATATATATATATATATATATATATATATAATATATTATATAATATATATATATGGTGTGTTTTATTTGTACATGTAGGATTTTAGAAATATTAAAAACTTACAATAGAAATATTAAAAACTATTAAGATTTGTCTGCGGATTCGAGACTCGTTGCAGGCAGACGGAGCATAGAACACCCAGCTAATCTTACTTTTGAAAACTGTAAGGCTATCTGCTTATGGTTACAAGTTGCTGTTAGTCTAAATTAGCTTTATTCTCAATTTTTCTACAACGTAAAAATTAATCCCATTATGATTTCAATTATTGTCTGTTTCCATTGTGATTATTTCGGCATATACAGTATATATATATATATATATATATATATATATATATATATAATATATGGTGGAGCTTTAATAATATTTTTCTCGATAATTCTGCACCACAGTAGGATTTTTAAATTACCAAAACTTTTAAGAATTATGTCTTTTATTATAATTTTTTAAATTCGTGGCATTTTCTCTTATTGTAGGTCTTTATTTTTATTTAACTTTATAGGACCGATGCGGAACTTGATCGTATTATAGCTACTTTTGATGAAAGGGGAATAAATGATATGGATGCTTCTCCGCACAGCCAACCCAGTGACCTGAATAAAGAAGTCGATGTATTGGCTCACATCCGGTCCAGCGAGTGCCAGATCATCGAGGAACTAATGTAAGTATTTTTTAGGTTAAGAACAAAACACATTGTATTTTCATTTATTAAATGGTAGAAAACATGTACAAAGTGGAACCAGTGTCCGTTAAATAAGACTTAATGGATACATTTTACAGTTACAAATGTATGTTCAACTTTACACAATATAGATATACACCTTTACAATACAGCGGGTGCTAACATATGGGAACTTTTTTATCTGTCTGCATACACTTTTATCATTCACCTCTGTGTCGCACAAATCGAATAATTTTTAAAAATGTATAAATCCCTTCCCACGTGACATGTGCAGGAGAAATGAAATGCAATACAAGCCGCACGTTTCGCTATAATATCCTTGAAAACGGTATGGGTTCCATACAATCTCAGGTACATGTATCTGCTCGAATAATTTTACTATAAAAGGATCATTCCAGGACTGAGAGCCGAGTGAATCAAAATAGTACATTTTTTCCTTATTTTTAAAATAGATAGCATATCAATGAATCCCCTCACCCCCACAATGTTGGTGTTAACAATCAGGCTATACAAATCTCTCGTACTCGGAACCAATATTTCATTCTTCGCAAACACACCGATAAATTTGGAGCGAGTGAAACGGTCACTTTTCATTACTCTCTAGAGTGTATTCGCATCCATTTTAAAAGTCTGTGACCACGTTCCTGAAAAGATCAACTTCTATTAGTACCTGTGATTCGAGGTACACGAGTACACTAATAGGCGTGCCTGTAGGCTCGGTAAATTCCAACCTGACTGAGATATTCCCACGCTGCTGTGGACTTAAATGCTTCTTTGCTCCAGCAGACAAGTCAAGCGTAATATCAAATGAATAAATGTTAAATTCTTGACAAATTCTTTCTGCGTTACACCAAACCCAAGTTCGTCACAGGCGCTTGTATTATGAACCAGACTACTATATGCTCTTGCACAGAGCGGGAACACAGCGTCTGATGAGTAGTCCGTAATCATGGTCCCTCCCAAAGCGATGCCATTTACGTATAGATTAATATTTTTAAGGCCGAAATTCTCGAATTTAAAGGCACTCTTTTTATATTTTCCATTCGCTGAGGCGTGGTCCTGCATTCCAATTAATATCCTTTTAGGTAGGACTCCAATGGCCACGTTTTCTAGTTGCTTCGAGGCCAACCCGGCGGGCACCCTGTATAATTTGGTTTATATTCTGTTAATTGGGTATTTTACTGTGGCGTGTATTGTCTTTCTCAATTCTATTTTTGTTTTGACGAACTTAATTTCACTCGGCGTATACGCAAATATGTCTCCATTATCACAACGGGTTTCGCGCCCTCTTCTTGATCAGACCCCAGATTTATGCAGATCCCAGGAATCGTGCGGGTAAACTTCAACTTCACATCCACCCCGTTCATAAGCAGTTTCTCCTGGAATATGGAATCTGTATGAAGATGTCCAAAACATTCGTATATCTTTTTTTTAGAATGTTTAAGTTTATCCTTTACACCATTTTCATCTTTAGTATGGTAATATCCCTCGGCGGTTAAAAATGTGTTCTTCGCTTCTTTTGAAAAGTTGAGGACATTTTCCAGATAGGCTTGTAGGTGGTAGTACCCCGTTCCTGCCGAGATGTTAACCTGGTTTAAATACACCTCACATTGGATGAATATGGAATGTAAAAAGTTGGTTTCAGGGTAAGCAAAGTAACTATCATCGCAGTCCGTTCCATCAGAATGGGCTATACGCAGTTTAGAATACATGTGCATGCAGCTCGGGTCAAAAAAATAAGGGCCTGTACGGGGTATTACGAATTCTATACGGGCACTCGGCGAACTAATTGTGTTTAATGGGTTAATTGTAATAAAGTCGCTATGCTCAATAGAGACCTGAGTGGGGGCATATCAAAGAGGGACAGTTCCGATTTACAGCATTGTGAACTACACGGATGGATGAAACGCGCCATGACGAGTCAGAAATAGAGCCCCCTCCCTCGACAAGTATTAGTCAGCCTATAATTCGTGCGAGTAGTGTCCTCAGCTTATATCAGTTAAAAAATATCAGCCATAGGTTTCATACGCTTAGAGCACTTCTTTTTTGATTTCCTTTTAAGTTTAGCGCCACGTGATGGTAACCCCTTCTTCCGGGCAGATCTCTTCTTTCCGCCACCACGCATTTTTCTCTTTGCATCTTTGATGATTTCGTCCCATGTAAGTTTTAAATTTTTTTTTAGAGCTTCTTTAGGCTTAGTTTCGCCCATTATGTCTTCTGCCGCCTTAAAACCTGTTTGTAACGCCTTCCGCCCTAGGTACCTGGCACTCCTCTTCAACAGTGGGACAACGGTGCATAGTATGGATGAAAAAATGGATCCAAGTCCACTCCCACGCTGATATCTCACTCCTCGGTAGACTGTGAATGGCCTTCGAGTCATTATAAACGGCGAAAGTGTAGTTTCACTGTTAAGCTCCCATCATCGAATGAGAATTTTTTTCCCTCAATCGTTCTTATATATATCGAGATGTTGGTTAATAGATTAGTCGCAACATTCACATAATGGGGCTTGTCATATGGAATGCTCAAACTTTTCCCTCTACGGTTGGGGATGTGTGCAATACGCAGCAGGCGTGAAAGGTATCTCTTTGGAGAGTTGCGCTATATCGGCCCTAAGCCACAATTGTGAACAGCTCTTCATCTTTAATATTTCTACTAAGCGTTGACTTTAACTTCATTATGCATACAGGCGTGTCTATGTTTACGACTTCAAAAAGTATATCGTTTGTCAGGTACGACTTTTCAAGACTCTTGTTTAGCCCCGTCACAATGTCCATGGCTGTATCATAATGCCCGATTCCTAGCGATACATTTCTGCTATAGTACCGTTCCTCACCGAAAAGGACTGAATGCATAGTATTGTCTAAGGTTATGCCTAATTTTTCGCACTCATCGTTTCTTCTAAGGATCAGAAATATGATTTGCTCATTTTCAAGAGTTAAAAATTTGGAGACAAACTGGAGTTCACATAAACCCACCTCATACGAAACACGCTCCAATTTAATGGGTCCGTGGAGTTCTGTCACAAAGTTGGCGACGGTGTTGTTAGGATGTTGTATGCGCCATGATGCATACTAATTAAGCTTCATTATTGTAGCAGCTTTTATATAGATGTTGAAGCTTTCTGGGTAACCCAGCCATTTCACCAACTACATTTTTCTCTTTCCTGAACCTTTACTGCCTAAAATTTTTCAATTTTAAACACACTTTTTCCTAAATTAAATGTCACTTTCTGCAACTCCTCACGGTAAAAGCCTCCAGCGATCTCTTCCCCATTCAAATCTTCAACGTAATACATCATTATCTCACCTTTAGGTCTCATAGCACGAACTTTAAAAATCTCACGTGTCCAACCTTGCTCAAATCCCTTCACGAATTTATTTCCCGAACGTGATAGCCTTACATAATCATTGATTTTGAAATGTGTAGAGTGTGGTGGCGGTGCTCCATCTCTTCTCACCTCTGGCAGCGCACCTCTTTCTAAAACTGCGTTAGGCGTTGTGACAATCGTACGTTAAAGTGTGAACGGTTGTATGATGAAGCCAATGACCCGAGAACGTTTATATATCTGTATGTGTTTTTATGTGTAACATAGCGATGCATGCGCTCCTTTATGGTACATTGAACTCTTTCAGCTAAAGAGGCCTTATGTATAGAACTGCTAGTATAGTAACTGATATTAAACTCTGCCAGCATGTTCTGAAAAGCGCGACCTATAAATTCTTTTCCCATATCCCTACAAAAATAGCCAGGAACCCTTTCTTCTTTAACATCAACGTTTTGGTCGCTTTAGCAACTGTTTCAGGCGATTTATTTTTGAGGGGAATCAGCCACAGATATCTATAGAATACATCTATTATGAATAGGATGTAGCGGTATCCGTCATTATACACTGAATATCTTTGCATGTCTGTTAAATCCGTTTGCCAAATAGAGTCATTCGAATCCGCGGTTGTCTTGGCCGTTTTAAACCTTTTTCTCACCGGTTTATGAAGTGTAAAAGCACCCTGTTCCCGCAAAAACCGCTCAACATCTTTTTTACTTACACCATAAACACCTCTGTACAGTCTATTAACACCACCATAGGAGGCGGGGTTAGAAATGTCATAATAGCGTTTACTTAATATGTTAGCCATTTGCGTATTTTAGAGACACGTGGATAAGGTTGGCCGTTTGTTCTCTTCTTTCTCCTCTTCAGAGACGCTGCTGCTGGGGGCGATGGCGTACTCAGTTGTGACACATGCGAGACTTGATCCAAGTCTTTTAACCTATTCAGATTACCTATCAATGTTTTGGGGACATTTATTTGTTGTAGTCTTGCTTTAATATGCTTCCAGCCTGTTGGTGAGGGTCTGTCCCACTTTCTCACCAGGTTCATGAACAATATCAACGATATTGGATCCTTGTACCCTTGTTCCTTCAACAATGACCTCGCCTGTATCGGCCCATTGTATGACTGGGTCTTCACTCAATAGATTATAAAGGCTTAAGCCTTTATTCCTCAATGTATGTAGGAGGCTGTTTTTAGCACATGTTCGATGTGTTGTGTTCCGTTGTTCTTTGGTTGGTCATCTCTAGCGTCGGGCCCAGGTCCTGTGTTGCCATGCTCAGCGCTACTCGCACTGTGCCTAATAACCACGGGGAGCTCTACAGGATCCTTATAATCTTCGTACTCATAAAGACATTTCTGCAAAGCCTCTTGGTACAAGATCTTTTTCCCTTCAGGTGACTTTTCACTGTTTAATAGGGCTAGCAACTCGCTTTCCATTCTTTTAAGCCTACTTTTACGGTGTTCTAGAGCCGTGTCTGGAATCTTTGAACATTGCAATGAAGCATACACCTCGTGCGGAATCACAACCATCTTCTTTATATTAATTTAATCAGTAAAGGCCCCAAAACTGAAAATAAGATGGGTAGGAATGATCCTCCTCTTTGTACAATAAATTCAATAATTCGCTTTTTCTTACCCACAGTTTGACTTTTATGAGCGAGCGCTCGTATTATGTTCTTGTAACGACGTAAGCGAGCCTTCTGAGAGGATTTCATTGGCACATTACATTTTAAACATTAAGACAGATTTCACAGATGCATTTTAAAAAGTCAGAGTCGATATGTTTAACAAACATCTGTTGCAGTGCCCCGGGCAATCGTTGATAGATTTTTATTAATTCACGATATTTCTTCAACCTATTTGTCATTCTGGAATATACACTGTTTCAGGTTCGCTTGGGAATATATTCGTTCTTAGAAACACCCTAAGCGTGTTTCGCGGGTGGTCACAAAGCAAATATCCATAACGCTGGTTTGTGGCCTCTTTATAAACCTCCAAAAACTCCTTAAGCTGATTCGGGAACATTTGATTGGCTAATACCCCAATTTGTGACAAATCTCTACGTTGTGCGAATAAGACTAGATACTGTGTATTTAGCGACACATCGCGCATGTATCTATTTTTGAAAAATAGATTCTGGTTGATGAAGAATACGCTTATGTTAAGATGGTGGGAGAACACTGTAAATGTCTCGGCAAACGTTTTATCCATTTCCAACATGAGATCGTCATTTACAATAACTGTATGCTCATTACCTTTTAACGAATTAACGTCATAGACCCCCTTGTGCAACAAAATTTCATCTTGGTACTCGTTGAACACTGACTGATACCTCGAATAGCACCATATTATGAGACTTTATGCATAAATTTTGAGAACATCTCCCGCTTATCTTTAATGATTTTAAGCATAAATACAGTTTTTCCACATCCTGTAGGGCCAGATATAATACATGTGGAGGGGTTTGTGAAACTGAATTTTTCTACAGATTCCATCTCTAACACGTCATACCCCTAAGTGGGTCATTTACAAAATATTACAAATTTTGAATGCTGTTCCTTATATTTTGTTTTCTTCTTTCACACAACCGCAAATGACGACGATCTACAGCACCCCATCATCGATATCACAGACGAACCCGTTGACCGTGCAGCTACAGAACCCTTCCCCGCCGGCGAGACCTTGCCAACGACACCTGTAGCATGCGACAGTTCAAAGCGGAAGCATGATGAAGAACCCTCCACGTCAGGTATAAAGAGTGCCAGGATTGCTCCAGTTGTTACATCCCCAGTAATAGATCTCTAACCCTCAACGTCTTACGACACAACCCCCACAATAGTACCTTCCTCAAATATACCCAATTGTTCAGATACGGGTACTTCCTCCACAACAGCTTCCCATACTGTGGAGGATGTTATAACTAGAAATCGGTACGTGTCGGGGTTGGCCCTGGGTCCCTATATACCAACGGACTTCGGCGCGTAGTTGAACGTATTGCGGAGTTTGCTCTTCAGAACCGCGACGAACGTGAAGTCCGGAGGAAGTTATCCTTCAGGTTCGGGTCAGATTAGGGGGACGAATTTTGGGTGGTAATACCATTCAGACGTTTTGCGGCTGTAGATATAAACTATATCTTGGGGCGTATAATGCAAGCCTCTCAAAGTGGTACATCCTTCAATATGGACAACTTCATGGTAGATATTGACAGAGTATTCCTGGTTGTGGGTCATAGTGCCACACCTTATTCTCTTAATTTCAATTCCCCGGTTATTTACAGAAAGCGTTTAAACGTTGATCGTGGTTGTGGTTTTATAGCAATAATTTTAGCTCATATGTTCACTGTGCTAAATACTTGGACGCGAAAAATTTGGTTGCCCACGGTTGTGCAGCGTGCCCTAAACTGGCTTCAGATTGTAAGCTTGAGTTTGAGTGTAATATGGGTCCTGCAGAACTGGGAAGGGCCGAGCAGGAAATGAATGCACGTTTAGTCGTATTTGGAAAGGCTGATCGTCGTAGGACTGTGTATGTTTTTAAAAGCAGTGTGAGAGATCGTACAAGACCTCTACTTATTTTAGGATTGTCAGGAACATCGTATCTCCCCATCCGTAACATAAGGGCTCTCTACGCCAGTTATGATAAAAGTCGAAAATATGGAAGGCATCATGATTTGTGTAAGGGATTTCTCGAGTTTGCTGATGATATGGTGAAACATTGTGAGGATTGCTACATGGTATGTGAGCAGTGTAAAATCCAAAAACGTAAGAGTCGTGTAGTTGAAACCGAGAAGAGGGAATGTAATGTGTGTAGACGTACATTTTTCAATAATAAATGCTTTGAACTCCATAAATCAATTGGCACTTGTAGGAAAATGAGGATTTGTAAGTGCGGTATGTTTCACATGATGGATAATTATGGGAATTTCAATCATAAATGCGATGAAATTCACTGTTCTACATTTCATGAAAAATATAAGGCGGATGGAGTGAAGCATGTGTTATATGAAAGATGCTAAAATCCAAAAACGTAAGAGTCGTGTAGTTGAAACCGAGAAGAGGGAATGTAATGTGTGTAGACGTACATTTTTCAATAATAAATGCTTTGAACTCCATAAATCAAATGGCACTTGCAGGAAAATGAGGATTTGTAAGTGCGGTATGTTTCACATGATGGATAATTGGGAATTTCAAACATAAATGCGATGAAATTCACTGTTCTACATGTCATGAAAAATATAAGGCGGATGGAGTGAAGCATGTGTTATATGAAAGATGCTAAACCTAAAAATAGCCCTTGTATAACCGTGTACTACGATATAGAAACTTACACGAACGCTGAAACCAAAGAGGTTATTCCACATTTACTCGTAAGTCAGACTATCTGTGATGAGTGCATGGAGCTCGAGTGTGATGAGTGCCACAAATGTGGAAAACGGACAAACGTTTTAAAACGAATGCACACGACAGCCCTGTGAAACTCTTTGTCCTATATTGTCAAATTAGCGGACAAGTTCAAAAAAATGACTGTGTATATTCTTGCCCATAACGGGGCGAAATTTGACACACAGTTCCTTTATAAGGAGCTGCTTGAACACGAGTCGTCTGCGATATTTACAGGTGATCCCTTGAAAAGAGGCAACAAACTAATCAGATGCAGATAAGAGGTAATGTACAGTTTAAAGACACCCTGCTGTTCACACCTTGTAAATTAGCAAAGCTGCCCAAGGTCATGGGCGTAGCCGCTGAAGTTTCAAAAGGTATTTCCCTTACACATTCCTCACTAACGAAACTTTGAATTACGTAGGACTACCTCCACCCAAACATTACTTTAACTACACCAACATGAGTGATAGTGAGCGTGAAGATTTTGACCGCTACTACAACAGTTTTAATGAAGCTAATCCATACAATATAGCCGATGAATGTGAACGTTATTGCGTGAATGACGTACGTGTACTTAGAGTATGCTTTCAAGCCTTTAGAAGGATGTACATAACCCGTTTCAAATGCGATCCGCTGCAAGTCGCGACCACGATCGCCTCATTATGTTTTACAGTGTTCAAGAATAACTTCATGCCTAAAGACACCTTAGCTATTCACAGAAACAACCCCGCAGTTATGGGCACAAGGCTATTTACTGGCTCATACACCTACAGCAGCAGACCGGGGTATACATAAACATGCCCGCAACACGGGTGAAGTACCCGTTAAGGTCAATGGTCGTGTTTTTTGGGTTGACGGCCTAAGTGAGGATCCAGCCACTGGTGAGAAGACTGTGTATTCCTTTAACGGCTGCTGGTGGCATGGATGCCCGCGCGCTGAATGTGCCGTCACAGGGGACCTTTATGGAAGATCCCCGCCGACAGCCTCGCATGGACCCGTAACCGTGATCAACTTATAGGCTCCCAGTTCACTCACAAATCTTGTGGGAGCATGAGTATGATGCACGGATGGAAACAGATGCCCAGTACCGTGAAGAAATAAGGCCATCAAACGTTCAATGGTGTTGGACCCCCTCAAATGCGGTGACAGCTTGTTTGGAGGGCGCACAAACCCATTCAAGCTATACTTTCCGCCTACGGAGGGCGTGAAACTCCACTACTACGACTTCTGCTCTTTATACCCCTACGTGATGAAGAACAATCCGTACCCCGTAGGTGCACCTGAAAAAATGGTGGGTCCCACCATACCAACCATCGAGGAGTTTTCAGCTAACTTGAATGAGCGCTACTTTGGACTCTCTTTCGTAGACGTGCCCCCCCTCGCGATTTATGGATGCCGATCTTACCCGTCGTTATAGATCACAAGCTCATGTTTCCCCTGTGCGTGAAGTGCGCAGAGAAAGAACAACGGTGATTGTGACCATACAACCAACCAGCGTAAGATCAGAGGTGTATATACAAGCCCTGAGCTGGCCCTAGCCGTTCGCCATGGGTATAGAATATGAAGATACATGAGGTGTGGAGGTTTCAGAAGCTACCCAACCTTTTCACACCATATATAAACGCTTTTTTGAAGGATAAGTGAGGCATCAGGATATCCGCGAGGGGTTGATACCGAAGATGAAAAAACGGCTTATATTCAGCGTTACCGTGCCCATGAAGGTATACAGCTTGACCGATCCCAAATTGTTAAGAATCCTGGCAAGCGCTTTAGTGCAAAGTTGTGTCTAAACAGTCTTTGGGGGAAATTTGCACAGAATACCGGCAAAGGGAACGTCCATTTGGCACAAAGTTATAGTGAAGTCTGGGATTATGCCAACGCTCCCGATAAAGAGGTTATGGAGATTGTGAATGTAGGTAATACTTAAATAATAAAGTACAACATCACCGAACTGGCCACAGATACCTCGCAGGTTACAAACATACCTGTAGCCAGTTACACAACGGCCTACGCCCGCATCAAACTTTGGGGCCTATTGCACTCTCTTGGACGGAGGGTGCTGTACGCTGACGCAGATAGCGTGATATTCACAGCGAGGGAAGGTGAATACATGCCCGTTATTGGGGAGTTCCTCGGAGAGCTAACTGCGAGATCAAGGATGAGTATGGTGATGGTGTATACGCAGACTCGTTTGTGTCAACAGGGCCAAAATCCTATGGGGTACGGGAGAGGGTAGGGGATGATATGAAATATATCGTAAAGGCTAAGGGTATCACGCTGAACCATGCGAACCGTCGAGTCGTTAACTTTGACACGTTGAAGGAACTAGTGTGCTTGGAAGATGAGGGTGACCAGCTACCCCAACTGACTGTGGGGACGCACAATTTTCGGGCGCAGAAGCTGGGGTGTGAAGGAACTTAGGGGCACGAAGGTATGCCGTAAAACGTATAGGAAGCGTTACCAGGTGCCTGGTACCTATAATACCGTACACTTTGGCTACCTTAATCCTTGATTGTATTTATATATATGTGCATTGATATGTTTATTTATCACGTATATTTGTTTCAATTAAGGTTTCATTTTCTCCTTTGCGTGCGTGCGTGTGTATGTGTACAGTAAAATGCTAAGCTCCACCCACTGTAAGATCTTCAACGTGAGTCCTGCCACTACCTGAGCATATCTCTATCCATGCGTGCTCAGTTGACCTCTGCATACCCTTGAGCTCAGACGTGTATTCTCCCCCGTAGAAAAAATAGTAATGGCTACCTTTAATATTGCGTGTTCAACGTTTATGAAGTGGTATTCGGCAAAGTGCCAAGATGTGGTTGATACTGAAAAACGCCCTATTCCCCCCCTCCTTTGATACTTTTAAGGCTACATTGAGCCGCGCGAAGGACCAAGATGTTCAAATACTCTACGGGTATTCTGGCGAGGGCATTGTAGGATTTCGTAGTACAAACGATGTATTGAAGTTGTTGGAGACCTAACCTTTATAAAGGCTCACATATACCGCGAAGTAGAAGAAGCAACACGTTCAGAAGATAAGCAACGGTTATGGATAGTGAGTCTTGTTGATGAGTAGAGTGACAAGCGATATTATGTCATGTTACATCATACCGGGTACTCGTACCATACAGTTGAGAATGTAAATCTTGTCATCATGGAGAATCTTAAGTATTTTTACCACTATATGAATATATATCATGACGAGGTTTGTAGTGAGGTTGTGGCTAATGGGCTGTGTGAGTTTTTAACAGATTTTAGAGACGAATATCGCTTGTTAAACAAAAAGGATAAATATGGGCATATGTTTCTCTCAAATAGTGCACCGGATTGTGAAGATGTTCAGTTGCGAAGATGTTTAGTATTGTTTCATGTAGCGGAAAATTTTGTTTGTCCAAGGGCACCAGTGATCGAACAAGCCTGTACACGGTTCAGCAGTTTATGGTGTGACTCGCTCCCCCCAGCGAGCCGCCCACCCGTGTACCTCACGAAACACACGAGTTCGAACAAACCCGTACACGTTTCACAGCGTGTCACTCCGACTCACTCCCGTCGAGCCGATCCGTCCACCTGTGGCTCATAGTCATCTCAGAGCTTGAACCGTGTGGACGTGCGAATACGATGGAACTTCCTTTGAGAAGCATTCTCAACGCCTCGTACGATGTCTCCGTGACGAAGTCATTGCGCGTGTTCAGGCGTGAAACCGGCACCATTAACTATGTACTTGAAACGATTTGCAGGCAAGCAAACTCTGGTAAACGTAATGTTATTTATTTAAGTGTTGAGGAGATGAATAGAGTCTTCGTGATAGTTGAGAAGTGGGGAGAGGACCGTTATAAAATACCTGCAGGTGTAGGTACAAGAAGAGAGCAGATTAGTGACGCCCCCTCATATGCCGTTGTTTGCACGTTGTGTATAAATAACGAACAGCCATGCATTGATATACGACTGATGTGGAAGAATGCATCTGATAATAACGTTCTTGTCCCTACGCGAAACCGTTTCATCCTCGACAGAATGTTTGAAATCGTCGGATTCCGCAAGCTGAAGCCTATATTAGACGCTCGTGTTACGGATATGATTTATTTTGACACGGTTCTTGAATACGCATACACCGCTCTGCTCGACGGATTTATCGAATGTAGGAATGAACAAGGCGAGAATGGTCTAGAGCTGGATGCATATTTAAAAGGTTTAGATTCTTCGAAATATCCTGAACTTTGGTACAAAGCACTTGAGCGGTACAGGGCAGAGCTTGCCTACACTGTTCACCCTGAAGAGCTGTACCTCTATATAATGAATAGCTGTCGTTACGACTTGGAAGATTATTTCAATTGCCGCTATGCAGAGTGAAGAAGAGTTCACGATTGAAAAGCTCGGGACGGTAAGAAAAAACCCTCGATTGGAAAGGCGTGTTTATAAACTTGTATTTAATAATGATGTTGTGGTTAACGATGACCTCTTTGTGCGTGCTTTTGATTGTATTCTAGCCGTGTTTAAAGATAACTTGCCAACCGAATGTAAAGTGGGCACAAAAATAGTATTGAACGATATGAAAGCCATTTATGTCGAGTATAGGCATCCGTATAACTTAACGGTGAAGTGTTGCTTGGACGGTTTTACCGTGTAGTACAAAGTAATAACGATGTGAATGTAGACTCGATTACGTGTGAGTTTAGCGTTTTGCACCGTAGAACATAAAGGATGTATATTTAATTATTTAATTGTGTGTATATATATATATATATATATATATATATATATATATATATATATATATATATATATATATATATTTCCTGTACTAATATGCAATTGATTATACGTTTCGTATATTATTATTTTTAATTATTTAATATACCCGTAGAACATAAAGGATGTATATTTATTTATTTAATTGTGTATATATACAGGGTGTCCGAGAATTATCTGTACAATCTTTGGCTGTTATTAAAAGTCAACCATGAAGTGTAGAAATTCCAGTGTTGTCCCATTTTACAGAGAATCTCATTAAGTTTTTTCTGATACCAAGTTTTGACAAGTTTTTTAGAAATTCCAGTGTGTCCGAACATTATCTGTACAATTTCATCTTTTAATAAAATTTGATAACACACGTAAAATTCTTAAACAAGATTATTTAGAATCTGTATTTTCAAAAGTTTCTTTTATTAAAGTAACCTTGCTACAAACATTCGATATGTGCACCATTAGTGATTCGCAAAACATCCAATCGATACTCCAAATGTTGCCATGTACGCTGCAGCATATCCACATCAATTCGCTCAATAGCAGCTGTGATTCTTGCTTTTAAATCATCAATGTCTGTCACCTGCGTACATTTCTAAAAAACTTGTCAAAACGTGGTATCAGAAAAAACTTAATGAGATTCTCTGTAAAATGGGACAACACTGGAATTTCTACATTTCATGGTTGACTTTTAATAACAGCCAAAAATTGTACAGATAATTCTCGGACACCCTCTATATATATATATATATATATATATATATATATATATATATATGTTTCCTGTACTAATATGCATTTGATTATACGTTTCGTATATTATTATTTTCAATATTTTTAAATATTTAATATAACTGTGTATATACTGTATATATATTTTTTTTTCCTGTAGTAATATATTGATAAAACTTCCCAACACCAATTTTGCTGATTTAATTCTAACACCTGTTTTTAGGTAACTTTGGTGTGCTGATTTCAAAAATCACCTTAGTTTTTGCCTATCACGTCAGGTTTTCGAGCAATCAAATACGGATATTTTGGAGATATCGCATTTTGACAGAGTTATGCCCAGTTTTTTTCTTTTCAAAAAATAAGTTTTTACATACTCAGAATCAGCATGGAAAAGTAAACAATTGTGCAGGGAGTGAACTTTAATATACAATGGTAATATTGACACATAAAGTGATTAAAAGTGTTTAAATAAGCAAAAAATGAATCCATATTAAAGCAAGCACGGGACCAGTTTTCTTAACATTGTCTTTTTCTTGATTTCTTACTTTTCAGTGCTGATAAATTTTCTCTTATAGGACTTCCTAGAATGAGAGATGTCAAGAAAATCTCTTTGCAGGCTCCAGCAGTAGTCAGCCATCATATGGGTATCCCATTTTCCTTGGTATCGTTCTTCCATCACTTTGATATCTTGGTGGAACCTTTCACCTTGCCCTTCACTAACATCACCAAGATTTTCTGGAAATTTATCCAGATGACTGTTGAAATAGTGAACTTTAATGCTCATGTTGCAAACCAACTGCTGAAAGTTTATAAGTAAATCCTCTACAAGATCTTTATAATTTTCAGACTTTTTGTTTCCTAGGAAGTTCTTTACTACTGCCACAAAAACATTCCAAGTTCTTCCCTCCGTTTCGGTCATTGATTTACTGAACTGCGGATCTTTCATCAGTTTTCTTATCTGGGGACCATCGAATATACCAGCTTTAAGCTTCAAAAATCATCAATTTTGATAAGCGCCCTTCATGGATCACTCAAAATAGGCATATTGCATTGCACGAAAACCTGATGTGATGGACAAAATCTAAGGTGATTCTTTAAATCAGCACATCAATATTATCCAGAAACAGGTCTTAGAATTAAATCAGCGGCAAAAAAAAATTTTTTTTTTGTTGGGCAGTGTAATACAACGTTTTGTGTATTTTTTTATTATATATTTCCCGTTCGTGTTTCTTATGCTATTATTATTTTTTTATCATATATATATTCCATTGTATATTTATTATATATTCATCGTTCGTATGTTATTATTATATTTGATCATATATATTCCATTGTATATTTTCTATATACTGTATTTCCATTAATTCGCCTAAATAAACAGAATGATGTAATGGTGTTTTATTTAATTCTTTTGGTTGTACACGGTATTTAATTATATAAATTGGCTGGCTTCTAAAGCGGATTTCTAAACCAGAATATATGCATTAATTAAATAAATAGCGCTATCTGGCTACTCAACCTGTACACCTGAACAAGCCATTTACGCCTTCTAAGTCAACTGGCGGATTAAGCCAGAATATATGCTTTAATTAAATAAATTGCGCAAACTGGCATCTCAGCCTTCTAAGCCAACTGGCTGATTAGGCCAGAATATATGCTTTAATTAAATAAATAGCGCAATTTGGCAACTTAGCCAGATACGCCAACTGGCTGCTTAAGCTAGATGGCTGATTAAGCCAGCCAGCGGATTAAGCAGGCTGGCGGATTAGGAACATATTAAGACAACGGCCGCTCGGCTGAAGTCTTAATATGCGCTTGGCTCCTGCCAGGCGAACACCTCTCTTCCTTTCTCTCCTCCTCTCTCTTTATCTTGGATGATAACTCCGCCTCCAAGTTGCATAACCCCTTCTTGCTCTTGCAACATTCCCCTCCCCCGTTGTTGCATAACATCTTGCAACATCCCCCCTTGTTGTATAACAACTTACAACATTCCCCCTTCCCCTTGTTGCATACCAATTGGTGACATTTCCCCCTCCCGCCTTGTCGCATAACCTTATGCAACATTTCCTTTACACCATTGATCAACATTTGCATTGCACTCTCCCATTTTGCGCCCATACTACTGATGCCTTGCTGTCACTGATTGAAGAACGGTCTAAAGCTGAAGAAAGTGCCGGAGTCAAAATTTTATTCACTCCACGGCTTCGTTTTGGAAGAGGCTGACCACCACAGGTCTCTTGTAGTTCATCTTCTGAAGAATGTTCGTTACTGCTACTTGATGACGCCAGCGTTCCAATAGAACAGGATGCTTCCGCTTCTTCTTTGGCTTTCGTAGTTGCATATCTTGCGCTGCTTTTCTGTTGCAACTTTTTGCTCCGTTTTTGACAGTACGGTATCCACAGAACCCATCGTCCTACGTCTGCCTGGCTCCCGTTAATTGGCGATCCTCTTCGTTTTTGATCATTTGAATAGCATTTTCATGAGCGATGTCGAAAAGGTTCCATCTGAGATTTGAACTCTTCTTCCTTCCTGATTTGGGTTTTTGAACGCCGATTCTTGTTTTTCGAAGCAGCTGGCATTCTTTGTTTAACTTCATTATTTTTCAACACTGTGATCTTTCCGTTTTACGGGGACTCGAGCGCGGGCCCAAAACTCCAAAATTTCATTCATCATATCAGTGACTGCTTCACGAATTGGTTTTTGAAGCAAAAGATGATTGTGGAGGAAAACTGCAAGGACCTCTCCGATGGATGGGAGCTTTTGCCCTGTCAGCTTCTCCGACGTTTTGTCCACAAGGTAAAGCGCAGCAGCATTGTGATCTCGTGTGTTTGTCATCATTACAGTACAATTTGCTAAATAAATACAGAAGTTATTTCGATTCACTATTCCTAAAATATTAATCAAATTGCAAAACGAAGTTCAAAGGATGATGAACGCTTAGCCCTATTATCTCAGATAAGCACTGAGCAGATACGCTTTTAAAGTGGCAGCAGATACACAACACTCGTATCCACGTAGCAGCAAGAGAGACACTGAACTGTAGTGCATTGCGCTGTATGTCAGGCACCGCATACATACCACGAGTAATGGGATGCCATCTATCGCCTCAACAAATAGTAGAATTGGGCATATTAATGCTAAATTACAAAGATGCTAAACATTTTTTTATTGAATTTCATGTCATGTTATTGAAAAACATCTTGAGATAGAAAAGTGGAGCCCCGTAGTGATCTAATTTCAGGAACTATTTACAAACATAGTTTTAATTAGTTTTGTAAAAAACAACTCGATCTGAAGAGGGTTAACACTTCTCATATTTAACCGGCATGTATATGGGACAATGGCAAATTGGCGCTCAAACTTCTGTTCGTTTGAGCTACCTGTAAAAATTTATATTTTCAAGGAATAGTTTATGAGGATTATTTATGTGATAATTGCCACCATATAAGAGGATGGGAGCATGATAATTCAGACATTCGAAAATAAGGATCACCCTAATATATATATATATTCATCATAAATATTTTTCACGTGTTACTTTCGTGAAATCATATATATATATATATATATATATATATATATATATATATATATATATTTTTTTTTTTTTTTAACTGCAAACAACACAGTATAATTAATGTAAAGAACGACGTTTGTAGAAGAGCGTTCCGCACAAGAGGAGGGAGAACGAACAAATGAAAAATGAGGTACCACCCTGGAATCGAACCCGGG
Organism: Bathynomus jamesi; assembly: GCA_023014485.1. Taxonomy (NCBI): domain Eukaryota; kingdom Metazoa; phylum Arthropoda; class Malacostraca; order Isopoda; family Cirolanidae; genus Bathynomus; species Bathynomus jamesi. The sequence continues at coordinate 170,627 of JAJOZX010000189.1, forward strand.
ATCATCCGATTGCCGGTCACATATGCTATCCACTACACCGTGGATCTCGATCAATCAGAAGTCGTAATTCTCCTACATGCGAGCAGAAACCAATACCCTCAGGGGGCACCTTCGCATGCCTCAGGGCATTGGTTTCTGCTCGTATGTAGGAGAATTACGACTTCTGATTGATCGAGGTCCATGGTGTAGTGGATAGCATAACTGACCGGTAATCGGATGATCCCGGGTTCGATTCCCGGGTGGTACCTCATTTTTCATTTGTTCGTTCTCCCTCCTCATCTTGTGCGGAACGTTCTTCTACAAGCCTCTACAAGCGCCTTAATGTGTTTCTAATCAGCCAGTTGGCTTATCTGGCTGAGCTACCAGATTGCGCTATTTATTTAATTAAAGCATATATTCAGGCTTAATCCACCAGTTGGCTTAACCAGCCAGTTGACTTAGAAGGCGTAAATGACTTGTTCAGGTGCACATTATTACGGTTGAGTTGCCAGATTGCGCTATTTATTTAATTAAAGCATATATTCTCGCTTAACCAGCCATTTGACGTAGAATACCTAGAAGGCAGATGTATATAATTAAATGTCGTGTACAACCAAAATAATTAAATAAAACTCCATTACATCATTCTGTTTATTTTGACGAATTAATGGATTCAATTTCACGAAATATATAGAAAATAAATATACAATGGTGTATATATGTATGATAAAAAATAATAATAGCATAAGAAATACGAAAAGGAATATATAATCAAAATAGAAGATAAATATACAATGAAACGATGGAATATATATGATCAAAAAATTATAATAGCATAAGAAATACGAACAAGGAATAATATATATATATATATATATATATATATGTTATACACAAGCCACTTGATTCCACATAATGCCCCATGTTTTATCTTCAATATTTAAAACAGCCCTTGAGGTAAACCTCGAGTGTCGTCATCGATCGTGCGACGCTCTCCCCCCCTTTTATTTGTTCTTAAATGCTTGCCTCGGCGCGGTTTGAACTCGCAGGAGGGATGGAGTACGAAAACAGGTGCGGGAAAAAAACCCGCCAGAAGATATCTGGCGCTTCGTCGGGAATGAGTGAAAAGCCTGGTGGCGCTCTGGTAATACTCCGAGTAGGCCTTTGAGAGGGTTTTCTCGTTAAAAACTAAATTTGAGAGTTATTGAGTGAGATTCGAGATTTGAGTTCGAGATATTGAGTTTGAGAGAATATTGAGATTTTGAGTTTATGAGGAAATATTGAGAGTCGTTAACCTAAACTACTGGAGGGATGTAGTGGATGGGCAACGATAGAACTTAAATTATTTAATTAATGTTAAGACTAGTTTAAGAAAAAACATGAACTTGACCGTACTATATTTCGAATTTGAGACTGAACTTGTAGCCAAAAGTGACTTAAATTTAAAGATTAAAAGCTATTCAAACAAACCATTTCATTATCAAATACACACTAAAATCGGGGGTACAGAAGTAAGCGGAGGATAAAGAATTCACGCAGAGGGTCATTAACTTAAAGAAAGATTTATTATAACTTCAATTTACTCATCGAGCTTTAGCAGTGACCTTCGAGAAAAAACAATTTGTAATAAGGGTCCGTCTGCCCTGACAACGGAAAGTTTTTATTACAAACTGGTGTCAGAAGAAGGGGGAAAACGGATTCTTTATTACATTATATATGTATATATATATATATATATATATAGTATATATATATAATCAGAAATATACAAAACGATGTAGTATAACCATCAATATGTTAGTACAGGAAATATATGTGTGTGTATATATATATATATATATATATATATATATATATATATACATATTAAATAATTAAATATATTGAAAATAAAAATTCATAATATACAAAACGAAGGAGTATAATCAGCAGCATATTAGTACAGGAAATATTGTAAAAATGAATGAACAATGAATAATCCATTTTCATTTTTACATTAGAAACCAAAATCGCCTGATGTGATTTTGGATAAAAACTCTATTTGTTACTTTCTATTTTTGTTTGTGTCACAACCATACGATCTACCATTTATATGGTTTAGTCGTATCCATATTTCCATTTTTCATTTGTTAATAGAAGTTATTATAATTAATTATGATTGTCTTGCATTTAACCCGTAGTGTACTTAGTTCTTATTACTACTCTGTCTCTAATTCGTTCTTTTAAATCTTCCCATTATTTATACGTTGTTCATTCGTACATCCGTGTCCTTTCTTGACCTTTATCTTTTGTTCATTTTATTACTCATTCATTCAGCTTCATATTGTCTATCATTGTCAACCTGTTGTATGACTACCATATGTGTACAATACTTTGTGCATTCGTACTTGTCCCCTGATGATCATGATTACGTACATAGTTACGTACATGTATATACGTTCACGTGTATTCTTTTTATTTTTATTTTTAATTATTTCACCTCCCGCAATGAACTCAAAAATGCTTATGCGAAGCGTTCAAATTCCGCTATCCACAGCAAAATCAAGCATCTGAATTCGAAATCCTCTCTCTTCCTTCTGTTACAAATTTATAACATAAGGTGTTATGTTGTATGTTATATTATGTTATATACCGTATGTGTCCATGTACTTTGTATTATATTTCTAACATCTTAATTGTCTATTAATATGAAACTGTAAAAACAAAAAGTTATAGTAACTGTTTAAGTGTAATTAACTGTAATAATTTAATATAATGTAATGTATTTTAATGAACTCTAATTGGTGATAATGATTTATAATGTAATTAATGTACTTTAATAAAACTATAATCGGCGATAATAAGCGAATGTGAATTAATTGGTAATCATTATCATAATTGTAATAAACCAAAATTACAATGTACTCAGTCATGTACTTAGATTGTACTTAATGTACTACGAAATTATATCGCCTTCAGAATATATACTCGGCGAAAATACGATTAGTTTTTATTTTTATTTTTTTAATTTTTATTTGGAATCTTTCAAACATCTGATCATGTGTTTAAAGGGGGAACTTAACTTTCAACTGCATTCCCCCAACATTTAGACTTATATGATACATGTAATTGTAAAATTAACTTCACTTCATTACTTCACTCTTCTTTGTTCACTACTACGAGACTCCCTTGTTAGCAGCCTCGCTGCGAGGAGGGGGCAGAGGCCCCTTGCCTCCTTAATTTTTATATTCCGGCCTGAGCTATGGTCGAAAGAGGTCGAACCTCTACCCCTGTAAATTCAGAGCACTACCTATACATTTTAGAAGTAAACTACAGTCAAAGAAAATTTTTTATCTTTTCCTTCAAGCCTTGTTCTCTTCAGGAATTTAGTCAGTAAAGTCGATAAGTTTAGTACTAAGAGAAAGTATCAGAGTATTATAGAAAGAGAAGAATTAACAACTGTCGACCCTATAGCGAGAGAAAAGAATTAGAATGTTATAGAAGAAATATCCGTTGCTGCCTCCTAACCAGAAACCCCGTCGACTCCGAACAGACTCAGGGCCATAAAAGGAGGGGTTAACATTCTGGCGACCCTGCATCAGGATCTTATAACAGTGGCGATCCTGTAGCCGGGATCTTAACAATCTGGGGAAGAAGAAGGATAGAAGGATAGAAGAAGTGGATATTATAACATTGGGGACCCTTTAACCAGATTAAGAAACTGACGACCCCTGCATCCAGGATTCTTCCAGTCTTCCAGAACCCTCGGAACTAGAACCAACGAAGCACATAGAAGAAGGATTTTAACAAGTGGCCACTCTTTGGCCAGGATAGAAATTACCCTGCATCAGGATAAAACCAGTTGACCTGCGTGTCACGACTTTCAGTTCGTACATCCACTCTTGAACCGGTGTGTAACGACTCCAAGTTCTCTACGCCTAGTTTTCATCCAAGAGCAAGTAGCCAGCAAGACGTCTTCAGGACACGTCTCTAAGGATTTCGCCATAGAAATTTTGTTAAGTACAGATTGTTTTTTTAAGTAATTTATAAACACTTGAAAAGTCAGTATTATTAACAGTTAATAATGAGTATCAAGTCAGAATTTACGAGAAACACAGTGAACATTTCAAACACCTGTGATACAGTTTTTTTATTGAAACTAATTTTCGCAAAAGTTAATTTTCACAGAAGTTAAAAGTCAGAGTTAAAAGTCACAGAGTTAATGTCACAGAGTTAATGTCATAGAATTAATGTCACAGAATTAATGTCACAGAGTTAATGTCAGAGAGTTAATTTCAGAGTTAATTTAAGTTATTTTCACTATTATAGTCAGTATAGAATAATTTTATTTTATTTACCAAACAATAGTACCGTACCTTCGGGTACATTCGAGTGAAATGTTGTTTACATTTTTTATTTTTGTTTACAATTTTTTCAAATTATTGAATTGAATTGACTTGCAAATTAAGAAAGAGAGGGTTTATAGATATAGAGATACTTGAAGCAGCTTCAAGTTCCAGTTTCAGTTTTCAGATGATTGCATCCAAGAGGGACAACCAAACCCCAGAGATTTATAAAGATACTTGAAGTAGTTTCGAGTCAGTTTTAGTTGCAAATCCGTTGCAAATCAGTTCCAAGTCAGTTTTAGTTGCAAATAGGTTGCAAATCAGTTTTCAGACAGTTTCAGTTGGTTGGATCCAAGAGGGACAACCAAAACCCAGAGAATAATAGACTTCACTTGATAGAAGTTCGAGTGCAGTCAATTTCAGTTTTCAGTCAGTTTTCAGTCCGTCAGTTTCCAGTCAGTTGGTTGTATCCAAGAGGGACAACCAAATCCCAGAGATTAATAGTCTCCACTTGATAGCAGTTCAAGTGCAAGTCAGTTTCAGTTGCAAGTCAGTTTAAGTCCGTTTTAAGTCAGTTTAAGTCAGTTTTAAGTCGGTTTAAGTCAGTCAGTCAGTTTGAAGTCAGTCAGTTTGAAGTCAGTCAGTCAGTTTGAAGTCGGTCAGTCAGTTTGAAGTCAGTCAGTTTGAAGGCAGTCAGTTTGAAGTCAGTCAATTTTAAGTCAGTCAGTTTTAAGTCAGTCAGTCAGTTTCAAGTTAATCAGTTTCAAGTAGTTTCGAAGTTTCAGCAGTTTCGAATTTTCAGTCAGTTTTGAAGTTTCAGTCAGTTTTGAAGTTTCAGTCAGTTTTATTTAAAGTCAGTTTTGAAGTCCCAAGTCATTTCAATGCAGTCAATTGAATTCAACTTTTTTTTAGTTGTTTAAGAGGAATTAGTTTAAGAGAATGTAATTTAAGATAATTTAAGTCAACCTTCTTTTTTGTTGTAAAAGAGAATTAAATTCAACCTGAATTGACCGGTTTGCGTCTTTAGTTTAACCTTTTTTTTATTGTAAGAAGGAAATTGACCGATTTGTCTTTTCTTTTCATGCAGTTGTTGCATATATAAATATATAATTATGTATTTTATTATTTGTAACTAAAACCGTTTTTACAAAGGTTGTAACGATTTTGATAATTATTGTAATGTATATGAGGAACATGCCGTCCCTCCGTTTGTTGACCTTAACCACTACACTCTGTATCTAATACACATAAAACACATTTGGCCATTGGTCTATACATCATCCATTACATAATTCGATTTTTACCTACCCTAGTCAATAAAATTAGTTTATTACCTGTACATTCATGATAACCAAATATTTGTAAAATATAATAATATCATTGTTTGTCTAAATTAACGTATTAATCCTTTTATTCTGTTTGCATAAATTAAAGTATTAATCTTTGAAATTTTTTTATATTTTATAATAGCCCTCTAAGCAAGTGTCATGTTAAAAATTTGATTACTCTGCATTGTACCCAACCACTCGAACCCACTTGTTCTGTATAAAATTTGTATTGTAAAAAAAAAATTCGCCATCTAACTTGAATTAGTTAGGATGTTATTTTCTCAATTGTATTGATTAATTGTATTATATTATTGAATTAATTAATACCATTTTAGAGGGGGGAACACTGTAAAATGAACAATAAATAATCCATATTCATTTTTACAAGAGAAACCAAACTCGCCTGATGCGATTTTGGATAAAAACTCTATTTGTTACTTTCTATTTTTGTTTGTGTCACAACCATACGATCTACCATTTATATGGTTTAGTCGTATCCATATTTCCATTTTTCATTTGTTATAGAAGTTATTGTAATTAATTATGATTGTCTTGCATCTAACCCGTAGTGTACTTAGTCCTTATTACCACTCTGTCTCTAATTCGTTCCTTTTAAATATTCCTATTATTTATACGTTGTTCATTCGTACATCCGTGTCCTTTCTTGACCTTTATCTTTTGTTAATTTTATTATTCATTCATTCAGCTACCTATTGTCTATCATTGTCAACCTGTTGTATGACTACCCATATGTGTACAATACTTTGTGCATTCGTATTTGTCCCCTGATGATCATGTTTACGTACATAGTTACGTACATGTATATCGGGTGGTCCGAAAAAAATGACGCATTTTTTAAAAATTAATATCTCAGTAACCCCCTTCCTTATCATGACAATTTTTATATGCAAGATACTTTCAAACTTCTTTTTTGGAATGCAAGAAACGGAATTCTGATATCTTTTATAGTTTTCTCGCAATTAACAAAAGTAACAACATGGGTCAAAAAAACGAATATCATGAGAAAGGAAAATTTAATCAGAAATTTAACTAATTAATTTACAGTAAATGATCGATTGGACCACCACTCTGTTGACACACTAATCTAAGTCTTTTCTTCCACACAAAAATAATACTTCTTACTTCATTAATGCCAATTTCTTGCCAAGATTCAAGTATTTTACTTTTTAATTCTGATTCGGTGAATTTTTCTCGTCGACCTCGGTAAACCTTCTCTTTTAGTAACTCCCAAATTGAGTAGTCCATAGGATTACAATCTGGGCTTTGTGGTGGCCACTCATTTTTCGTTATTAATTTTGGTGTATTGCTAATCAGAAACGACTGTGTGGCGTAGCTTGTATGCGACGGTGCTCCATCTTGTTGAAATATGAAGTCATTTTCTTGATACAGGCGACGACAATCCGGCAACAATTTTGTTCTTAAAAGTTCAATGTAATTTGCAGAATTCACCTTTGTCTTTTCAGTTTCAATAAAATGAACATCTGTCTTGCCATTCCAAGAGACCCCTGCAGATATCATAACCTTTTTGGAGAATCTTGACGTTTCATGATACAATCTGTTTATTGAAATGTCACACTTTTTACCACGCCCGTAGACAACATCATTTTGACGGTTTCGCGGAATTTCTAGAGTGAAATCTTTTTCAACCGTGAAGACTATCTTTTTAATATCAACGACAGAGAAATTATCAAGTAACTTTCTGCACCTTGTTTTTCTTTTATCCTTAACAGTATCACTTTTTTCTAGAAGATACTATTCTTTTGAAGGCTTTTAGTTTTTGTGCTTTAATTATTCGGTGTACAGAAGTCTTTCCAATATTCAAATGTTTAGCAATTGTTCTTTGTGACAAATGACTTCCTGGTTTATCTTCTTGAGAGCAGATTTTATCGTTGATGTAATCCACATTTTCTGGAACCGAAGCTGTTTTAGGTCTACCGCTTCCTGGTTTTCTGGCAGTACTTCCCGATTCGCGAATCTTCTTTAAGTCTTTCCACTGCACGCCTTTTCCACTTTTTGCCGGGAAACTCTTGCAATAACCTTCCAGTCTTCCATCCTTTTTCACAGTAACAATTTTTAATGAGAATACGATCTTCCTCTGACAACATCATTAAGGGTACTGACGAATTGTTAAAAAATAAAAATATCCACAATTTGACTTTTCATTCCTGTAGAGTTTTGTAATAACTTGCAAAAATATCGCATGATATCGTATAAAAATGATATCGTATAAAAAACGGATATTATATTGCGATTTTTGTTTTTTTGACCCATGTTGTTACTTTTGTTAATTGCGAGAAAACTATAAAAGATATCAGAATTCCATTTCTTGCATTCAAAAAAAGAAGTTTGAAAGTATCTTGCATATAAAAATTGTCATGATAAGGAAGGGGGTTACTGAGATATTAATTTTTAAAAAATGCGTCATTTTTTTCGGACCACCCGATATATGTACGTTCACGTGTATTCTTTTTATTTTTATTTTTAATTATTTCACCTCCCGCAATGAACTCAAAAATGCTTATGCGAAGCGTTCAAATTCCGCTATCCACAGCAAAATCAAGCATCTGAATTCGAAATCCTCTCTCTTCCTTCTGTTACAAATTTATAACATAAGGTGTTATGTTGTATGTTATATTATGTTATATACCGTATGTGTCCATGTACTTTGTATTATATTTCTAATATCTTAAATGTCTATTAATATGAAACACTGTAAAAACAAAAAGTTATAATAACTGTTTAATTGTAATTAACTGTAATAATTTAATATAATGTAATGTATTTTAATGAACTCTAATTGGTGATAATGATTTATAATGTAATTAATGTACTTTAATAAAACTATAATCGGCGATAATAAGTGAATATGAATTAATTGGTAATCATTATCATAATTGTAATAAGCCAAAATTACAATGTACTCAGTCATGTACTTAGATTGTACTTAATGTACTACTCCGAAATTATATCGCCTTCAGAATGTATACTCGGCGAAAATACGATTAGTTTTTATTTTTATTTTTTAATTTTTATTTGGAATCTTTCAAACATCTGATCATGTGTTTAAAGGGGGGAACTTAACCTTCAACTTCATTCCCCCAACATTTAGACTTATATGATACATGTAATTGTAAAATTAACTTCACTTCATTACTTCACTCTTCTTTGTTCACTACTACGAGACTCCCTTGTTAGCAGCCTCGCTGCGAGGAGGGGGCAGAGGCCCCTTGCCTCCTTAATTTTTATATTCCGGCCTGAGCTATGGTCGAAAGAGGTCGAACCTCTACCCCTGTAAATTCAGAGCACTACCTGTACATTTTAGAAGTAAACTACAGTCAAAGAAAGTTTTTTATCTTTTCCTTCGAGCCTTGTTCTCTTCAGGAATTTAGTCAGTAAAGTCGATAAGTTTACTACCAAGAGAAAGTATCAGAGTATTATAGAAAGAGAAGAATTAACTGTCGACCCTATAGCGAGAGAAAAGAATTAGAACGTTATAGAAGAAATATCCGTTGCTGCTTCCTAACCAGAACCCCCGTCGACTCCGAACCACCCCAGGGCCATAGACGGAGGAATTAACATATATATATATATATATATATATATATATTATATATAAATATACACAAATATATTAAATAATTAAGTAGATTGAAAATAAATATACATCAAAATACTTTATGTTCCACGGCGCAAAACAATAAACTCACACATGATCGAGTCTACAGTCATATCATTATTGCTTTGCATTACACGGTCGATACGCCAAACCATTACTTCACCGCTCAAGGTAAGCGGTCGCCTATACTCAATATAAATGGCCTTCATATCGTTCAATACTATTTTTGTGCCCACTTTACATTCGGTTGGCAAGTTATCTTTAAACAAGGCTACAATACAATCAAAAGCACGCACAAAGAGGTCATCGCTATTCACAACATCATTAATAAATACAAGTTTATAAACATTTCTTTACAATCGAGGGTTTTTTCTTACCGTCCCGAGCTTTTCAATCGTGAACTCTTGTTCACTCTGCATAGCGGCAATTGAAATACTCTTCCAAGTCGTAACGACAGCTACTCATATAGAGATACAGCTCTTCAGGATGAACAGTGTAGGCAAGCTCTGTCCTGTACCGCTGAAGTGCTTTGTACCAAAGTTTGGGATATTTCGAAGAGTCTAAACCTTTTAAATATGCATCCAGCTCTAGGCTATTCTCGCCTTGTTCATTCCTACATTCGATAAATCCGTCGAGCAGAGCGGTGTATGCGTAATCAAGAACAGTGTCAAAATAAATCATATCCGTAACACGAGCGTCTAATATAGGCTTCAGCTTGCGGAATCCGACGATTTCAAACATTCTGTCAAGGATGAAACGGATTCGCGTAGGGACAAGAACGTTATTATCAGATGCATTCTTCCACATGAGACGTATATCAATGCACGGCTGATCGTTATTTATACACAACATGCAAACAACGACATATGATGGGGCATCATTAATCTGTTCTCTTCTTTTATCTACACCTGCAGGTACTTTAAAATGGTCCTCACCCCACTTCTCAACTATCACGAGGACTATTCATCTCCTCAACACTTAAATAAATAACATTACGTTTGCTTGCATGCCTGCAAATCATTTCAAGTACATAGTTAATGGTGCCTGTTTCACGCCTGAACACGCGCAATGACCGTCACGGACACATCGTACTCGGCAGTGAGAATGCTTCTCAAAGGAAGTTCCAGCGTATTCGCACGTCCAGTCGGTTTAAGCTCTGAGTTGACTATGAGCCATAGGTGGGCGGATCGGCTCGACGGGCGGAGTGAGTCACGCCGATGAAAGGTGTACGGGTTTGTTCGAACTCGTATGTTTCGGAGGGGTGAGATGTACACGGGTGGGCGGCTCGATGGGGAAGTGAGTCACACCATAAACTGCTGAAGCGTGTACGGGTTTGTTCCAACATCAAAGAGTCATGTGATTACTTGTGCCCCATTATACTGAGCAAACAGAATTTTCCGCTACATGAAGCAATACCAGTTTTAATGTTTTATCACTTACCAGACGTTCATTTCCGCAAACTAGACATCTTCACAATCCGGTGCACTATTTGAGAAAAACATATGCCCATATTTATCCTTTTTGTTTAAAAAGCGATAATCGTCTCTAAAGTCTATTAAAAACTCACGCAGGCCATTAGCCACAACCTCACTACAAACCTCGTCATGATATATATTAATATAGTGGTAAAAATACTTAAGATTCTCCATGATGAAAAGATTTACATTCTCAACCGTAGGGTACGAGTACTCGGTATGATGTAACATGATATAATATCGCTTGTCATACCACTCGTCAACAAGACTCACTATCCATAACCGTTGTTTATCTTCTGAACGTGTTGTTTCTTCTACTTCGCGGTATATGTGAGCTTTTATAAAAGTTAGGTCTACAACATACTTCAATACATCGTTTGTACTACGAAATCCTACAATGCCCTCGCCAGAATACCCGTAGAGTATTTAAACATCTTGGTCCTTCGCACGGTTCAATTTAGCCTCAAAAGTATCAAAGGAAGGTGGAATAGGGAGTTTTTCATTATCCACCACATCTTGGCACTTTGCCGAATACCACTTCATAAACGTTGAGCACGCAATATTAGAGGTAGCCATTACTATTTTTCGTCTACGCGGGAGAATACACGTCTGAGCTCATGAGTATGCAGAGGTCAACTGAGCACGCAGGGATAGAGATATGCTCAGGTAGTGGCAGGAGTCACGCGACCGATCTTACAGTGGGCGGAGCTTAGCCTTTTTCGAGTACACACACACACACCACACCACACACACACACACACGCGCGCAAAGGAGAAAATGAAACCTTAATTGAAGCAAATATACGTGATAAATAAACATATCGTTAACAATACACATATATATAAATACAATCAAGGATTAAGATAGCCAAAGGGTAAGGTATCATAGGTACCAGGCAATGATAACGCTGGTAAAGCTTCCTATATGTGTTACGGCATACCGTCGTGCCTCTAAGTTCCTTCACACACCCCAGTTTCTGAGCCCGAAAATTGTGGGTCCTCACAGTCAGTTGGGGTGGCTGGTCGCCCTCATCTTCCAAGCACACTATATCCTTCAACGAGTCAAAGTTAACGACTCGACGGTTCGCATGGTTAAGCGTGATACCCTTAGCCTTCACGATATACTTCATATCATCCCCCACCCTCACCCGTACCCCATAGGTTTTTGGCCCTGTTGATACAGATGAGTCTGCGTATGCACCATCACCATACTCATCCTTGATCTCGCAGTTAGCTCTCCGAGGAATTCCCCAATAGCGGGCATGTATTCACCCTCCCTCGCTGTGAATATTACGCTATCTGTGTCAGCGTACAGCACCCTCCGTCCAAGAGAGTGCAGTAGACCCCAAAGTTTGATGCGGGCGTAGGCCGTTGTGAAACTGGCCTCAGGTATGTTTGTAACCCGCGAGGTATCTGTGGCCAGTTCGGTGATGTTCTACTTTATTATGTAAGTATTACCTACATTCACAATCTCCATAACCTCTTTATCGGGAGCGTTGGCATAATACCAGACCTCACTATAACTTTGTGCCAAATGAACGTTCCCTTTGCCGGTATTTTGTGCAAATTTCCCCCAAAGACTGTTTAGACACAATTTTTCACTAAAGCGCTTGCCAGGATTCTTAACAATTTGGGATCGGTCAAGCTATATACCTTCATAGGCACGGTAACGCTGAATATAAGCCGTTTTTTCATCTTCGGTATCAACCCCTCGCGGATATCCTGATGCTTCTACTTTATCCATCAAAAAAGCGATTATATACGGTGTGAAAAGGTTGGGTAGCTTCTGAAACCTCAACACCTCATGTATTTTCAATATTCTGTACCCATGGCGAACGACTAGGTCCAGCTCAGGGCTTGTATATACACCTCTGATCTTACGCTGGTTGGTTGTATGGTTACAATCACCATTGTTCTCCTCTACGCACTTCACACACAGGGGAAACATGGGCTTGTGATCTATAACGACGGGTAAGATCGGCACCCATAATTCGCGAGGGGAGAGCACGTCTACAAAAGAGAGTCCAAAGTAGCGCTCATTCAAGTGAAAACTCCTCGATGGTTGGTATGGTGGGACCCACCAGTTTTTCAGGCGCACCTACGGGGTACGGATTGTTCTTCATCACGTAGGGGTATAAAGAGCAGAAGTCGTAGTAGTGGAGTTTCACGCCCTCCGTAGGCGGAAAGTATAGCTTGAATGGGTTTGTACGCCCTCTAAACAAGCTGTCACCGCATTTGAGGGGGTCCAACACCATTGAACGTTTGATGACCCTTATTTCTTCACGGTACTGGTCATCTGTTTCCATCCGTGCATCATACTAACGCTCCCACACGATCTTGTGAGTGAACTGGGAGCCTATAAGTTGGTCGCGGTTACGGGTCTATGCGAGGCTGTCGGCGGGGGATCTTCCATGGGGGTCCCCTGTGACGGCACATTCAGCGCGCGGGCATCCATGCCACCAGAAGCCGTTAAAGGAATACAGTCTTCTCACCAGTGGCTGGATCCTCACTTAGGCCATCAACCCAAAAAACACGACCATTGACCTCCTGACCGGGTACTTCACCCGTGTTGCGGGTATGTTTTATGTATAATCCGGTCTGTTGCTGTAGGGGTATGAGCCAGTAAATAGCCTTGTGCCCATAACTGCAGGGTTGTTTCTGTGAATGACTTCTAAGGTGTCTTTAGGCATGAAGTTATTCTTGAACACAGTAAAACATAATGAGGCGATCGTGGTCGCGACTTGCAGCGGATCGCATTTGAAACGGGTTATGTATATCCTTCTAAAGGCCTGGAAACATACTCTAAGAACACGCACATCATTCACGCAATAACGTTCACATTCATCAGCTATATTGTATGGACTAGCTTCATTAAAACTGTTGTAGTAGCGGTCACAATCTTCACGCTCACTATCAATCATGTTGGTGTAGTTAAAGTAATGTTTAGGTGGAGGTAGTCCTACGTAATTCAAAGTTTCGTTAGTGAGGAATGTGTAAGGGAAATACCCTTTTGAAACTTCAGCGGCTACGCCCATGACCTTGGACAGCTTTGCTAATTTACAAGGTGTGAACTGTAGGGTGTCTTTAAACTGTACATTACCTCTTATCTGCATCTGCATTAGTTTGTTGCCTCTTTTCAAGGGATCGCCTGTAAATATCGCAAACGACTCGTGTTCAAGCAACTCCTTATAAAGGAACTGTCTGTCAAATTTCGCTCCGTTATGGGCAAGAATATAGTCATTTTTTTTAATTTGTCCGCTAATTTGACAATATAGGATACAAAGAGTTTCACAGGGCTGCCGTGTGCAGTCGTTTTAAATACGTTTGTCCGTTTTCCACATTTGTGGCACTCATCACACTCTATCCATGCACTCATCACAGATAGTCTGACTTACGAGTAAATGTGGAGTAACCTCTTTGGTTTCAGCGTTCGTGTAAGTTTCTATATCGTAGTACACGGTTATACAAGGGCTATTTTTAGGTTTAGCATCTTTCATATAACATACATGCTTCACTCCATCCGCCTTATATTTTTCATGAAATGTAGAACAGTGAATTTCATCGCATTTATGTTTGAAATTCCCCCAATTACACTGTGTAACGCTGATTCTGTTTATATAGAATTTTTATGTTTCTATATGCATTTGTGGGCGCTGAGTCCAAATCTGGCCTTGGTTTGTGTGTATCATCAATGGTTTCAGAGATAATCCATTTTTCATGTTTTACCAGTATAATGTTATTATGGGCGCAGCAATATCAGAATAACCAGGAATTGTTGAGAACGATCCGGATGTTCGTTGACAGTTTCTTGCTCTAGAAATTGCCGAAACTTCCACTGTGCTATATAAAGAAGAGCGCAGAGTCTGAGAAGTCAGTAAGTGTGAGCACACAAAGAAAGCAGGTTGTTTATCTGATGTTTACCAGCACTGAGGTACTGTGTTTCTGTGCTTCTCTGTGCTGACGATTTGAGTGTTATCGATCTTTTTTTATTGCGAACATTATTTCAGTGTTGTGAATACATCTTTTTTCTGGAATCTGTAATCTGTTGCAGATTTAATAACTCTTCTCTCTATATCTGCAGGTTATGATTAATGTAGTACAGTTTAGTAAAGAGAATGGCAACTAGAGCTTGTAAACACTCGCCGGATATATTCTGCTACGTTTGTGGGTATTACATAGGCCCCAAGCAAGTATCGCACAAGATACTGAAAGGCACCAAGTTCTGGATCGCGTATCGGCTCTATTTTGGTATGCCTATGGGTGACCAAGATAAGCCCTGGGCACCCCATGTGATCTGTGGAAGCTGCCGCTCCACACTTGAAGGGTAGCTGCGGGGAGTACGCAAGGCAATGCCCTTTGCGGTACTCAGAATATGGAGAGAACCAAAGAGCCACCACGACGATTGCTACTACTGGCCAGAGATGGGCACCGTTACTCAAAATTGGCGAGCGTTACCGTTACTCGTTACTCTCTTAAAATGACCCCGGCGATACCGATACATCGTTACTTTGAAAATATCTTAAGACGATACCGATACTCGTTACAGTAACGTCGTTACTTTCATTACTCGTTACATTGGTAAATTCATATATCATAATTGTATATCCTAATTAGAATATTAAAGCAAGTATAAAAAGTATGTAAAAACAAACGCAGCTGTTTTTAGATAAATGGAGGTTTATTTCTGACAGACAATGATAACGACATTTTTGACAAAAAATATTATTTGAATAACAGAAAATTAAACATAGAAGTAAACAGAAACATTTCAATAGCAGCTGATGTAAAATAATAAAAAACATTTCCAAAAATATATTCTAGCTGAGTGGTATAGAATTAAATTTTAAATGTAGCTAGGAGCCTAGGGTTTCCTTTTAGCATTACTAATATTTCGAACGTGTTGTCGAAAAGATTTCCTCTCTTAGGGGCATGAATATGTCCTGCATAGCTGAAGAGACGCTCAACAGGAGCCGAGGAAGGAAGTGCAGTATTGTACTTGAGGAAGAGCTTCTTAATTGAAGGATAACCATCAAGTGACTGCAGCTGCAGTGCAGTGCTGTCATCATTGAAGTATTTCAACACTTCCATCTCTGATGCTGTGGTGTCTTCTTTCTTGACGTCAGCAGGAGCATGACCATATTCAAAGAAATCGTCGCTACTGCTATAAGCACCATCATTTGTCTTAGCTGGCTCCTCAGGTGATCTGTCACTGTCACTTTCATTTTTAATTGCTGATATCAGCATGTTTTGCACCATTTTTCTACATGCCTCATTGTTTGTTCGCTCGCTTATAGTGAGCCACTTGCACTTGAAGTGTGGATTTGTTAATGCAGTAATAATTGCAACATTGGCATCTCTGTCAAGTTCCAGGAATTTCTTGAATCGATTTCTGAATCCACTACTTAATGCTTCTACTAATGGGTGGCTGTATCTCAATGATGATAGAGCAATTCTTTCAAGTTTTTTCTCAACAGCAAAGAGAGTAGGGATAAGACAACCGTAGTAGCAGTTCTGATCTCCTTGAAGGCGATCCAGTGCCACAGCCAAGGGTTTTACCACAGTAGTGTGATGATAGAGCAATTCTTTCAAGTTTTTTCTCAACAGCAAAGAGAGTAGGGATAAGACAACCGTAGTAGCAGTTCTGATCTCCTTGAAGGCGATCCAGTGCCACAGCCAAGGGTTTTACCACAGTAGTGTATTCTTCTAGGTACTCAATCTCCGACTCCTTGAATGCGGGCAGCTTTAAAGCACACATGAGTTCATTCAATTTAGCTTTATTACTCAGAAGCAGTACAAGACTGTCATGCAGGCATTCCACCGCGTAGGACACGGGAGTCTCAACTGACAGTTTAATACACTGGATATTACTTCGGATGTTTTTGGTTTACCCGAACAATTCCATAGGGCGGAACATTTGCCCATAGCCGAGTGGTGGATCTTTGAGACCTGTTAAGGATTTTTTCAAATCTGTTGTACAAACAAGGCTAATGGTATGCGATGCACACCTTTTGTGGCTTGGAAGAAGAATGGTATCATTTGTAGAATCGGTTTCTCTTATTTTTATTGATTCTGCAGGTTCATCTTCTCTTGTTTCATCTTGGCATTCATCTTGGTCTTCATCATCACACGCTTCTCTAGGAATTTTAAGGTCGATCCCATACTCCTTGAATGCTTTTACAAAATTTGCACCATTATCGGTGACCGTTGCTATAATTTTGCTCTCAGGGATAAAAAATTCCCTTCTAATATCGTCGAGCATATCTGCTATTCGGTCAAATGTGTGGCTCCCTGTGAATCGTTTACACGCAAGAGTAGCACTGCATCTTTCCAAGGTCCGCTGATCTAGCTGTAAAAAAACATTAAAGCATAAGACTTATGAATTTCAAATTTTATGCAGTGTAAATAAATCATTTACATATTATGCGATATTTTTTTCTACTTAAATATACAGTATTTGTAATATTAATAATAATTTCTAAAAGATAAAATATTTGTAATACGAATAATATTCTAAGAATGGCATACCCAGTGTGCAGTTACGCCCATGAAACTTCTATGTTTTGTGGACCATATGTCAGCTGTGGTACAGATATACCGCTGCTCAGAAAGTGTTGCAGAGATCTTCTCACGAACAGAGGATGTCATGTCATTTAATCCGCGACCAAGTGAGCGTCTTGATAAAACTTCAAGTCCTGGAGCAATATCTGTAATAAAAATTATCGACTATGAGTCCAAATGAAGAAATCATAAAATATTAGCTGGTAGCTACAATGGAATGACTACACCACCAAAAACAATACATCATTTAGATGTAGCACAGAAAAGGGGTCTTTGTGTCATGACTAGAGACCGGATTTTGCCCTTTTTGCCTTTTTTATTCCCGTTTATAGATTCATAGGCTTCTTTTGGAGAAATCCATTTCGGGACCGTGGGATGTATATAATTAAATGTTATAGTGCCTATAAACGCCTATTTTGATGGTCAGTGCCTAAATTTAAAATACATGCCTATATATGCCTTTTTTAATTTTATTGTACTAAGTAAAGCAAAATAACTCGCATTTTTTTAAAACTTGTAGGCCTAAATAGGGCAGGTGATGGAGAATATATATATATATATATATATATATATATATATATATATATATGGGAATGAACTCAGAATGGTCCCCTGAGTTTTTTATGATACGCACAGACAGTGCATGGAACAAGGAACTCTTCTGGGATAATTAAATCCACTATAGTCCGAATAAGTAATGGTAAATGACAAATACCATAGTTTTTCTTTTTCATGATGCTAGCCCGACGTGGGCAACGGGTCACTCGCAAAGAGGTCCCATAAATATAGCTTCCCTCACCAGCTATCTGCAAAGCAGACAGGATCCAGCTTTGGGACATGGATCTAGGGTTTAAAGCACCTAGCCATGCTACATTTAGAACCTCAATATAAGCAAAGACTCGCTGCCTTCACGTCAGATAGAATGCATCAAAGAAAAAGGGGTAACTATTATATTTTTAGCCAAAAACCAAAACTTAAACCTCAACTGGCAGAATTGAGCGTCCACTTTTCAAGGCACATAACATGTCCGTTCCATGCACTGTCTGTGTGTATCATAAAAAACTCAGGGGACCATTCTGAGTTCATTCCCATCTTCAAACGGACATGTTATGTGCCTTGAAAAGTGGACGCTCAATTCTGCCAGTTGAGGTTTAAGTTTTGGTTTTTGGCTAAAAATATAATAGTTACCCCTTTTTCTTTGATGCATTCTATCTGACGTGAAGGCAGCGAGTCTTTTGCTTATATTGAGGTTCTAAATGTAGCATGGCTAGGTGCTTTAAACCCTAGATCCATGTCCCAAAGCTGGATCCTGTCTGCTTTGCAGATAGCTGGTGAGGGAAGCTATATTTATGGGACCTCTTTGCGGTACGTCGACGATATTTTGTGTATCTGGCCCATGAATCGTGACCTGGATAGCTTCCTCCTTCAGTTAAATGATCAAGTCCCCTCCATTAAGTTTACTTTAGAAGTTGAGCAAGACAATTCAATCCCATTTTTGGATGTGCGTGTACATAGGGAAAGCCCAGGTTTTAAGTTTAGTATCTATCGGAAAACGACAAACAATTTGTCCTACGTACACTTTTACTCGGGACATGATACCCCCACTAAGAAGGCCATATTTTCATCAATGTTTCTCCGCGCCCTTAGGATCGCCAGTCCGGAATACATCGATGCCGAATTGGAAAAAATCAACGGTATTGGAAGTGATTTGTGTTATCCATCTGCGTTTATGGAATCTTGTCTCAACAAGGCAAAACGAACTTTCTATCGTGTCAATATTAACACTCGTACTTTGTCAAAAAATATTTAGTACTTCCATTTTTCCCGGGCTTTTTAGGCATTGCTAATGTACTTAAACTTTTGGATATTAATGTAGTATTTTCATATAACAAT
The DNA here is from genome assembly GCA_023014485.1 of Bathynomus jamesi. NCBI lineage: Eukaryota > Metazoa > Arthropoda > Malacostraca > Isopoda > Cirolanidae > Bathynomus > Bathynomus jamesi. The sequence goes on from JAJOZX010000189.1 coordinate 189,821, forward strand.
ATTGTGAAAAATATCATTGTAAAAAATAGCCCTACCAATAATTCAGGCATTATCTACAAAATTGGTTGTAAACAATGTGATTCCTTTTACATAGGTCAGACGGGAAAGGATTTGCACATACGTATAAAACAGCATCAATATTCCGTTAGAACAGGACAGTTGTCCAGTGCCCTTTTTGTCCATTTGTCAGAGTTAGCCCACTGTATTGATTGGAATAATGCTTCAGTTTTATTCCATTCAAGCAACATTGTTAATAGAAATATTCTTGAGTCTGCCATTATCCAACTTTCAAATAACTTCAACATAAGCAAAGGTCTTTTTCAACTCGATCCTGTTATGTTGAATTCCTTTAAAACAGATATAGATAAGAAGTGTAAAACATTAAATCTTTGGTAAACTTGTTTCTACTTTATTAACTTTTAATTTGCATTTTATTTTTTTATTTTTTTTATATATCGAAACCTGACCATAGGCAGCATTGTGTTAAAACCCGGACAGTATAAATTTGTATTTTATAATCCATTTGATCTTGTGCTAAAAATCGATTAACTTTTAATTGCATTTTTTTTTTTTTTTTTTTTTTTTTTTTTTTTTTTTTTTATCGAAACCTGACCATAGGCAGCATTGTGTTAAAACCCGGCAGAGTTCCAGTATAAATTTGTATTTTTATAATCCATTTGATCTTGTGCTAAAAATCGATATTTTTCCTTACAAAATCTGTACGCCTCACTGGTAATCTTTTAAGGTTTTAATTTTTAATTTTTTTATAATTTTTTATTATTTTTACTTCTCTGTTTATTGTATATATATGTATGTATGTATGTGTGTATGTATTTGTATATATAGATATGTATGTATATATATATATATATGTATGTGTGTGTGTGTGTATGTATGTTATTTATTTTTTCTTTTTTTCTTTCTGTAACCTATATATAGGCTTAACCTTTTTATGTACTTCAGTGTTCCTAAGGATGTCATTAGACGAAAGCGCTTGAGCACCATTTTGTGTTTCCTTTCCTTCGTGGTTTTATTCATCATAAATATTTTTCACTTGTTACCTTCGTGAAATAATTTTCATATATATATATATATATATATATATATATATATATATATATATACTGATACACCTATTATATATATAAAAAAATATAATAATCAACATTACAATTAGAAAACAATGAACACATACCCTTAAATAGGTCCTTGAATTTATCATTCTCTACAACAGAGAGAGGTAGCATCGTATGTACGATGAATTCCACAATCTTCTTGTCAAACTGTGACTGGCTAACTGCACACTGCTGCTTTCTTCCAAATGGCAAGAGAGTTTGATGGCATCGCTGCTTGCTGGTACCGGGGGAGCTGCTGCTGGAACTCTCGCGCTGCTTTGACCGCTTGCTGCGGTACTCATCAAAGTTCTTTTCAAGTTCGGAATGGCGGCGCTGTAATGAAGAGTAATTGTTTACAAATGGTTGTTTGAAATATAATACGTAACACGAACTGTTATATTATAGAAACAATTTCATAGTGAATGTTCAAACTTAATGTGAATGTTTCTCGCCCCCCCCCACAATATTTTGTTGCACACTTGGTATAAATGCTGGCTATGGGATTGAAATACATACATAAATACATAAAATGTTTTAACGTGCATGGCAACAGGCCCAAAAAGGCCCTTCGAGGCCATGCACGGAAATTGACCTATCATACCAATATGTTTGATTCCTATTACTACTACTTGTTACTATTAACATTACTATTGTTATATAAATTGCAATTTTCCCGTTATTCAATTTTATTTTTTTTATAAAGTTAGAGCATATTATCGAGTTTTCATTCTTTCTAATGTGTTAAAACTACAGTATAAGGATCACACGAATCAGTTTATTTCTAATTGTTGAAATAAAAATACACGCCGTAAAATTTAACATTTAACATTTTCAAGTAAGAGTTGCCTATTACTAATAATATGGTCATATTATCTAATTGAAATCGGCAGAAAACCTACTCAGCCAAAACACATGTCGTGCTTTAGTATGGAAGCCACGTATGTGTCATAATGTGTGTGTGTATGTGTTTTTTTTTTGTGGGTTAGTGATGATATATCAAGGCCAGATTGAAGGGGGGTATTAAGTGTGCCCCCTCCCCCGAAATTACTACATAAGAAATAGATTGCGTATTGGAAATAATTTCGTTTTTAACTATTACATCATCTTATTGAGATTTTATATGCAAATGCATGTTGATATATTGCTAAGCTCTTGAAAATGGTAAATTTGTTTACATTTATGCTGACTTATTGCAATTGTTTATGTTCGAATCAGTATCTCAGGTCGTAAATTATAAGTGCAGCTGTTATTGTGTTGAATACAAGTATGAATTGGTCAAATGGTATTTTAAGAATGCGATATGATCTCCAACAGTTGATCTGATTTGAGGTCTCCAATTTCCACCCGGCCCTGATATACGTGTAATTAAGGTAAGTACCGAGCAAAATGTTTGCTACATTTCAAGATAACATAATATTAGATATTAGATCTGATCTGATAATATTATATTATTATACAGCATTAAGCTATATACAGTAGCTCCTTACTACTCGGTAACGCGACCGTTATTTGTTATTTCGTATAAATTGGTGAAATTCATGTGAAAACAAATTTATGTTTACAAATTACACGCTATATCTTACATGTAAATATATTATATAAATTATAATAAATATACATTAGATTTTACTCACACCTTTATGTGTTTTTTCAAATTAGAACAAGTAGATATATCAGCACTGAGAACAACTTGTTCTTTATTAGGGCACAAGAGACAGAGGCACTTTAAAGCATTGCCGTTCCTTCTAACGATCGAGAAAAACTTCTTCGATGTAATAAGCTGTGATTTTACCCAACTATGTGCCGAAACATCTTCGAGGAAATCAGATGTGTCGTCATCCTTCGAAGAAGAAGCTGACGAAAGGTATTCCATGTTTAACAACTTTAAACAAAGGAGATGCACACCGCACGAGTGCTACACGCCTACACTATAACTGAGCTCTACCGGCAACAAGACGGATGCAACGTGACAAGGACTGAACAAGTTCTAACAAGTATGAACTGTATGATACGCCGCCGAAAGATGTATTTGTACTTTTTACACATAAAAAACAGTATGTTGTGGGGCCGCGCAGTTAATTTTCCGCATTTATATTATTTTTATATTAGTTACCGACAAACCAATTTTGCGCGTTACCAAATTGTATATATTTTATCATTGTGTAATTTTAAGAATCATATATAATCTTTATAAATAAGTATTGTACATAAATTTATATATATATTTTAATTAATTCAGCTGTATATAAATAACAAAATCTTCTGTAAAATAACCTCAGCCAACCAAGAACTCAATAAACTCTGAAAACGACCGGCTTTTCAAGACGCCAACCCCCAAACGACAGGGAGAGAAGAGGACACGAGAGGCCCCTAAAGAGATACCCAACAAAGATAGCTTGCCTCTCGTATCCTTCATTCTTCCCGGCAACTACAAGTAGCACCAGAAGGAACCAGCTACAATTGGTGACCCCGGAGTGACCCGAAGCAGCCAGCGGAAGCAGCATCCTTCAGTCGCCGGGCGGAACAAACCGAAGCCACGCCTCTTCGCCGCCCACCCGTAGTAGCCGGTCGGAACCAAAGCAGCAGCAGACCCGAATTACATTCCCGCAAGATGGAATCTGTTGAATCAGGAGTGCACCATGTCACCATCAAGCCACCCACGTTCTCTGAAGCGTCGGCCGCAGGATGGTTCTCCATCATGGAGGCACAATTCCACATTTCCAGAATAACATCCGAAGAGACCAAATTTTTCCATGTTCTAGCCTCGTTACCCCCCGAAGTCGTCTCACGAATTTCAGCAGCAACTCTCTCCAACAAGTCGTACACCGATTTAAAAGAAGAAATCGTGAGTCATTACGAAAAGACGAAGCCAGAACTCTTCGAACGACTCATCTCCAACACTCCTCTCACTGGAAAGCCCTCCCAATTCCTTCAAGATATCCACCAAACGGCACTGAAGGTGGGCGTCAGCGATGATTTGGTGAAGCATAAATTCATCCAGGCGCTCCCATCCTCAATAGCGCCCGTCGTAGCAGCACAAAAGGAGCTGACGCTAACTCAACTCGGCAAACTAGCCGATGAGTTAATACCGTTCGCTCAACAAAGCTGCTACGCGGCGCCAACGTCAACTCGAGCCAATACAAGCCCAAGAACGAATATCCCCATCGGCCTAAAACCCTTCAGCGAGAATCAGCGGCCGGTGGTGTGCCGCGCGCACCTTTATTATGGCCCCCAAGCAAGGACCTGCAGGCCATGGTGCAAGTGGCCAAATAAAGATGACGCCAAGCTGCTCCCCTCGTCACGCCCAAATTCAAGATCTTCCTCACCATCAAGAGAAACGTCGGAAAACTAGATAAGCAGGCTGTGATTAACGCGACGTCCGGCCTGCCGCTGATCTCAGTCGCAGCTCGCATCGCCAGTCTGAAGGTCAATTTTATCATTGACACAGGAGCGAGCATCTCAATTTTACCACCAACTTGTGTCAATGATTGTCAACTCCACCCAACCGCAGTAAAGATTTCCACCGCAAACGGTCAGCCGCTCGAAATATTCGGAGAAGTAACACTGGACATATCAATTCCTAAATTACGAAGAATATTCAGGTGGCCATTCGTCGTCGCCCAAGTCTCCAGTCCACTTCTCGGCGCCGATTTTCTATCCCATTATGACATCCTTGTGGACTGCAAGCATGGCATTTTGAAGGATAGAGCAACAACTCTTCAAGCCACTACTAAACCTGTGCAATCCAAAGACCTTCACCTCATCAATATTAACCCTACCGACAAATTACCTCAAGAAATCAGGAACCTGCTTGACAAGTACTCCTCACTACTGAAACCAGCTCAACCGCAGAAAGTTTCCACCAACACTGTCAAGCATACCATCGACACTGGCAGCGCACCACCAGTGTTTGCAAGCCCTCGACGTCTTCCACCCGATAAATTATCCTCAGCTAAGGCTACTTTCAACAACTTACTTCAAGATGGAATTATAGAACCCTCAAAATCACCATGGGCCTCACCGTTACACCTCGTTCCGAAGAAGATACCAGGCGAATGGCGGGCGTGTGGTGATTATAGAAGCCTAAACGCTGTCACGAAACCGGACAGATATCCACTTCCTCATATAAGAAGTCTGTCAACATCTCTGCACGGAAAATCATGCTTTAGCAAAATCGATCTAGTCAGAGCATATCACCAAATTCCAGTCCACCCAGAAGATATCGAGAAAACGGCTATAACAACTCCATTTGGTTTATTTCAGTATTTATACATGCCATTTGGTTTAAGAAACGCCCCTGCAACATTTCAACGCTTCATGGATACAATTTTCAGAGGAGTTGACTGCGTATTTGTGTATCTCGACGATATTTTAGTCCATTCAAATAACGCAGTTGACCATTTGAAAGACTTAGAACGCGTATTCAAGATCCTTCAAGAACACAATTTAAGAATTTCCTTAGAAAAATGCATATTTCAGCAATCCAAAATTGAATTTCTGGGTCATGAAGTTTCCCCAGCAGGCATTCGTCCTCCTGTAAACAAAGTCTCCGAAATTCAAGATATTCCCCAACCGCAAGATTACCAAAGCCTCAGAAGATTCCTAGGAATGACGGGATTCTATCGCCATATGATACCCCGTTACGCCGATTTAGTCTCACCTTTAAGTGAAATCGTCAGAACTCAAGTCAAAAGCAAAAGTCTACAGTGGAACGACGAAGCAATTCAAGCCTTTCAAGATGTCAAGGATGCACTACGGAACGCCGTTACGCTTTGTCATCCTCTTCCATCAAGCTCAATCCTTCATTTAGTTACGGACTGCTCACAAATAGCAGCTGGAGCAGTTCTTCATCAAATAATCGACAGCACACCAGTTCCCATCGCCTTCTTTTCCAAGAAATTAACTACAACTCAGCAAGCGTACGCCGCATACGATAGAGAATTACTCGCAGCATACCTAGCCGTCCTGCATTTCCGTCAATTTTTAGAAGGTCGTCAAGTAATACTCTTCACGGATCACAAACCGATGGTTTCTGCCTACAAGAGTCCCTTACGAGCCAAGACAGACCGACAACAACGTCATTGGTCTGCCATCACGGAATACGTATGCGATGTAATACATATCTGTGGATCCGAAAACGTCGTAGCGGACTGCCTTTCACGCAACGTAAACGCAGTACATATCGACGCTTTCGATTTATCAGCAATCGCGGAATCTCAACAAAAAGATCAAGAAACGCAAGAATTTCTCCCACGTCTCAAGCCGTTCCCGTTTCCAGAAAATACAACTTTATATTGCGATACATCCACGCCATATCCCCGTCCTTTTGTTCCCAAGCAGCATCGATCTTCCATCTTCAATCAATTTCATAATATTTCTCATCCAGGCATCAAGCAATCACTTCGTATCATTAAATCAAGATACTTTTGGCCCTCAATGAATAAGGATATTCGAACTTGGTCCCGAAATTGTGAATCATGTCAATCCTCAAAAATTTCTCGCCATACAAAATCAGAAATAACCCCCTTCGATTTACCAAGTTCAAGATTTGAAACGGTACATATCGACATCGTCGGTCCCTTACCGCCAACCACTTTGCCCGGTCAAACATATCCTTCCCCATATAGATATCTCCTAACCTGCATCGATCGTGCCACAAGATGGATAGAAGCATATCCTCTGATTGATACTACAGCCACATCAATAGCACACGCATTTCTCGATGTATGGATTTCAAGATTTGGTGTACCACTGCAAGTCATAACGGACCGCGGATCCCAATTCGAATCCGAACTCTTTAGGGAACTCTCAGCTCTCATCGGATTTCACCGACTAAGAACTTTGTCGTATCGCCCTCAGACCAACGGAATAATTGAAAGATCTCATCGCACCATCAAGACAGCAATCATCGCTCGAAAACAAGATTGGCTCCCCGCTTTACCCATAGTTCTCCTTGGTTTACGCAGTCTCCCCAACGAATCGGGTTATTCACCGTTCACCACCGTCACCGGAACCACCCTATTATGCCCGAGGCCAATGATCGCCAATTCGTCGTCAAAATCCAATTCAAAATTCATCTCCGAATTAGCCAAGAAAATGACGCAAATCGATTTCGCCCAACTCTCTCAAGGAAACATTCACTCAGCCCCCAAATCATTCATTCCATCGGAACTCCACAAATCAAGCCACGTATGGGTACGCATCGACCGCGTTCGAAAACCATTCGAGGCACCATATCAAGGACCTTTCCGTGTTCTCGAACGCCACGATAAGTACTTCGTAATAGAAAAAACCAACGGATCATCAGAAGCCATTTCAATTAATCGTTTAAAACCGGCGTATATAGTTTCAGGTCCCACACAGGTACCGGGCGCACAATCGGACGACATCGGATCGGAGAAAAAGCACGCAAGGAAAAAGGACGATGGAGGACGCACCTCGGAGGTAGCAAATACAGACCTCAGGACGGGCGCGCAGGACAACGCAACAACCGGAAACGAGGCCGACCGAGGATCAACGCGAGCTGGACGAAGGATCCGATTCAAATCAAGACCCGAATATTTCTACTTTTGATATACGTGCTCCGCTTCTCGGGGTGGGCAGTAGTGTGGGGCCGCGCAGTTAATTTTCCGCATTTATATTATTTTTATATTAGTTACCGACAAACCAATTTTGCGCGTACCAAATTGTATATATTTTATCATTGTGTAATTTTAAGAATCATATATAATCTTTATAAATAAGTATTGTACATAAATTTATATATATATTTTAATTAATTCAGCTGTATATAAATAACAAAATCTTCTGTAAAATACCCAGCCACCAAGAACTCAATAAACTCTGAAAACGACCGGCTTTTCCTTCAAGACGCCAACCCCCAAACGACAGGGAGAGAAGAGGACACGAGAGGCCCCTAAAGAGATACCCAACAAAGAGATAGCTGCCTCTCGTATCCTTCATTCTTCCCGGCAAATACAAGTAGTAGCAAAAAGAAACCAGCTACAATGTAACGAGTAACGGAAATTCTCGTTACTTTTGCTAAAATTATTACGGGCGTTACCGTTACATCGTTACATTAGAAATCTTGCTAAGGCGATACCGATACTCGTTACAAAAGTAACGCCCGTTACTTAAGCCGTTACATGTACCGAGGTACTGCCATTCTCTGACTACTGCATGGTAGATGTTTCTAAGTACAGGAAAGTTAAAGGAATGCAGACTCTTCAGTATCCAAGCATAGCGTCGTCCATAGCTCCTGTACCACATGGCGAAGATCTTCTAATACCACGTCCACCAGAACAGGTATCTATCCATTACTTTGCCTTCTGTATTTACAGACTGTAGGTCATTATGTGTCGAGTTTTCTTATTGCTGATGCTCTTCTACATATATAGCTATGCCTATATTTTGTTTCTTTGCTTTGCAGATTGAAAATGAGGAAAGCAGCTAGCTCATCTGAGATGTCGGCTGGTGAGGACAGTCATGATGAAGAATATACAGTAACTTTCAGTACAAACCCTCATTTTCCAAATCAGGGGGAATTGGACGACTTAATTAGAGATTTAGGTTTGACGAAATCCGGGTCTGAGCTTCTGACCTCCAGGCTCAAAGAGTGGAATTTGCTTGGAGAAGACTGCAAGAGCACTGTATACCGAAAGCGGCATGAAGAGTTTGCAAGGTTCTACGATGTCAATGGCTCTCTCTGTTATTGCAGCGAGGTTAATGGTCTATTCACAGCTATTGGGTTAACACATATACCATCAGAGTGGCGCCTGTTTATTGACAGTTCAACTCGGAGTTTAAAAGCTGTTCTACTCCACAATGGGAACAAATATCCATCTATACCAGTTGCACATTCTGTTCAAATGAAAGAGGACTATAAAAATGTCAAACAACTGCTCACTCAAATCAGGTATGAACAATATAACTGGGACGTGTGTGGTGATTTCAAAATGATTGGTTTCCTGTTAGGTTTACAAGGAGGGTTTACTAAATATTCATGTTTTCTTTGCCTATGGGATAGCAGGGCTTCAACTGAGCACTATAAAACAGTTCAGTGGCCTCCACGTGAAGGACTGCAACCAAGAAAGTACAATGTACTCAGGGAACCTCTTGTGAAGCCTGACAGTTCTGCTACCACCTCTCCATATTAAGTTGGGTCTAATTAACCAGTTTGTAACTGCGTTAGATTTTGGAGGGGAAGTTTTCCAACAGATTCGGTCATGTTCCTTAAACTCTCTAAGGCCAAAGTCAAGGCTGGCATCTTTGTAGGACCACAAGTCAAGGCACTGTTGAATTCAAAGAACCTTGAAGCCAAGATGACTCCGATCGAAAAAGAGGCTTGGTGTGCTTTCCGTGATGTGGTTCGTGGGTTTTTAGCAACCACAAAGCACCAAACTATAAGGAGATAGTGTCAAACTTAAGTGCTATGGCAAAATGGGGTGTCTTATGTCTTTAAAATTACACTATCTGCATTCACATCTAGACTTTTTTCGTGATAACCTGGGCGATGTGAGTGAAGAACATGGCGAAAGATTCCATCAAGATATTCAAACGATGGAGAAAAGGTACCAGGGCCATTGGGATGCTTCCGTGATGGGAGACTACGTATAGTCGCTGATCAGAAAAGATAAGAATATGTTCATACGCGGAAGTCGCGTTCTTCAGTGCATTTTTAAGGAACGCACACTGCATAACGAGGCTTGTTATTCTCTTATCGGTTCTCCTCATGATATATATTATATCCTTTGCACCATTTTGGGTTTGTCAAACAATTTTGGCTCAATAAACATTAATTTCCAATAGTGTTTTTATTTTCAGAAAATATTTGTTAGCCTTCTTTATATACTTTGCCATATGAAAAGTGTAATAACCTATATTTTTGAAACGGTTGATGATAGAGCAAAATCAATATCATTTTTGGAATCAGTGCCCCGAAATCATTAAGAAACGACAGAAAAATCACAATAAACAGAAAAATTTTCAAATTTTGTTACCCAGTGTTATCCATCATGAGAAACATACCGCACTTACAAATCCTCATTTTCCTACAAGTGCCAATTGATTTATGGAGTTCAAAGCATTTATTATTGAAAAATGTACGTCTACACACATTACATTCCCTCTTCTCGGTTTCAACTACACGACTTTTACATTTGGGGGTTTTACTCTGCTCACATACCATGTAGCAATCCTTACAATGTTTCACCATATCATCAGCAAACTCGAGACATCCTTTACACAAATCATGATGCCTTCCATATTTTCGACTTTTATCATGACTGGCGTAGAGAGCCCTTATGTTACGGATGGGGAGATACGATGTTCCTGACAATCCTAAAATAAGTAGAGCTCTTGTACGATCTCTTACGCTGCTTTTAAAAACATACACAGTCCTACGACGACCATCCATTCCAAATACGACTATACGTGCATTCATTTCCTGCTCGGCCCTTCTCAGTTCTTCAGGACCCATATTACACTCAAACTCAAGCTTACAATCCGAAGCCAGTTTAAGGGCACGCTACACAACCGTAGGCAGCCAAATTTCTTGCGTCCATGTATTTAGCACAGTGAACATATGATCTAAGACTATTGCTACAAAGCCACAACCACGATCGACGTTTAAATGCTTTCTGTAAATAACCGGAGAATTGAAATTAAGAGTATAAGGTGTGGCACTATGACCCGCAACCAGGAATACTCTGTCAATATCTACCATGAAGTTGTCCATATTGAAGGCTGTACTACTTTGAGAGGCCTGCATTATACGGCCCAAGATATATTCTATGTCTTCAGCCGTGACACGACAATTGGGCGCAGGACAAATGAACGCCGACAAATGAGGGCCGACAATTGAGCGCCAAGACAATTAAGCGAAAGACAATAGAGCGCCAAGACAATTGAGCGCAAAAAAAAAGCGCAAAACAATTGAGCGAGAGCAAGCAAATAAAAACTGGATAAAAGAAACAAAATAAGCTTGAACAAATATTTATTAAGGATGTTAAAAAAACAATATTTATTAAGGATGTTAAAAATAATGTAGTTAGGTTAGGTTAGGTTAGGTAAGCTTGAACAAATATTTATTAATGATGTTAAAAAAACAATATTTATTAAGGATGTTAAAAATAATGTAGGTAGGTTAGGTTAGGTTATGTTATTGTTTTGCGCTCTATTGTCTTGCGCTCAATTGTCTTGCGCTTAATTGTTTTGGCGGTCAATTGTCGGCGCTCATTTGTCGGCGCTCATTTGTCCTGCGCTCAATTGCCGTGGAACCGTCCACAGCCGCCAAAAGTCTGAACGGTATTACTACCCAAAAATCATCTACGTCCCAGTCATCTGATCCGAACCTGAAGGACAACCTCGTCCGGACTTCACGTTCGTCGCGGTTCTGAAGGGCAAACTCCACAATACGTTCAACTACGCGTCGCAGTCCAACACCGTTGGTATACAGGGAGCCAAGGTCAACCCTGACCACGTACCGATTTCTAGTCAGGGCAGGGATGGGGGTAGCGGTGCGCACTAACTCGATTGTTATACCGTCCTCCACAGTATGAGAAGCTGCTGTGGAGGAAGTACCCGGAACTGAACAGGAATAATGGGTCATATTTGAGGAAGGTACTATTGTGGGGGTTGTGTCGTAAGACGTAGAGTGTTGGGGCTCTATTACTGGGGGTCTAACAACCGGCGCAATCCTGGCACGCTTTATACCTGACGTAGAGGGTTCTTCATCAGGCTTCCGCTTTGAACTGTCGCATGCTACAGGTGTCGCTGGTGAGGGTTCGTCAGCGGGGAAGGATTCTGTAGCTATACGGCCATCGGGTTCATCTGTGATATCGATGATGGGGGTCTGTACATCGTCGTCATTCATGGTTCTGTGGAAGAAGAAAAACAAGAATATAAGGAACAGCATTCAAAATTTGTAATATTTTGTAAATGACCCACTTAGGGGTGTGACGTGTTAGAGATGGAATCTGTAGAAAAATTCAGGTTCACAAGCCCCTCCACATGTATTATATCTGGCCCTACAGGATGTGGAAAAAACTGTATTTATGCTTAAAATCATTAAAGATAAGGGGAAGATGTTTTCAAAATTTGTGAATAAAGTAATATGGTGCTATTCGACATATTAGTCAGTGTTCAACGAGTACCAAAGATCAAATTTTGTTCTACAAAGGTGTATGTGACGTTAATTCGTTAAAAGGTAATGAGAAATACAGTTACTGTAATTGACGATCTCATGTTGGAAATGGATAAAACGTTTGCCGAGACATTTACAGTGTTCTCCCACCATCTTAACATAAGCGTATTCTATTCTTCATCAACCAGAATCTATTTTTCACAACACATCGAACATGTATTAAACAGCAATCTCCCACATACATTGAGAATAAAGGCTTAAGTCTTTATTAGGGATGTCACGGGTACCCGAACGGGTACCCGACCCGATCGGGTAATGTACTACTCGATGATACCCGACCCGATCGGGTAATTGCTAAAATTAGGGTACGGGTAGTAAAAACCAAATTCTAATTTAATTTCAATTTTATTGTTTTGCAGGTTTTCTTGATATATTTTTTGTATAATATTTTTTAACAAATCATTCAAAATGGCAAATCGTAGTATGGTTTGGGACTATTTTGTCATTGATAAATTAGATAATAGGAAAGCCAAGTGCTTGAACTGCATACAGTTAATAAGTCGCGGTACTAAACCAACAAATTTTGGACCGTCTTCAATACCCGATCGGGTATTACATTTCGGGTACCCGTACCCGATTACCCGGTAAAAGCGCTACCTGTTGCATCCCTAGTCCTTATAATCTATTGAGTGAGGACCTCTTCATACAGTGGGCCGATACAGGCGAGGTCATTGTTGAAGGAACAAGGTTCAAGTATCCAACATCGTTGACATTGTCCAAATGTCCATGATCTGGTGAGAAAGTGGAACAGGCCCTCACCAACAGGATGGAAGCATATTAAAGCAAGACTACAACAAATAAATGTCCCCAAAACATTGATAGGTAATCTGAATAGGTTAAAAGACTTGGATCAAGTCTCGCATGTGTCACAACTGAGTACGCCATCGCCCCCAGCGCCCAGCAGTAGCGTCTCTGAAGACGAGAAAGAAGAAAACAAACGACCAACCTTACGCACGTGTCTCTAAAATACGCAGATGGCTAACATATTAAGTAAACACTATTATGACATTTCTAACCCCGCCTCCTATGGTGGCGTTAATAGACTGTACAGAGGTGTTTACGGAGTAGGGAAAAAAGATGTCGAGAGGTTTTAGCGGGAGCAGGATGCTTATACAGTATACACTTCATAAACCGGTGAGAAAAAGGTTTAAAACGGCCAAGACAACCGCGGATACGATTGACTCTATTTGGCAAGCGGATTTAACAGACATGCAAAGATATTCGTTGTATAATGATGGTTATCGCTACATCCTATTCATAATAGATGTACTCTAAATATCTGTAGTTAATTCCACTGAAAAATAAATCGCCTGAAACAGTTGCTAAAGCGACCAAAACGTTGATGTTAAAAAATGATAGGGTTCCTGGCTATTTTTGTACGGATACGGGGAAAGAATTTATAGGTCGCGCTTTTCAGAACATGCTGGCAGAGTTTAATATCAGTTACTACACTAGCAGTTCTATACATAAGGCCTCTTTAGCTGAAAAAGTTCAACGTACCATAAAGGAACGCATGCATCGCTATTTTACACATAAAAACACATACAGATATATAAACGTTCTCGGTTCATTGGCGTCGTCATATAACCGTTCACACCACCGTAAGATTGACACAACACCTAACGAGTTTTAGAAAGAGGTACGCGTCCAGAGGTGAGAAGAGATGCAGCACCGCCACCACACTCTAAACATTTCAAAATCAATGATTATATAAGGCTATCACGTTCGGGAAATAAATTCGCGAAGGGATTTGAGCAAGGATGGACACGTGAGATTTTTAAAGTTCGTGCTATGAGACCTAAAGGTGAGATAATGATGTATTACGTTGAAGATTTGAATGGGGAAGAGATCGCTGGAGGCTTTTACCGTGAGGAGTTGCAGAAAGTGACATTTAATTTAGGAAAAAATGTGTTTAAAATTGAAAACATTTTAGGCAGCAAAGGTTCAGGAAAGAGAAAAATGTACCTGGTGAAATGGCTGGGTTACCCAGAAAGTTTCAACACCTATATAAAAGCTGCTGCAATAATGAAGTTTAAATAGTATGCAACATGGCGCCCAGCCACTTCTATGTCACACTCCCTTCCTCTTCTTCTCTGTCTGTATATCCTAAGAACACCCTTACCAACTTTGTGACAGAACTCCACGGACCCATTGAATTGGAGCGTGATTCGTATGAGGTGGGTTTATGTGAACTCCAGTTAGTCACCAAATTTTTAACTCTTGAAAATGAGCAAATCATATTTCTGATCCTTAAAAGAATCGATGAGTGCGAAAAATTAGACATAACCTGAGACAATACTATGCGATCAGTCCTGTTCGGTGAGGTACAGTACTATAGCACAAATGTAACGCTCGGAATCGGTCATTATGACACAGCCATGGATATTGTGAAGGGGTTAAACAAGAGTCTTCAAAAGTCGTACTTGACAAACGATTTACTTTTTGAAGTCGTAAATATAGACACGTCTGCATGCACATTGAAGTTAAAATCAACGCTTAGTAGAAATATTAAAGATAAAGAGCTGTTCACAATTGTAGCTGAAGGCCGATAGAGCGCAGCTCTCCAAAGAGATACCTTTCACGAGGCTCAGCATGACTTGTCCAGCTTAATGTATCAGTTGAAGATGGAGAAATTGGGAGAAAGCTCTCCATCCCAAGACATGTGCTATATTTACAGCAATATCGTAGAGCATCAATTTGTTGGGGACACCCAGGCGCGCCTGCTGCACATTGCACACATCCCCAGTGATGTAGTCGAGACCACCAAGTCCGAGACTGAGACCGAGACCGAGACCTGATCCTGTGAGACCAAGATCGAGGCCGAGATCAAAGGTTCGAGATCGAGATCTACCTTCCGAGATCGAGACCCTTAAAATTCGAGACCGAGATCGAGACCAAGCTCATGCCCTTTCAATTTGTTTTACACTACTATGAAAATTAGACTATGTTAAGTATATTAATAAACTAATAACTACTTTCTCAGATGTAGTGTGTTGAATGCAAAAAGTGTAACCTCATTATTATGCCTCCATGGCTAAATACACGGTCAATTGGAGCACTATTGGCAGGCACTGTTAAAACAGTCATGGCTGAAGTCATGGCTGAAGTCGTTCCACTAATATCAGTTATGGAAATGACACAAAATTTGAAAAATGCCGTGTTTTTTTTGTGGCCATCACCTTTTCCAACATTGTCTTTGTGATTTTTATAGCCAAAAATTATAACGGCTGACCGATCAGACATATTTCAGTATGATTATTTACAAATCTATAAGTCAAACTGAATCCACTACACAGTTAATAAAATGGAATACAAAACTAAACTACACACTGTCACTAACAGCACGTGCCAAAAACTGATTAGGAAACAAAATAAATTCAGCTTAAGGGGAGGTGTGGCGTGATAAAAGTTCCGCCGTGACATCATTGATGACGTCATTTTTTAACATTTACAATTGGCAATTGCGATTTGTTCTACGAATCGGTACGTTGTAAATATAAGTGATGTGAAGGGTTGTCGAGTTATTCTATGTTTTATTGAATTTATCGGTACTGTTTTCTTTATGCTGTATTTCTTGCATTATTCTTGTGTGAAGCATTTTATTTTTTCAAATACATATTGGATGGGAGGATAATCGTTTTTATCACTCCACAGAGGTTGACACGCCGTTTAGCAACACTAAGTGGCCTTATAATATATACTTATATATATAATATATATAATTCTCTATTTAGTGTTTCCATTTTCAATAAAATTAATCTGACGGGGGTGGTGGGGGGGGGGGTTTGTAGCGCTAACCTAAAAAAATCCAGACCCACACCCCGCCCCAAGACAAACGTGGCAACTCAAAACAGGGTGACTGATTATTGAATACCTAGAGTCCCTTACTTTTACAAAATTTCATAAACATTCTGAATTGTGTCGGTTCAACCAAGCCACCATCATGAGTATGCCAATAACATGTATTTTTCATTACGGTCTCGAGAGGTCTCGAAAGGTCTCGGGGAAAAACCGAGACCGCGTCTGTCGAGACCGAGATCTAAATAGCGGAGACCGAGATCGAGATCGAGATCTGCAAATTGGGTCTCGAGATCGGTCTCGAGACCGAGACCGATCTCGAGACCTACATCACTGCACATCCCCAACCATAGAGGGAAAAGTTTGAGCATTACATATGACAAGCCCCATTATGTGAATGTTGCAACTAATCTATTAACCAATATCTGATCATTTATTTAACTGATATAAGTTGAGGACACTACTCTCACGAATCATAGGCTGATTAATAGTTGCCGAGAGAGGTGGTACTATTTCTGACTCGTCATGGCGCGTTTCATCCATCCGTGTAGTTCACAATGCTGTAAATCGGAACTGTCCCTCTTTGATATGCCCCCCACTCAGGTCTCTATAGAGCATAGCGACTTTATTACAATTAACCCATTAAACATAATTAGTTCGCCGAATGCCCCTATAGAATTCGTGATACCCAGCTTAGGCCCTTACTTTTTTGACCCGATCTGTATGCACATGTACGCTAAACTACGTATAGTCCATTCAGATGGAACGGACTGCGATGATAGTTACTCTGCATACCCTGAAACCAACTTTCTACACTCCATATTCAGCCAGTGTGAGGTGTATTTAAACCAGGTTATCATCTCGGAAGGAACGGGGTATTATCACCTACGAGCCTATCTGGAAAATGTCCTCAGCTTTTCAAAAGAAGCGAAGGACACCTTTTTAACCGCCGAGGGCTATTATCAGACTAAAGATGAAAGTGGTATAAAAGATAAATTTAAAAATTCTAAAAAAAAGATATACGAATGTTTTGGCCGTCTTCACACAGACTCCACATCAGGGCCGTAGCCAGACCAAATCAGTAGGAGGGGCGGAGAAATTGACAGGGGGGGGCAATG
The DNA here is from genome assembly GCA_023014485.1 of Bathynomus jamesi. Classification (NCBI taxonomy): domain Eukaryota; kingdom Metazoa; phylum Arthropoda; class Malacostraca; order Isopoda; family Cirolanidae; genus Bathynomus; species Bathynomus jamesi. The sequence continues at coordinate 207,055 of JAJOZX010000189.1, forward strand.
AAAAAATTTAATGTCATTTTTCGTAAATATCGAAATATACTGCAGAAAATTACATTCAAAACTATAACAAGTAAAACATCGTAGGCTAAATAAAAAAATGATCAAACCGATACATATAGATAGGCATATTGGGTTATAGAATACAATATTTAGTCTAATTTAGTATAAATAAAAGTCTTTGTAAGTTTTTTAAATTTTAGAATAACTATGCGGCGAGTTTTTTTAGCGAAATTCTTTAGGAATTCAAACATGTCTATTTTCTTCGTTCTCTTATTTTCAAAGGCAAGTAAAACAAGTTGGCTTTGGCGTTTTTGTAGCATGGAACGCCGTTGCAGTTGGTTTTCCCAGGGGGGCATATTATTTTCCAGGCGGGGCTTTGCCCCCCGTGGCCCCCCCCTTGGCTACGGGCCTGCTCCACATTCCAGGAGAAACTGCTTATGAACGGCATCGATCTGAAACTAAAGCTCGACCGCACGGGTCCTGAGATCTGTATAAATCTGGGGTCTGATCAAGAAGAGGGCACGAAACCCATTGTGATTCACATAATGCAGACGTATTTGCGTATACGCCGAGTGAAACTAAGTTCACCAAAACAAATAGAAATTGACAAAGGCTTAATACACGCCACAGTAAAATACCTAATTAACAGAGTACAGATCAAACTATACACGATGCCCGCCGAGTTGGCCTCGAAACAACTAGAAAACGTAGCCCTTGGAGTTCTACCTAAAAGGTTATTAATGGGAATGCAGGACCACGCCTCGACGAATGGAAAATATAAAAAGAGTGCCTTTAAATTCAAGAATTTCGGCCTTAAAAATATGACTATACGTAAATGGCATCGCTTTGGGAGGGACTATGATTACGGACTAATCATCAGACGCTGTGTTCCCGCTCTGCGCGAGAGCTTATAGTAGTCTGGCTCATAATGCAGGTGCATGTGACGAGGTTGGGTTTGGCGTAACGCAGAAAGAGTTTGTCGAAGAATTTAACGTTGATTCATTTGATATTACCCCTGACTTGTCTGCTAGTATAAATACGCACTGAAGTCCACAAAAGAGTGGGAATATCTCAGTCAGGTTGGAATTTGCCAAGCCTATAGACGCGCCTATTAGTGTACTCGTGTACCTTGAATCACAATCACTAAGAGAAGTTGACCGTTTCAGGAACGTGGTCACAGACTTTTAAAATGGACGCGAATACACTCCAGAGAGTAAGGAAAAGTGACCGAATCACACGCTCCAAATTTGTCGGCGTGTTTGCGAAGAAAGAAATATTGAAATTGCCAACTACGAGAAACTGGTACGGGATTATCGTGAACACCGACATTGTGGGAGGTGAGGGGATTCACTGGTTTGCAATCTATTTTAAAAATAAGGAAAGAATGTACTATTTTGACTCACTCGACACTCAGCCCTGGAATGATCCTGTTATAGTAAAATTAATCGTGCAGATACATGTACCCGAGATTGTATGGAACCCGTACCGCTTTCAGGGATATTTTAGTAACACGTGCGGCCTGTATTGCCTTTCATTTCTCCTGCACATGTCACGTGAGAAGGGATTTATAAATTTTAAAATTATTCGATTTGTGCGACACTGAAATGAATGACGAGTTGGTATACAGACAGATACAAAAAAGGTTCCCATATGTTAGCACCCGCTGTATTGTGTAAAGGTGTATATCTATATTGTGTAAAGGCCTATTTGTCGCCATTAAGACTTATTTAATGGACACTGGTTCCGCTTTGTACATGTTTTCTACCATTTAATAAATTAAGTGAAAATACAATGTGTCTTGTTCTTAACCCCCAACAAATACTTACATTACTTCCTCGACGACCTGGCATTCGTTGGACCGGATGTGAGCCAATACCTCGACCTCTGTATTCAGTTCGCTGGGTTGGTTGTGCGGTAAAGCATCCATATCATTTATTCCCCTTTCATCAAAACAAAAAGTAGCTATAACACGTTCAAGTTCCGTTTCGCTCTTTTAATGAGAAGTTAACATGATTAGTTCATGCTGAATCAAATAAAGTTACGTAAAATTGAACTAGTTTAATTAAAGAGATAAAATAAGAAAATCCCGATTAGGACGCCTGGCAAATTGTAATCACAAAGCAGATATCCTGACAGGTTTCAAATGTAAGCATTGAGTAATCTTAAAAGTTTTTGGTAATTTTAAAAACCTATGTGTAGAACTTTCTATAAATTTTTTAATTATCGAGAAATGTACAACTAAAGCCACACCATATATATATATATATGCCGAAATAACAGCGAAGGAAAGAGAGAACGGGGCAATAATTAAAAACGAATACACTAATTTACAGCTCAAAAGTAAGATAAGCTGGATGTGCTACGCTTCGTCTGCCTGCAACGGGTCTCGAGCCCGCAGACAATTCTTAAAAGTTTTTAATATTTCTAGAATCCTATCTGTAGAACTTTCTATAAATTTTGAAATTATCGAGAAATGTACAACTAAAGCCACACCATATATATATATATATATATATATACATTCCAAGATTAGTCCATGCTATTAATGAAGATGATCCGGACCGAAGAGTGGAGTATTGCGAGTGGTACTTGGCACGATGTGGATGTGGATTGGACGAAGGGGTTTCGTAGAATACCCTCCGCGTTCACCAGACCTCACACCACTAGACTTTTTTTATGGGGATACTTAAAAGACAAAGTCTACGCTATAAAACCTGCAACAGTCGCTGAATTGAGAGCAGCCATTGAACGAGAATGCACACAAATACCAAACGAAATGTTTCGTGATGTTTGCGATTCCATTGCTTCGCGTTATCAGCAGTGCCTGGACCAGAACGGACGTCAGTTTGAAAACAGGCGTTGACAAAACAATTAAATAATGTCTGTAGATTCTATTACATTTTGAAAATGAAATGTATTTTAATAAACACTGCCTTTATAATTATTTAAAGTGTGTATACATTTTTTTGGGACGCCCTGTATATATATATATATAATTTATATATATATATACACACACACACATATATATATATATATACACATATATATATATATATGTGTGTGTGTGTATATATATATATAAATTATATATATATATACAGGGCGTCCCAAAAAAATGTATACACACTTTAAATAATTATAAAGGCAGTGTTTATTAAAATACATTTCATTTTCAAAATGTAATAGAATCTACAGACATTATTTAATTGTTTTGTCAACGCCTGTTTTCAAACTGACGTCCGTTCTGGTCCAGGCACTGCTGATAACGCGAAGCAATGGAATCGCAAACATCACGAAACATTTCGTTTGGTATTTGTGTGCATTCTCGTTCAATGGCTGCTCTCAATTCAGCGACTGTTGCAGGTTTTATAGCGTAGACTTTGTCTTTTAAGTATCCCCATAAAAAAAGTCTAGTGGTGTGAGGTCTGGTGAACGCGGAGGGTATTCTACGAAACCCCTTCGTCCAATCCACATCCACATCGTGCCAAGTACCACTCGCAATACTCCACTCTTCGGTCCGGATCATCTTCATTAATAGCATGGACTAATCTTGGAATGTAACTTTTCCATTGACAGCGCTTCAAAATGCGTTGGACAGACGATTCTGAAATTCCTACCTCACGATTCGCTTGCCGCACAGATTTTCTTGGACTTTGGTGATACGTTTCCAGTACTCTTTCTTGCTTTGTGGGGCTTGTCGATGTCCGTGGTCTTCCGGAACGCTTCTTGTGGACATTCTGAACAGTTCCATCGGCTTCAAACTTATCTCTAATTCGAGTGATGGTAAGTCGCGTTGGTGGATCTGTTTGAAACTCCCTCCTAAACTGTCTTTGCACTTCAACTGCGTTTTCACACTTCCAGTAGCATTTTAGAATGAATTTCCTTTGTTCAAAGCTTAGTCTGACTGCCATTATTAATTCTAATGGGTTTAACTTGGAAAGAAAGAAACATCAATTGAGCTATCAGCTGTTAAAGTGTGTATACATTTTTTTGGGACGCCCTGTATATATATTATATATATATATATATATGCCGAAACAATCGCGAAGGAAACAGACAATAATTAAAAGCAAGTACACTAATTTACAGCTCAAAAGTAAGATTAGCTGGGTGTGCTACGCTTCGTCTGCCTGCAACGGGTCTCGAGCCATTGCAGGCAATTCTTAAAAGTTTTGATAATTTTAAAAACCTATCTGTAGAACTTTCTATAAATTTTGAAATTATCGAGAAATATACAACTAAAGCCACACCATATACATATACTGTATATATGCCGAAATAACCGCGAAGGAAACAGAGAATTTGACAATAATTAAAAATATTTTTCAAAACGCATTTATTGTGGCCTTTTATAAGTTAACACTGATTGAAACGATGTATATAGACCGAGAATAAAGCACAAACTATTTTTCAAAACACATTTATTATGGCCTTTTATAAGCTAACACTCAATGAACCGGTATATATAATCACAAATTAAACACTTAAATCTCTGCAAAGTCGTTAACGGGAAAATCGTTCTCGATGCCACAAATTTCTGTAACAGTCTGCGTGGACAGAAGTTCATTCTGGTCAACAGCGTTGAAAAGGTGGAGCGCAGCCGCTGGATAGAAATCTTCATCTTTAAACAATTAGGGAGAGTTGTAGAGCTGGCTCATGGTGGTGTATTTCAAAAGCACTGAGCGAAAAAACATGAAATGAGGCCCTGAGATGAAAGTGACCCCTTTTATAAACGGGGTCGTAACAGTAAATACCCGAATCGCGAGCTTCCTATTGGCTCTCAGTGAATTTTGGGCGGGGCTTGAAGCATAGGCCCGCCTAGTCTCTAAACAGAGATTCTGGGCGCCGGCCAATAGGGTTGTGATTGGCTGCCCCGTGAAATCTGGGGCGTGTCAGATATTCCCATTCGTAGAGAGAAAGAAATGCGTTGTTTTTTTATCTTGTATTCTGCCCCGATGAGTTGGGTGTAGAAGGGAACAACCATTTATATATGAGGAACTTGACGAGGTTGGAAGATAAGTTTGGAAATGGATTTATTGTACCCCATCTAAAATAGGTTAGGAAAAATTTATTTCCTCTGAAAAATAAAACTCCAGAAATTGAAAGGTAATTTCAGAGTCAATTATCCATGAAGGAAAAAGGAAAAAATCATCAGTGCACGAAGTTCGAGACAATTCTCGCAGCTGTAAAAGTTTATTGGGGATCCCAGATTCCGGGTTGTGGGTCATTAACCCCCAAAGTTTATGATCTCGAACAGAACGTTGTTTAATATAATTGTGTGTGTGTGTGTGTGTGTGTGTGTGTGTGTGTGTGTGTGTTTATATATATATATTCCATAAATATTTATGTCCTATTGTTCAGCTGTTTACTTCGTTTAATTGAGAAATGTTCAGGAGGGACTTCGTTTATACTGTCCTACCTTCCCTCCATTTCCCTCAAGCTTTACACTCCAACTCCCTTTCTGGAGTTTTATTTTTCAGAGGAAATAAATTTTTCCAAACCTATTTTAGATGGGGTACAATAAATCCATTTCCAAACTTATCTTCCAACCTCGTCAAGTTCCTCATATATAAATGGTTGTTCCCTTCTACACCCAACTCATCGGGGCAGAATACAAGATAAAAAAACAACGCATTTCTTTCTCTCTACGAATGGGAATATCTGACACGCCCCAGATTTCACGGGGCAGCCAATCACAACCCTATTGGCCGGCGCCCAGAATCTCTGTTTGGAGACTAGGCGGGCCTAACACTGAGGATGTCATTAGACGAAAGCGCTTGAGCACCATCTGTGTTTCCTTTCCTTCGTGGTTTTATTCATCATATATATATATATATATATATATATATAAGAGAGAGAGCGCGAGAGAGAGATTTGTACATATATAGGATCACCTTTGCTTTCGATGGCTACGGCCCTAATTGTTCATTCTGGCGAGGTCCAAACTTTTCACCCCGCCCTAGACCTACGGTTTAATGGGGATATATTATATATAAGAGAGAGAGAGCAAGAGAGAGAGAGAGAGCGCGCGCGAGAGAGAGAGAGAACGCTAGAGAGAGAGAGATTTGTATATATATATAGGGTTGCCAACTGAATCAAGTTTGAAAAAAGGACATAATAAAAATTCAACTTCATTATGCATACCGTACTTATTTATTGCGTATTTCTTTATATATATGGTTCAATTTACAACATTTAGGAATTATTAATTTTCAAAATAATTGCTTTTATATATAAGCCTATCCCTGTTTAAAACTAATAAATATGTACGATATATTTTTTTAAACTATCGTAATATGATATGAAAATTGTTTAATTGTAATTATAACATTATACTAGTAAAGATACCTGACATAATTATATAAATTGTATGTTATTCCTATGCATATATAATAAAATAAATTTTTATTTTCAATATTCTTTATTGCATATTTCTTTGATATTATAAATTTACAAAAATTAAGAATTTTTAATTTTTAAAATTATATTTGTCTTGGCTTTTTGCGGACTTCAGCAAAAGGGTATCATTTTTTATTTTTTCTGCAAAATCTAAACAATTATCCCATAAGTTAAAGTATATGAAAAGCTCATTCTTTATTAGTTCAACCGACAGATCTGCTAAGATATTCATTATTGTTAAAAATTTACAACTTAATGATTAATAAGTTATGTGGACGGACATTTTATCAGAAAAGGACATATAGCGTCCTTACCGAACCCAAAAAAGGACAAGGACAGAAAGCTGAAAAAAGGATTGTCCTTTCCAAAAAAGGACGGTTGGCAACCCTACATATATAGGGTCACCTTTGCTTTCGATGGCTTCGGCCTGAATTGTTCATTCTGGCGAAGGCCAAACTTTTCATCCCGCCCTAGACCTACTTTTAAACGAGGATATATATATATATATATATATAAGAGAGAGAGAGAGCGAGAGAGAGAGGGAGATTTGTACATGTAAGCGGTTCCAAAAAACCTTAGCCACCCCATTTGCAGCTTACATGTTTACTTATATCGAAATAGTTTTTAGTGATTATAAAAATATATAAAATTCTTTATTTATTGCAGGTATTAAAATTACTCTAGCTGATAAAGTGATAATATAATGGCTTCTCAATTAATTGGTGATTCGGAGAAGCAACGTGTGATAGATCGCATACGAGCAATAACATTTCGGGAAGCTCGTGATGCTGGAGCCACCTTTATAACACGTTCATGGGTTGCCAAAAAGTTGCGAAGAAGTGAGGACTTCGTCAAAAGAAATTGGAATAAAACTTTGGATGAATGTGAAATGGATACAACCAAATCTGGGCGCCCAAATTTGTCACTCTCTCAGGAAACAAAGGACATCATTGAAAGCGGTACATCATTGAAATCGGAAAAACAGCTGTGCTAAACTTTCTAGAGAGATCGAAGTGTTGAAAGGAAAGATCGTTAGTGGTGAGATCATTCGACTGTGTTGGTGTGTTTGTTTTGTTCACTGCAAAGAAGCTCATGTGGGTGCTGAAGCCAAATGGTCAGAGTTGGGATGGACAGTATTTTCGTGATATTATTCTATCCGAGCATGTCATTCCTTTTCTAAGAAACCCAAACAATGTTATGGATGTCGATCAGGTCACACTTCTGCACGATAAGGCCCCCTGCTTTAAGGCATTAGCCACTCAACAGTTGTTGCAGAACCATGAGATCGATTTCTTTGGAAATGAAGAATGGCCAGGAAATTCTCCTGACCTGAACGTCTGTGAACACATTCGATCAGTTATAAAGGACAAGGTTGAATGTTTCTTGTTGAAACTGTTTTAGCAAATTTGCGTAACGATCAAGATCTATTCACGTCACTTTTGGCAAGCTACCCAAAGCGAATTCAGGCTGTCTTGGAAGCCAATGGCGGGAACCCAAGTTTTAATTGCTTCTCAATAAATGCAGGATTAAATTCTCTTTTGTAAGGTATGTTTAGTTTTACTGTACCTCTAATGGTTTAGGCCATGGGCGGGGAGCTAAGGTTTATTAGAGCCCCGTATATAGGCTCACCTTTGCTCTCGATGGCTTCGGCCGAATTGTTCATTCTGGCGAAGGCCAAACTTTTCACACCGCCCTAGACTTACGGTTTAACGAGGATATATATATATATATATATATATATATATATATATATATATATAAAAGAGAGAAAGAGAGCATGCGAGAGAGAGAGGGATCCCTGCTAGGGCACCCTGGTTACCCATTTATCTACCAACCGTGGAAGGATGTTTACTCTCCACCTCAGACCTACAGTTGAACACGGATCATTAGGACACCTTGGTTTCCTAATTATCTACCAACGTGGAAGGACGCGCCGCCACCGGGTCTCTAACCCGGCGCATATAATCGCGCATATAGTTGTGTGTGCGTAATATTTTATGGGCGTATAGGCGTGTGTGTACGTGCCCAAACGAAGTGTACACTGTGCCAACTGGCTGATAATGCCTGGAGGCACTGGAGCCAACTGGCTGATTAGGGGCCTATGAGACAGCGGGCGCTCGGCTGAAGTCTTAATATGCGGTTGGCTCCTGCCAAGCGAACACCTCTCTTCCTCTCTCTCCTTCTCCTCTCTCTCTCTCTCTCTCTCTCATGAGGGATAACTCCGCCTCCAAGTTGCATTACCCCTTTTTGCTCTTGCAACAACCCCGCCGCCATTTGGGGGTGCCTTGCAACAAGGGGGTGGGGGCTGGCACTCTTGCACCATTGATCAACATTTGCAATTGCATTGCACTCTCTCCTTTTGCGACCATACTACTAAGGTCTCCTTTTTGCTGTCGGGAAAGCTTGGCGATGGTCAGCCACAACTTGAAGAAGGAACTGCAGTTGTTCTTCATCTTTTGTATGCCTCTGGTTGAAATTTTGTATGAGAGTTACTGCGCGTTCAGCATTATCATTGATCACATTTATGCTAGAAACATCTCTTGTAGCGTCTTGGAATGAGGGAAAGGAATTCCAGTCATTAGGATCTTTCTCCAAGAAATCCTGCATCAGGTTAAAATAAACGAATAGCTTCTTCGATTGTTTTGAGGCGAAGGCATCCAGGGTCATTGTCGGCTTGAAAGCTGTTTTGTTGAACTTTTTTCGTGCATCCTCATCTCTTTCTTTGGACTCCATAACCTTGATTATAGGCCTCTTCTTACCCACAGAAACTTCTGGATCAAACAGAGCTAATGCAACCAAGCTCTCAGAGACATACCACAAATGGTCACTGAATTTGGCTGTTGTAGCCTTTGCAATCATTGTCTGTGGATAACTGGACAGAGCCTTCATCAGATTCAGATCCTCCAGCGGTGTAGCTGCTGGCAATGGAGCACAGAACCAGGCCCTCATGTAAGTGGTGACGGTGAATACGCAGATATCCCGTAGGCTGCGATCCTCCTGGGCTGTTAATTTAAACTGTTTCCGGAACATACATATCTTGAAGGAATACAACACTTTCGATAACCAGCGAGCGTGATGCATGGAATGACTCTTTGTAGTCATCCCTTGCATAATTTTGTGACAGCTGGTACAAAGTGAAGTTCATCAGACTGGGACATTGTTCTCTCGTACATGCTTCAACTTCCTGGTCATCAATACCCGATGAAAACTGACTCGTATCCAGTTGAGGCCAGAAACGCTGAAATCTTTTGAACAAGAGGCCTTCATGCCCAGAAGTTGGTCCCATGCAGGCCTGGAAAGCTGCACCAAAACAAGTTCCATGATGTGATGTCTGCATGGCAAGTAGAGGAGATCTCTTCCAAGTTTTTGTTCTAAGAAGACGCAAGCCCCAGAGTGATGTCCCGTATTTGCTGCGGTAGTGTCAAAACTCATTCCAACAACTCTGTCACTCAATTCCCATTCCTGCAGCTTATCCCGCACGGCCTATGCTTGGTGTTCTCCAGTACCAGACGGAGAACAAAATGGGCGCAAAATGGGAGAGTGCAATGCAATTGCAAATGTTGATCAATGTTGCGAGCGTGCCACCCCATCCCATTTGTTGCAATGCATCCATAGTGCCAGCCCCCTCCCCTTTTGTTGCAAGGCACCCCCATAGTGTCAGTGCCAACCCCTTTGTTGCAAGGCACCCCCTAAAGGGGGAGGGGGTTGCTGCAAGAGCAACAAAGGGTTATGCAACTTGGAGGCGGAGTTATCCCCCAAGTTGCAATGAACTCCCGCTGGGGAGACCTCTTTGGGGGATAAGGTGGGACGGCTCACCTCCCAAAGGGGTATACCTAACCTAAGAGAGAGGAGAAGGAGAGAGAGAGAAGGAGAGGTGTTCGCTTGACAGGAGCCAAGCGCATATTAAGACGTCAGCCGAGCGGCCGTTGTCTTATAGGGCCCATAATCAGCCAGTCAGCTTAATCAGCCAGTGCCTCCAGGCATCATCATCCAGTTGGCACAGTGTATACTTCGTTTGACACGTACACACCCGTCTATACGCCCATAAAATATTACGATTATATGCGTCAGGCTCCGGCGACCGCGTTAAACTGTAGGTCTAAGGTGGAGTGTAGGCGGGCTCCAGACCCGGCGGCGGCGCGTCCTTCCGCGGTTGGTAGCCAGGGTGACCTAATGATCCGTGTTAAACCGTAGGTCTAGGGTGGAGTTTAAACATCCTTCCACGGTTCGTAGGGGCAACCAGGGGATCCCGTTAAACTGTATTGCAACACTCGATCATGTTGTTTATCTGTTTGTTTATTTCCCTCTCTCTCTCATATATATATATAATATATATATATATATATATATATATATATATATATAATATATATATATATATATTTCCCCGTCTAAAAGTAGGTCTAAGATGGAGTGTAAAGCTTGACCTTCGCCAGAATGAACAATTTGGGCGGAAAGCAAAGGCGAGCCTATATATGTACAATTCCGGAAAAAAGTTCATCTAAAATTTCGTGTAAACATCTTTCCACGGTTGGTAGGGGTACACAGAGCGCCCTAGCAGGAATCTCTCTCGTGCGCCCTCTTTTATATATATATATATATATATATATATATATATATATATATCCCCGCTTAAAAGTACGTCTAGGGGTGGGGGGAAAAGATTGACATTCATCAGAAAGAAAAATTCGGGCGGAAACCAAAGAAAGCCTATATATGTACAGTTCCGGAAAAAAGTTCATCTAAAAAATTCTGAAAACTATAAAAATTAGTACACAAAATTTATAATCACGTCAAACTGCATTAATTAACTCACTCTCCGGCTAACTTAAATCGAATATTACGGTCTTTTTCATCTGTAACAATTAAAACAGGACAAATGGTGCACGTAGCATTAAAATGTGCAGCACAAATTAATAAATAGAAAGGGCATATGATAAAGGAGGGAAATGAAGAAACGTGAAAGCAATATGAGCAAACACCTTCCTAAACATCTAAACGTCTTTCCTCATATGCTATCAGTCTTTCCTTGTGAACAGACGTGTTTTATCGAGTGTCCAGTGTTACCAATTGAATAAGTGGTTTTCGTTGAAATGTCTTTAAAAAAAATAGTGTTTAGTGCATTCTCAACTAAATTACTTCGTGTTACTAATCATTCATTAATGACTATATTTCATTTATTGACCTTATTCATTACTATATTATTTGATTAAACCAAGGCTGGTGCACGTGGCTTGCCTTGTTCCTTTCCTGAATCTATTACGAAACGAGATTTCATAAGGTTGAAATTCCCTTATTTGCCTTGTTTGTTTTTCGAATCTATTACTACACGAGGTTTCATAAGGTTCATTTTCCCTTCCTTCGGGGGAACAAGTAGAGTGTGGTCACCCACCGTGGGAAAAAGGAAAAACAGAAAAAAAGTCGGTCGAATAGCGGACAGATAAATTTTAATAAAACTTTTTCTTTTACAGATCTTTCGTCGGTAGCTTAATTAAGTATATATTCATTTAGTATAAATTTGTGTTACAAGAACCTGTTTCTGCGTTTCAAGAACATTTTTGCGGGTTTGGCAGGTGACGGCACAATAAGCAAGCGGTAGACCTACGTTCTAATTTATTAATTTCCAAACGCTCGTTTTTTGTTTTTTGTTTTTTAATTAATTAAGAGCATGGCACCCCCGTCAAGTACTTGCAGTCGCTGTGAAGGGAAATTTGCCGCTTACGCGTTTACAATGGCTAATAATAATGAACAGTTAGTTTGCAGGTGTGCTCAAGCATGGAAGTCCTGAGAAACGAGTTAGAACGTGAGAGGGAAGCCAGAGTGAGGCTTGAAGAAAGCGTGATGCTCCTGACGGCAAAATTAGAATCCCTTGACACTTCAGTTACAACTCCTCCTGCCTCAGTTTCTACTAATAATATAAATAGTACTAATAGCCTTCTCTCTTCCCCTAGTTCCCAACCCTTCGTCGAGTGCGTAATGAAGCCCCATTGAGAAAAACTAAGACTTGTCTACCAATAATAACAAACAATAAGTTTTCTGTTTTAGGTTTCAAAGATGCTGATGAACCGGAAATACGACTCGTTGGCGATTCCATTGTTCGAGGGCAGCTCGAGGAATTCTGTGGGAGAAACCCTCGTCGTAGGCGCCGTTACTGCTACCTTGGTGCAAGGGTGGAGGATATAACTAACAGTGTTGACCATTTTACAGATGGAACCTCTGAGGACACAACGTATGTTATTCATGTCGGTACTAATAACGTTTTAAATTCTAGATCGGAAGAACTGCTGGCTAGGTACAGTGACTTACTAGAGCGACTAAAGGAAAAACACTAATAAGATTGTTTTAACAGGTATACTTCCTCGAATTATCCAACGTAGCGATTTCTACAGCAAGGCGACCTATATCAACAATAACCTAAAGTCTCTTTGCCAACAGGAAGGAGTGCATTTTGCGAATTTTTGGAACAGTTTCTAGGGCAGGAGGGACTTGTTCCTCGGAGAAGGACTTCATCTTAATGACGTTGGAGCTGCGCATTTAGGAAGACTATTTCATAATACTGTCTCTTTTTTCAGGCTGCCTTAAATCGAACGGTCCCAGCATCATTTCCACAAATTTCCCCTGCGCTCATGAAGGTGTCGCAATTACAAACAATTTGAAGGTTCTATCCTTAAATGCTCGTAGCCTACGAAATAAAATAAACTAATTTTTTTCTTTAATTGCTTGTAAAGACTATGATTTAATTGCGACAAATGAATCGTGGTTTTGCACTGAAATATGTGACTTTATAGGGGAGTATCAAATTAGAGTTTATAGACTTTTTGTTAAAAAAAGAACAGGTAGGCGAGGAAGCGGTGTTATGTTGTATATCAAAGATAATATTGCGAACGTTATAGAAGTAAAGCATACAATTCCAGAACCGAGAGATTCGACTATAGCAGAACTTAAATTGAACGATTTCAAACTTGTTGTCGCGGTTATATATAGGCCCCCTAATCAAACAGCTGATACGGACGAAGCGTTATATCGTGAACTAAAGAGAATAATAGGTAGTGAGCAGGCTTTAGTTATAGGTGACTTTAATTGAGCCAACGTGAATTACGATACAATGCAGGGAGACGCGGAAGGTAATCGTTTAGTTAATTTTCTCGAGGATAGCTTTCTTATTCAAAAGGTTGGGGAACCTACGAGGTTGGACAGTATTTTAGATTTAATAATAACTAAGGATGATAGGCTAATTACTGATATTCAAGCAATAGAACCGTTAAGCAATAGCGATCACAATATGGTAGAGTTTGTCCTCTCAGTAAGTCACTTGAAACCAGCTAACTCGACTAAAATTCCTAACTTCCAGCACGCAGACTTTTGTAAATTTCGAAATAAATTGTCACACGTCAATTGGGAAAACTTAATGGGGATCTCCAACGCAAAACTAATGTGGGAATCGTTTGAAACAGTATTTAGGACTATAAATGAGGAATGTGTACCGTACAAAATTAAGCGTGCGAAAGTAAACAACAAGCCCTTGTGGTTTACTTGCAGAGTAGGAGATATTATAAAGAGTAGAGATAGGGCTTATAGGTTACATAAGTGCGATAAAGACAATTTGTGATTACGAAACAACTACATATCTCTAAGGCGTGAAGCGAAAAGTGTAATAAAAAAGTCCAAGCACGAATTTGAAATCTCCATAGCTTGTGACAGTAAGGAAAACCCCAAGCGATTCTTTCAATACGTCAACAATAGAAATCAAGTAAAAAGTGTCTTGGGGCCGTTGAAAAATGTTAAGGGAGATCTAGTTTCTGAAAACAAAGAAATGGCTACCTTGCTAAACGAATTCTTTACGTCAGTTTTTACTATAGAAGATGTAACGAATATCCCTACGGTCATAGACATAATACCTTTTGATAATGGTAATATTTTGGATAATATTGTGGTTAGTAAAGGGGATGTAATGCGTTATATTGTTAAAATGAAAATGCGTAAATCACCGGGACCGGATTCCATATATCCCATACAACTAAAAGAATTAAAAAATAGCATTGTTATGCCGCTAACAAAGATTTTTAATGCGTCTCTTTCTGAGGGGTGCGTACCAGATAATTTCAAGTTAGCAAACGTAACACCTATCTTTAAGAAAGGCGATAAAGGTGCGGCGGGAAATTATAGGCCAATCAGTTTAACGTCTGTTGTAGGTAAGCTACTGGAATCAATAATTAGGGATCGTATAGTCGAACACTTAGAATTGCATAACTTAGTTAGAAATACGCAGCACGGTTTTAGGCGAAACAAATCTTGCTTAACTAATCTTTTAGAATTTTTTCAAAGCGTGGTTGACGTTTACGATAGTCATCGGGCGGGTTGATGTAGTGTATTTAGATTTTCAAAAAGCGTTTGACACCGTACCGCACAAAAGACTCATTGAAAAAACTAAGGCTCATGGAATCAGGGGTGTAGTAATAAATTGGATAGAAGAGTGGTTGCGAGGTAGGAAACAGAGGGTGGTCGTTGATGGAGCGGAGTCGTGTTGGGCTAATGTAGCGAGTGGCGTTCCTCAGGGTTCTGTATTGGGCCCCTTGCTTTTTCTTATATATATTAACGATTTAGATGTCGGCCTAGTCAGTACAGTTTCAAAGTTTGCGGATGACACGAAGCTGGGTGGTAGGGCGATTAATGACGAAGATAGAGGTAAAATCCAGGAAGATCTGAATAAAATCGTTGATTGGTCAGTCACATGGCAAATGAGATTTAACGTCGATAAGTGCAAAATTTTACATATAGGTTCGCATAACGGTAATT
The DNA here is from genome assembly GCA_023014485.1 of Bathynomus jamesi. Classification (NCBI taxonomy): domain Eukaryota; kingdom Metazoa; phylum Arthropoda; class Malacostraca; order Isopoda; family Cirolanidae; genus Bathynomus; species Bathynomus jamesi. The sequence goes on from JAJOZX010000189.1 coordinate 222,253, forward strand.
TTGCGTATAGTATGTCAGGGAAGGAGTTACCAAGCGAGAGCAGGAAAAAGATTTAGGAGTTATAGTCACTGGTGATTTAAAAGTAGCGAAACAAAGTACAGCAGCGGTCATAAAACGAACAAAGTGTTAGGTTTTATAGCTCGGAATTTTGAGTACAAATCGAGCGATATTATAGTTCCTCTTTATAAATCATTAGTTAGACCCCATTTCGAGTACGCTATCCAATTTTGGAATCCGCATATGCGAAAAGATATAGACAAACTCGAAAGAGTTCAAAGACGAGCAACTAAGATGATTCCGTCGCTTAGGCCGAAGTCGTACGAGGATAGGCTTAAGGAGTTAAAATTGACTACACTCGAGACTAGGAGGCTAAGGGGTGATCTAATCCAGGTTTTCAAAATTATGAATGGGTTCGATAAAGTAGATAGAGATAGCTTTTTCGAAATATCTCAATATAATAGGACTATAAATAACGGATGTAAGTTGACAAGTGGAAGGTTCGAGACTGCAGTTACCCAAAACTTTTTTACGCATAGAATAGTAAATAGCTGGAATAATTTGACGGTAGAAGTAATTAGTAGCACGTCTATAAACATGTTTAAAAATCGATTAGACGCATATGTTGATAGATTGGGTATAGTTTAAGTTAGTAAAATTAAGGCTTTGTGGTTCGGAACCCACGTAAAATTGTAGGTCCCCTCCGCCACCACGGAGGAAATCCACAATACACGATTACGAACACAGTTAGGTAGACCAGCCATGAGTGGATCCTAGGGTCTTTGTTGGTCTGAAACATTATAACATTATAATTAAACGATGTAATTAGCTGAACAATAGAAGGATGTATATATTTATGGAAAAATTATATATATATATATATATATATATATATATGTGTATATATATATATATATATATAAATAATTATATTAAACATCGTTCTGAAAATTGTGGAGTTTGGCGGAAGCGATAGATAATATCAATTTAAAATTCAAAAAATAAACTTCTTTCCGCAGGATTTTATTTCGAGATCATAAAGATTAAAACTTCACCAGCAATTGACTCGCAGTTTAGTGTATCTCTCAAACATACGCGAATTGTACCAAATATATCTCTACTAATCATAGTTTTTCTTGTCTTTCTACAACAAAAAATAAAAAATTTAATTACGGGCTATGAACACCCTATCACTTCCATTCTGAGCTTTTCTCATATATATATATATATATATATATATATATATATATATATATAAATATATATATACATATATACCTGTTGTTTATCATTAAATTATACAGCCCAGCGTCAGTTCAATCTTATTTCCATTCTCTCAAGCTCGTAAACTTTGGGCTAATCACCAGCACGCAGCTGTTATTTTTAAATATATTTATTGTATCGTGGAAATTTTGCAGCGGCTTTCTACATTGGGTAATTAACAATCTTCCACTCTTATGTTTCAGGCATCATAAAACGTTTCACATTCCAACCTCAACTCTCTCTCTCTCTCTCTCTCTCTCTCTCTCTCTCTCTCTCTCTCTCTCTCTCTCTCTCTCTCTCTCGGTCGAACAAAAGATCAAAAAACAAAGCGTTTCTCGTCTTTCCAAGAATGGGGATATCTGACACGCCACAGATTTTACGGAGCAACCAATCACAGCCTTGTGGGAGGATCCCAGGACCTCTGTTTGGCCGCTATGCAGGCCTACGCGTCAAGCTCCTCCCAAAATTCACGCAACGCGTCTAATTTTCAGAGCTGTAGATCGGGAGGAACTTTTATTTACCCAGATTGTTACGGAAAATTGTGACGAAATGCAGAACCGTTCAATGAAGACGCTATTAAAATGTAAGTAACTATATTCTGCAACTCATTCAGTGTTAACTTATAAGTGTCTAACCTAGCTTTATTCTGTTTTCCTACAAAGAAAAATTAATCTCAGGGCTCTTTCTCGTTTATAATAATATAGCCTAACCGGGACATAATATATATATATATATATATATCGGCCAGGACTCTTTCTCGTTTATAACAATATAACCTAACCGTAAAAAGCCGCAATAAACGCGTTTTCAAAAATTTAAATTCTCTGTTTCATTCGGGTTATTTTGGCATATACTGTATATATATATATATATATATATTATATATATATATATATATATATATATATATATATACACGGTGTGTTTTTATTTGTACATTTCTTGTACAGGTAGGATTTTAGAACTATTAAAAACTTACAATAGAAATATTAAAAACTATTAAGATTTGTCTGCGGATTCGAGACCTGTTGCAGGCAGATTGAGCATAGAACACCCAGCTAATCTTACTTTTGAAAACTGTCAGGATATCTGCTTATGGTTACAATTTGCTGTTAGTCTAAACTAGATTTATTCTCAATTTTTCTACAGCGTAAAAATTAATCCCATTATGTTTTTAATTATTGTGTTTCCATCGTGATTCTTTCGGCATATATATATATATAATATATATATATATATATAATGTGTCCGTAAAGTCATGGTGGGATTTTAAATAGCTATATTATTGCAACGAAACATGATAATGAGATGAAAAAAAGGCAAATTGAAGAACAACTCTAAAAGAATAACTTTATTTAACGTAGTTCGATATGGGCTCCTCTGGTAGCCCTGCAGACATCTAGGCGGTGATGTGTGTCCGTAAAGTCATGGTGGGATTTTAAATAGCTATATTATTGCAACGAAACATGATAATGAGATGAAACAATGCCAAATTTAAGAACAACTCTCAAAGTTGTATCTTGTAGTTAGTCTAGGCTAAGCTTAACCTTTATCTCGTAGTTAGTCTAGGCTATCCACATGCCTATGTTGAACATGAGCGTAATAGCCCGAAAGTTAATGTGTGGTGTGCTCTAGCACGAGATCGAGTGATTGGCCCATTTTTCTTCGCGGAACCCACTGTGACGTCACACAACTACCTCGCTATGTTGGAACATTTTGCAGTACCCCAATTTATTGACAATAATGTCATCTTTCAGCAAGATGGTGCTCCTCCGCACTATGCCAACGTTGTTCAAGAATTCCTTAATGAAAAATTTCCACAGCGATGGATAGGAAGAGGAGGATGGAAGCCATGGCCTCCACGCTCTCCGGACCTGACACCTTTGGACTTTTATTTGTGGGGTTACGTCAAGCAAAGCGTGTGCAGTGTACCCATTAGGGATATTCATCACTTGCACGAGCGAATCACGGAAGCTATCGCATCCGTCACTCCTGATGTTCTTGGGCGTGTGTGGCTGGAATTGAATCACCGCCTAGATGTCTGCAGGGCTACCAGAGGAGCCCATATCGAACTACGTTAAATAAAGTTATTCTTTTAGAGTTGTTCTTCAATTTGCCTTTTTTTCATCTCATTATCATGTCTCGTTGCAATAATATAGCTATTTAAAATCCCACCATGACTTTACGGACACACTGTATATATATATATATATATATATATATATATATATATATATATATATGTTGGAGCTTTAATAATATTTTTCTCGATAATTCAGCACCATAGTACGATTTTTACTGCCAAAACTTTTAAGAATTATCTGTCTTTTTATTATAATTTTTTTAAATTCGTGGCATTTTCTCTTATTGTAGGTCTTTATTTTTACTTAACCTTATAGGACCGATGCGGAACTTGATCGTGTTATAGCTACTTTTGATGAAAGGGGAATAAATGATATGGATGCTTCTCCGCACAGCCAACCCAGTGACCTGAATAAAGAAGTCGAGGTATCGGCTCACATCCGGTCCAGCGAGTGCCAGATCATCGAGGAACTAATGTAAGTATTTTTGAGGTTAAGAACAAAACATATTGTATTTTCATTTATTAAATGGTAGAAAACATGTACAAAGTGGAACCAGTGTCCGTTAAATAAGACTTAATGGATACATTTTACAGTTACAAATGTATATACAACTTTACACAATATAGATATACACCTTTACACGATACAGCGTGTGCTAACATATGGGAACCTTTTTTTAATCTGTCTGCATACACTTTTATAATTCACCTCTGTGTCACACAAATCGAATAATTTTAAAAAATTTATAAATCTCTTCCCACGTGACATGCGCAGGAGAAATGAAATGCAATAGAAGCCAAACGTTTCGCTATAATATCCTTGAAAACGGTATGGGTTCCATACAATCTCAGGTACATGTATCTGCTCGATTAATTTTACTATAGAAGGATCATTCCAGGGCTGAGAGCCGAGTGAATCAAAATAGTACATTCTTTCCTTATTTTTAAAATAGATTGCAAACCAACGAATCCCCTCACCCCCCACAAAGTCGGTGTTAACAATAAGGGTATACAAATCTCTCGTACTTGACAACTTCAATATTTCATTCTTCGCAAACACACCGATAAATTTGGAGCGAGTGAAACGGTCACTTTTCATTACTCTCTGGAGTGTATTCGCATCCATTTTAAAAGTCTGTGACCACGTTCCTGAGATGATCAACTTCTATTAGTGCCTGTGATTCGAGGTACACGAGTACACTAATAGGCGCGCCGAAGGCTTGGCAAATTCCAACCTGACTGAGATATTCCCACTCTGCTGTGGACTTAAATGCTTCTTTGCGCCAGCAGACAAGTCAGGCGTAATATCAAATGAATAAATGTTAAATTCTTCGACAAATTCTTTCTGCGTTACACCAAACCCAAGTTCGTCACAGGCGCCTGTATTATGAGCCAGACTACAATATGCTCTCGTGCAGAGCTGGAACACAGCGTCTGATGAGTAGTCCGTAATCATGGTCCCTCCCAAAGCGATGCCATTTACGTATAGATTAATATTTTTAAGACCGAAATTCTCAAATTTAAAGGCACTCTTTTTATATTTTCCATTCGTCGAGGCGTGGTCCTGTATTCCAATTAATATCCTTTAAGGTAGGACTCCAACGGCCACGTTTTCTAGTTGCTTCGAGGCCAACACGGCGGGCACCCTGTATAATTTCATCTGCACTCTGTTAATTGGGTATTTTACTGTGGCGTGTGTTAAGTCTTTTTCAATTTCTATTTGTTTTGGCGAGCTTAATTTCACTCGGCGTATACGCAAATACGTCTCCATGATGTGAATCACAACGGGTTTCGCGCCCTGTTCTTGATCAGACCCCAGATTTATGCAGATCTCAGGAATCGTGCGGGTAAGCTTCAACTTCACATCCACCCCGCTCATAAGCAGTTTCTCCTGGAATGTGAAATTTGTATGAAGACGTCAAAAACATTCGTATATCTTTTTTTTAGAATGTTTAAATTTATCCTTTACACCATTTTCATCTTTAGTATGGTAATATCCCTCGGCGGTTAAAAATGTGTCCTTTGCTTCTTTTGAAAAATTGAGGACATTTTCCAGATAGGCTCGTAGGTGATAGTACCCCGTTCCTGCCGAGATGTTAACCTGGTTTAAATACACCTTACATTGGATGAATATGGAATGTAAAAAGTTGGTTTCAGGGTAAGCAAAGTAACTATCATCGCAGTCCGTTCCATCAGAATGGGCTATACGCAGTTTAGAGTACATGTGCATGCAGCTCGGGTCAAAAAAGTAAGGGTCTGTGCTGTGTATTACGAATTCTATACGGGCACTCGGCGAACTAATTGTGTTTAATGGGTTAATTGTAATAAAATCGCTATGCTCAATAGAGACTTGAGTGGGGGAATATCAAAGAGGGGCAGTTCCGATTTACCGCATTGTGAACTACACGGATGGATGAAACACACCATGACGAGTCAGAAATAGTGCCACCTCTCTCGAAAAGTATTAGTCAGCCTATGATTCGTGAGAGTAGTGTCCTCAGCTTATATCAGTTAAAAAAAATGATCAGCCATAGGTTTCATACGCTTAGAGCACTTCTTTTTTGATTTCCTTTTACGTTTAGCGCCACGTGATGGTAACCCCTTCTTCCGGGCAGATCTTTCTTTCCGCCACCACGCATTTTTCTCTTTGCATCTTTGATGCTTTCGTCCCGTGTACGTTTTAAATGTTTTTTATAGCTTCTTTAGGCTTAGTTTCGCCCATTATGTCTTCTGCCGCGTTAAAACTTGTTTGTAACGCATTCCGCCCTAGGTACCTGGCACCCCTCTTCAACAGTGGGACAGCGGTGCATAGAATGGACGAAAAAATGGATCCAAGTCCACTCCCACGCTGATATCTCACTCTCGGTAGACTGTCAATGGCCTTCGAGTCATTATAATCGGCGAAAGTGTAGTTTCACTGTTAAGCTCCCATCACCGAATGGGAATTTTTTCCCTCAATCGTTCTTATATATATCGAGATGTTGGTTAATAGATTAATCGCAACATTCACATAATGGGGCTTGTCATATGGAATGCTCAAACTTTTCCTTCTATGGTTGGGGATGTGTGCAATACGCAGCAGGCGCGCCTGGTTGTCCCCAACAAATTGGTGCTCTACGATATTGCTGTAAATATAGCACATGTCTGGGGGCGGAGAGCTTTCACCAATTTCTCCATCTTCAATTGATACATTAAGCTGGACAAGTCATGCTGTGCCTCGTGAAAGGTATTTCTTTGGAGAGATGCGCTATATCGGCCCTCAACCACAATTGTGAACAGCTCTTTATCTTTAATATTTTTACCAAGCGTTGACTTTAACTTCAATGTGCATGCAGGCGTGTCCATGTATACGACTTCAAAAAGTAAATCGTTTGTCAGGTACGACTTTTCAAGACTCTTGTTTAACCCAGTCACAATGTCAATGGCTGTACCATAATGCCCGATTCCTAGCGATACATTTGTGGTATAGTACCGTTCCTTAACGAACAGGACTGAATGCATAGTACTGTCTAAGGTTATGCTAATTTTTCGCACTCATCGATTCTTCTAAGGATCAGAAATATGATTTGCTCATTTTCAAGAGTTACAAATTTGGAGACTAACTGGAGTTCACATAAACCCACCTCATACGAAACACGCTCCAATTCAATGGGTCCGTGGAGGTCTGTCACAAAGTTGGCGAGGATGTTGTTAGGATGTTGTATGCGCCATGATGCATACTAATTAAGCTTCATTATTGCAGCAGCTTTTATATAGATGTTGAAGCTTTCTGGGTAACCCAGCCATTTCACCAACTACATTTTTCTCTTTCCTGAACCTTTGCTGCCTAAAATTTTTTCAATTTTAAACACACTTTTTCTTAAATTAAATGTCACTTTCTGCAACTCCTCACGGTAAAAGCCTCCAGCGATCTCTTCCCCATTCAAATCTTCAACGTAATACATCATTATCTTAACTTTAGGCCTCATAGCACGAACTTTAAAAATCTCACGTGTCCATCCTTGCTCAAATCCCTTCGCGAATTTATTTCCCGAACGTGATAGCCTTACTTAATCATTGATTTTGAAATGTGTAGAATGTGGTGGCGGTGCTCCATCTCTCCTCACCTCTGGCAGCGCACCTCTTTCTAAAACTTCGTTAGGCGTTGTGCCAATCGTACGTTAAAGTGTGAACGGTTGTATGATGAAGCCAATGACCCGAGAACGTTTATATATCTGTATGTGTTTTTATGTGTAACATAGCGATGCATGCGCTCCTTTATGGTACGTTGAACTCTTTCAGCTAAAGAGGCCTTATGTATAGAACTGCTAGTGTAGTAACTGATATTAAACTCTCCCAACATGTTCTGAAAAGCGCGACCTATAAATTCTTTTCCATATCCCTACAAAAATAGCCAGGAACCCTTTCTTCTTTTAACATCAACGTTTTGGTCGCTTTAGCAACTGTTTCAGGCGATTTATTTTTGAGGGGAATCAGCCACAGATATCTATAGAATACATCTATTATGAATAGGATGTAGCGGTATCCGTCATTATACACTGAATATCTTTGCATGTCTGTTAAATCCGTTTGCCAAATAGAGTCATTCGAATCCGCGGTTGTCTTGGCCGTTTTAAACCTTTTTCTCACCGGTTTATGAAGTGTAAAGCACCCTGTTCCCGCAAAAACCGCTCAACATCTTTTTTACTTACACCGTAAACACCTCTGTACAGTCTATTAACACCACCATAGGAGGCGGGGTTAGAAATGTCATAATAGCGTTTACTTAATATGTTAGCCATTTGCGTATTTTAGAGACACGTGGATAAGGTTGGCCGTTTGTTCTCTTCTTTCTCCTCTTCAGAGACGCTGCTGCTGGGGGCGATGGCGTACTCAGTTGTGACACATGCGAGACTTGATCCAGGTCTTTTAACCTATTCAGATTACCTATCAATGTTTTGGGGACATTTATTTGTTGTAGTCTTGCTTTAATATGCTTCCATCCTGTTGGTGAGGGTCTGTCCCACTTTCTCACCAGATCATGAACAATATCAACGATATTGGATCCTTGTACCCTTGTTCCTTCAACAATGACCTCGCCTGTATCGGCCCACTGTATGATGGGGTCCTCACTCAATAGATTATAAAGACTTAAGCCTTTATTCCTCAATGTATGTAGACTGTTTTTTAACACATGTTCGATGTGTTGTGTTCCGTTGTTCTTTGGTTGGTCATCTCTAACGTCGGGCCCAGGTCCTGTGTCGCCATGCTCAGCGCTACTCGCGCTGTGCCTAATAACCACGGGGAGCTCTGTAGGATTCTTATAATCTTCGTACTCATGAAGAAATTTCTGCAAAGCCTCTTGGTACAAGATCCTTTTTCATCAGGTGACTTTTCACTGTTTAATAGGGCTAGCAACTCGCTTTCCATTCTTTTAAGCCTACTTTTACGGGTTCTAGAGCCGTGTCTGGAATCTTTGAACTTTGCAATGAAGCATACACCTCGTGCGGAATCACAACCACCTTCTTCATTATATTAATCTAGTCAGTAAAGGACCCAAAACTGAAAATAAGATGGGTAGGAATGATCCTCCTCTTTGTACAATAATTCGCTTTTTCTTACCCACAGTTTGACTTTTATGAGCGAGCGCTCGTATTATGTTCTTGTAACGACGTAAGCGAGCCTTCTGAGGGTTTCATTGGCACATTACATTTTATAACATTAAGAGAGATTTCACAGATGCATTTTAAAAAGTCGGAGTCGATATTTTTAACAAACATCTGTTGCAGTGCCCGGGGCAATCGTTGATAGATTTTTATTAATTCACGATATTTCTTCAGCCTATTTGTCATTCTGGAATATACACCGTTTCAGGTTCGTTGGAATATATTCGTTCTTAGAAGCACCCTAAACGTGTTTCGCGGGTGAAGGTCACAAAGCAAATATCCATAACGCTGGTTGTGGCTTCTTTATAAACCTCCAAAAACTCCTTACGTGATTCGGGAACATTTGATTGGCTAATACCCCAATTTGTGACAATCTCTACGTTGTGCGAATAAGACTAGATATTGTGTATTTAGCGACACATCGCGCATGTATCTATTTTTGAAAAATAGATTCTGGTTGATGAAGAATACGCTTATGTTAAGATGGTGGGAGAACACTGTAAATGTCTCGGCAAACGTTTTATCCATTTCCAACATGAGATCGTCAATTACAATAACTGTATGCTCATTACCTTTTAACGAATTAACGTCATAGACCCCTTGTGGAACAAAATTTCATCTTGGTACTCGTTGAACACTGACTGATACGTCGAATAGCACCATATTACTTTATGCACAAATTTTGAGAACATCTCCCCTTATCTTTAATGATTTTAAGCATAAATACAGTTTTTCCACATCCTGTAGGGCCAGATATAATACATGTGGAGGGGCTTGTGAACCTGAATTTTTCTACAGATTCCATCTCTAACACGTCACACCCCTAAGTGGGTCATTTACAAAATATTACAAATTTTGAGTGCTGTTCCTTATATTTTGTTTTCTTCTTCCACAGAACCGTGAATGACGACGATGTACAGCACCCCATCATCGATATCACAGACGAACCCGTGACCGTGCAGCTACAGAACCCTTCCCCGGACGAACCTCACCAGCGACACCTGTAGCATGCGACAGTTCAAAGCGGAAGCATGATGAAGAACCCTCCACGTCAGGTATAAAGCGTGCCAGGATTGCTCCGGTTGTTAGACCCCAGTAATAGATCCCCAACCCTCACGTCTTACGACACAACCCCCACAATAGTACCTTCCTCAAATATGCCCCATTGTTCAGTTCCGGGTACTTCCTCCACAGCAGCTTCTCATACTGTGGAGGATGGTATAACATTCGAGTTGGTGCGCACCGCTACCCCACCCCTGCCCTGACTAGAAATCGGTACGTGGTCAGGGTTGACCCTGGATCCCTGTATACCAACGGACTGCGGCGCGTAGTTGAACGTATTGTGGAGTTTGCCCTTCAGAACCGCGACGAACGTGAAGTCCGGACGAGGTTATCCTTCAGGTTCGGGTCAGATGAGGGGACGATTTTTGGGTGGTAATACCGTTCAGACGTTTGCGGCTGTAGATAGAATATATCTTGGGCGTATAATGCAAGCCTCTCAAAGTGGTACATCCTTCAATATGGACAACTTCATGGTAGATATTGACAGAGTATTCCGGGTTGCGGGTCATAGTGCCACACCTTATACTCTTAATTTCAATTCTCCGGTTATTTACAGAAAGCATTTAAACGTCGATCGTGGTTGTGGTTTTATAGCAATAATCTTAGCTCATATGTTCACTGTGCTAAATACTTGGACGCAAAAAATTTGGTGCCCACGGTTGTGCAGCGTGCCCGTAAACTGGCTTCAGATTGTAAGCTTGAGTTTGAGTGTAATATGGGTCCTGAAGAACTGAGAAGGGCCGAGCAGGAAATGAATGCACGTATAGTCGTATTTGGAATGGATGATCGTCGTAGGACTGTGTATGTTTTTAAAAGCAGCGTGAGAGATCGTACAAGACCTCTACTTATTTTAGGATTGTCAGGAACATCGTATCTCCCCATCCGTAACATAAGGGCTCTCTACGCCAGTTATGATAAAAGTCGAAAATATGGAAGGCATCATGATTTGTGTAAGGGTGTCTCGAGTTTGCTGATGATATGGTGAAACATTGTAAGGATTGCTACATGGTATGTGAGCAGTGTAAAAGCCCCAAATGTGAAAGTCGTGTAGTTGAAACCGAGAAGAGGGAATGTAATGTGTGTAGACGTACATTTTTCAATAATAAATGCTTTGAACTCCATAAATCAAATGGCACTTGCAGGAAAATGAGGATTTGTAAGTGCGGTATGTTTCACATGATGGATAATTGGGGGAATTTCAAACATAAATGCGATGAAATTCACTGTTCTACATGTCATGAAAAATATAAGGCGGATGGAGTGAAGCATGTATGTTATATGAAAGATGCTAAACCTAAAAATAGCCCTTGTATAACCGTGTACTACGATATAGAAACTTACACGAACGCTGAAACCAAAGAGGTTATTCCACATTTACTCGTAAGTCAGACTATCTGTGATGAGTGCATGGAGTCGAGTGTGATGAGTGCCACAAATGTGGAAAACGGACAAACGTTTTTAAAACGAATGCACGACAGCCCTGTGAAATCTTTTGTCCTATATTGTCAAATTAGCGGACAAGTTAAAAAAATGACTGTGTATATTCTTGCCCATAACGGGGCGAAATTTGACAACAGTTCCTTTATAAGGAGCTGCTTGAACACGAGTCGTCTGCGATATTTACAGGTGATCCCTTGAAAAGAGGCAACAAACTAATACAGATGCAGATAAGAGGTAATGTACAGTTTAAAGACACCCTGCTGTTCACACCTTGTAAATTAGCAAAGCTGCCCAAGGTCATGGGCGTAGCCGCTGAAGTTTCAAAAGGTATTTCCCTTACACATTCCTCACTAACGAAACTTTAATTACGTAGGACTACCTCCACCCAAACATTACTTTAACTACACCAACATGAGTGATAGTGAGCGTGAAGATTTTGACCGCTACTACAACAGTTTTAATGAAGCTAATCCATACAATATAGCCGATGAATGTGAACGTTATTGCGTGAATGACGTACGTGTACTTAGAGTATGCTTTCAAGCCTTTAGAAGGATGTACATAACCCGTTTCAAATGCGATCCGCTGCAAGTCGCGACCACGATCGCCTCATTATGTTTTACAGTGTTCAAGAATAACTTCATGCCTAAAGACACCTTAGCCATTCACAGAAACAACCCCGCAGTTATGGGCACAAGGCTATTTACTGGCTCATACACCTACAGCAACAGACCGGGGTATACATAAAACATGCCCGCAACACGGGTGAAGTACCCGTTAAGGTCAATGGTCGTGTTTTTGGGTTGACGGCCTAAGTGAGGATCCAGCCACTGGTGAGAAGACTGTGTATTCCTTTAACGGCTGCTGGTGGCATGGATGCCCGCGCGTGAATGTGCCGTCACAGGGACCTTTATGGAAGATCCCCGCCGACAGCCTCGCATGGACCCGTAACCGTGATCAACTTCTAGGCTCCCAGTTCACTCACAAAATCGTGTGGGAGCATGAGTATGATGCACGGATGGAAACAGATGCCCAGTACCGTGAAGAAATAAGGACCATCAAACGTTCAATGGAGTTGGACCCCCTCAAATGCGGTGACAGCTTGTTTGGAGGGCGCACAAACCCATTCAAGCTATACTTTCCCCCTACGGAGTGCGTGAAACTCCACTACTACGACTTCTGCTCTTTATACCCCTACGTAATGAAGAACAATCCGTACCCCATAGGTTCGCCTGAAAAAATGGTGGGTCCCACCATACCAACCATCGAAGAGTTTTCAGCTAACTTGAATGAGCGCTACTTTGAACTCTCTTTCGTACACGTGCTCCCCCTTCGCGATTTATGGATGCCGATTTTACCCGTCGTTATAGATCACAAGCTCATGTTTCCCCTGTGTGTGAAGTGCGCAGAAGAGACCAACGGTGATTGTGACCATACAACCAACCAGCGTAAGATCAGAGGTGTATATTCAAGCCCTGAGCTGGCCCTAGCCGTTCGCCATGGTATAGAATAGTGAAGATACATGAGGTGTGGAGGTTTCAGAAGCTACCCAACCTTTTCACACCATATATAAACGCTTTTTGAAGGATAAAGTAGAAGCATCAGGATATCCGCGAGGGGTTGATACCGAAGATGAAAAAACGGCTTATATTCAGCGTTATCGTGCCCATGAAGGTATACAGCTTGACCTATCCTAAATTGTTAAGAATCCTGGCAAGCGCTTTAGTGCGAAGTTGTGTCTAAACAGTCTTTGGGGAAAGTTTGCACAGAATACCGGCAAAAGGAACGTCCATTTGACACAAAGTTATAGTGAAATCTGGGATTATGCCAACGCTCCCGATAAAGAGGTTATGGAGATTGTGAATGTAGGTAATACATAATAAAGTACATCACCGAACTGGCCACAGATACCTCGCGGGTTACAAACATACCTGTAGCCAGTTTCACAACGGCCTACGCCCTCATCAAACTTTGGGGACTATTGCACTCTCTTGGACGGAGGGTGCTGTACGCTGACACAGATAGCGTGATATTCACAGCAAGGGAAGGTGAATACATGCCCGCTATTGGGGAGTTCCTCGGAGAGCTAACTACAATTTTCTGGCGCAGAAACTGGGGGGCGTGAAGGAACTTAGGGGCACGAAGGAATGCCGTAACACATATAGGAAGCGTTACCAGGTGCCTGGTACCTTTGATACCGTACCCTTTGGCTAACTTAATCCTTGATTGTATTTATATATATATGTATTGATATGTTTATTTATCACGTATATTTGCTTCAATTAAGGTTTCATTTTCTCCTTTGCGTGCGTGTGTGTGTGTGTGTGTGTGTGTATACAGTAAAAAGCTAAGCTCCACCCACTGTAAGATCGGCAACGTGAGTCCTGCCACTACCTGAGCATATCTCTATCCCTGCGTGCTCAATTGACCTCTGCATACCCTTGAGCTCAGACGTGTATTCTCCCCCGTAGTAAAAATAGTAATGGCTACCTTTAATATGCGTGTTCAACGTTTATGAAGTGGTATTCGACAAAGTGCCAAGATGTGGTTGATACTAAAAAACTCTCTATTACCCCTTCCTTTGATACTTTTAAGGCTACATTGAGCCGCGCGAAGGACCAAGATGCTCAAATACTCTACGGGTATTCTGGCTATGGCATTGTAGGATTTCGTAGTACAAATGATGTATTGAAGTTGTTGTAAACCTAAACTTTATAAAGGCTCACATATACCGCGAAGTAGAAGAAGCAACACGTTCAGAAGATAAGCAACGGTTATGGATAGTGAGTCTTGTTGATGAGTGGTATGACAAGCGATATTATGTCATGTTACACCATACCGACTACTCGTACCCTACAGTTGAGAATGTAAATCTTGTCATCATGGAGAATCTTAAGTATTTTTACCACTATATGAATATACAATATATCATGACGAGGTTTGTAGTGAGGTTGTGGCTAATGGGCTGTGTGAGTTTTTAACAGACTTTAGAGACGAGTATCGCTTGTTAAACAAAAAGGATAAATATGGACATATGTTTCTCTCAAATAGTGCACCGGATTGTGAAGATGATTGGTTTGTGGAAATGAACGTCTGGTGAGTGATAAAACATTAAAACCGGTATTGTTTCATGTAGCGAAAATTCTCTTTGTCTAAGGGCACAAGTGTTCGAACAAGCCTGTACACGCTTCAGCAGTTTATGGTGTGACTCGCTCCCCCCAGCGAGCCGCCCACCCGTGTACCTCACGAAACACACGAGTTCGAACAAACCCGTACACGTTTCACCAGCGTGACTCACTCCACCCGTCGAGCCGATCCGTCCACCTGTGGCTCATAGTCATCTCAGAGCTTGAACCGTGTGGACGTGCGAATACGATGGAACGTCCTTTGAGAAGCATTTTCAACGCCTCGTACGATGTCTCCGTAACGAAGTCATTGCGCGTGTTCAGGCGTGAAACCGGCACCGTTAACTATGTACTTGAAATGATTTGCAGACAAGCAAACTCTGGTAAACGTAATGTTATTTATTTAAGTGTTGAGGAGATGAATAGAGTCTTCGTGATAGTTGAGAAGTGTGGAGAGGACCGTTATAAAATACCTGCTGGTGTAGGTACAAGAAGAGAGCAGATTAGTGACGCCCCCTCATATGCCGTTGTTTGCACGTTGTGTATAAATAACGAACAGCCATGCATTGATATACGACTGATGTGGAAGAATGCATCTGATAATAACGTTCTTGTCCCTACGCGAAACCGTTTCATCCTCGACAGAATGTTTGAAATCGTCGGATTCCGAAAGCTGAAGCCTATATTAGACCCTCATGTTACGGATATGATTTATTTTGACACAGTTCTTCAATACACATACACCGCTTTGCTCGACGGATTTATCGAATGTAGGAATGAACAAGGCGAGAATGGTCTAGAGCTGGATGCATATTTAAAAGGTTTAGATTCTTCGAAATATCCTGAACTTTGGTACAAAGCACTTGAGCGGTACAGGGCAGAGCTTGCCTACACTGTTCACCCTGAAGAGCTGTACCTCTATATAATGAATAGCTACCGTTACGACTTGGAAGATTATTTCAATTGCCGCTATGCAGAGTGAAGAAGAGTTCACGATTGAAAAGCTCCGGACGGTAAGAAAAAACCCTCGATTGGAAAGGCGTGTTTATAAACTTGTATTTAATAATGATGTTGTGGTTAATAATGACCTCTTTGTGGTGCATGTTTTTTATTGTATTCTAGCCGTGTTTAAAGATAACTTGCCAACCGAATGTAAAGTAGACACAAAAATAGTATTGAACGATATGAAAGCCATTTATGTCGAGTATAGGCATCCGTATAAGTTAAACGGTGAAGTGTTGCTTGGACGGTTTTACAGCGTAGTACAAAGTAATAACGATGTGAATGTAGACTTGATTACGTGTGAGTTTAGCGTTTTGCACCGTAGAACATAAAGGATGTGTATTTAATTATTTATGTGTGTATATATATATATATATATATATATATATATATGCTCTTTGTGCTCGTTTGTAAGTGCTTGTTCCTGGAGGTTTCACGTGCGCCCTCCCGGCCCTAGCACCCAAGGATGATGGGGCTCGACCCTGCAGTCCTTGTCATCCTTGGTCTTTTCCCACTTCGACTGTCCCCTCCACCCTTTCTTTTTCCTCTGTCTTTCCTCTCACTTTTTCTTGTTTTTCCACCGAGATATGCCCTTTTAAATAGAGGCGAATCGGTTCTTCCTGAACTTAAAAAAAAATATATACGTATATATATATTATATACAGTGCTTAATTTGTAAATGAAAAAGAAGTGGAACGCAGGTGAAGCCCTCACAGTTAGGGGATCTGGGGGAGCGCTGTAAGCTCTCCCAGCGGGGTCCGGGGCGGCGCCCCGGAAACCAACGCATTTTAAGCGCTTTTTCTGCTAAAACTGCGCAACATGCAAATGAAAGTTCTTCTAATACAGTATTATTTTAAAGAAAAAGTTAGACTGTGATTGCAACATCTAAGTGAAATGTTATTTCATCTAAATGAAACAAAATATTATATGTATTTGAAACGAAATAAAATTGCTTTACTTACATGCTATTGCTATATATAGGAAGTTGATAGAATAATCACATTAATTTCCACACACTCCAAACTTCTTTCAGCTTGATCGACTAGTTTTCGCTTTCTACTGTGTATTTCGTTGGATTTTAAATTACGAAATTACGTTGCTGACCTTTTTATTGAAATAAAAACCTTTTTTTTTAATTAGGTTTCAAAATAAAAGTACCGGAACGGCGTTCCGGAGCGTTCCGTCACAAATTAAGCACTGTGTGTGTGTGTGTGTGTGAATATATATATATATATATATATATATATATATATATATATATATATATACATATTTCCTGTACTAATATGCAATTGATTATACGTTTCGTATATTATTATTTTTAATTATTTAATATACCCCGTAGAACATAAAGGATGTATATTTATTTATTTAATTGTGTGTGTGTGTATATATATATATATATATATATATATATATATATGTTTCCTCTACTAATATGCATTTGATTATACGTTTCGTATATTATTATTTTCAATATATTTAAATGTTTAATATAACTGTGTATATATATTTTTCCTGTACTAATATATTGATAATACAACGTTTTGTATATTTTCTATTATATATTTCCCGTTCGTGTTTCTTATGCCATTATTTTTTTATCATATATACATTCCATTGTATATTTATTATATATTCATCGTTCGTATGCTATTATTATTTTTTATCATATATATTCCATTGTATATTTTCTATATATTTCCATTAATTCGCCTAAATAAACAGAATGATGTAATGGTGTTTTATTTAATTCTTTTGGTTGTACACGGTATTTAATTATATCAATTGGCTGGCTTCTAAAGCGGATTTCTAAACCAGAATATATGCATTAATTAAATAAATAGCGCTATCTGGCTACTCAACCTGTACACCTGAACAAGCCATTTACGCCTTCTAAGTTAACTGGCGGATTAAGCCAGAATATATGCTTTAATTAAATAAATTGCGCAAACTGGCAACTCAGCCACATATGCCAACTGGCGGATTAAGCCAGAGTATATGCTTTAATTAAATAAATAGCGCAATCTGGCAACTCAGCCAGATAAGCCAACTGGCTGATTAAGCCAGCTGGCTGATTAGGAACATATTAAGACAACGGCCGCTCGGCTGAAGTCTTAATATGCGCTTGGCTCCTGCCAGGCGAACACCTCTCTTCCTTTCTCTCCTTCTCCTCTCTCTTTATCTTGGGGGATAACTCCGCCTCCAAGTTGCATAACCCCTCCCCCGTTGTTGCATAACATCTTGCAGCATCCCCCCTTGTTGCATAACAACTTACAACATTCCCCTTCCCCCTTGTTGCATACCAATTTGTGACATTTCCCCCCTCACCCCTTGTCGCATAACCTTATGCAACATTTCCTTTGCACCATTGATCAACATTTGCATTGCACTCTCCCATTTTGCGCCCATACTACTGTTGCCTTTCTGTCACTGATTGAAGAACGGTCTAAAGCTGAAGCAAGTGCCGGAGTCAAAATTTTATTCACTCCACGGCTTCGTTTTGGAAGAGGCTGACCACCACAAGTTTCTTGTGGTTCATCTTCTGAAGAATGTTCGTTACTGCTACTTGATGACGCCAGCGTTCCAATAGAACAGGATGCTTCCGCTTCTTCTTTGGCTTTCCATAGCTGCATATCTTGCGCTGCTTTTCTGTTTGCAACTTTTTGCTCCGTTTTTGACAGTACGGTATCCACAGAACCCATCGTCCTACGTCTGCCTGGCTCCCGTTGGGCTAGCAGGAATTGGTGATCCTCTTCGTTTTTGATCATTTGAATAGCATTTTCATGAGCGATGTCGAAAAGGTTCTCCATCTGAGATTTGAACTCTTCTTCCTTCCTGATTTGGGTTTTTGAACGCCGATTCTTGTTTTTCGAAGCAGCTGGCATTCTTTGTTTAACTTCATTATTTTTCCAACACTGTGATCTTTCCGTTTTACGGGGACTCGAGCGCGGGCCCAAAACTCCAAAATTTCATTCATCATATCAGTGACTGCTTCACGAATTGGTTTTTGAAGCAAAAGATGATTGTGGAGGAAAACTGCAAGGACCTCTCCGATGGATGGGAGCTTTTGCCCTGTCAGCTTCTCCGACGTTTTGTCCACAAGGTAAAGCGCAGCATTGCTTGATCTCGTGTGTTTTGTCATCATTACAGTACAATTTGCTAAATAAATACAGAAGTTATTTCGATTCACTATTCCTAAAATATTAATCAAATTGCAAAACGAAGTTCAAAGGATGATGAACGCTTAGCCCTATTATCTCAGATAAGCACTGAGCAAATACGCTTTTAAAGTAGCAGCAGATACACAACACTTGTATCCACGTAGCAGCAAGAGAGACACTGAACTGTAGTGCATTGCGCTGTATGTCAGGCACCGCATACATACCACGAGTAATGGGATGCCATCTATCGCCTCAATAAATAGTAGAATTGTGCATATTAATGCTAAATTACAAAGATGTTAAACATTTTTTTTATTGAATTTCATGTCATGTTATTGAATGCCTCAGGGCATTGGTTTCTGCTCGTATGTAGGAGAATTACGACTTTTGATTGATCGAGGTCCATGGTGTAGTGGATAGCATATCTGACCGGCAATCGGATGATCCCGGGTTCGATTCCAGGGTAGTACCTCATTTTTCATTTGTTCGTTCTCCCTCCTCATCTTGTGCGGAACGCTCTTCTACAAGCGTCGTTCTTTACATATATATATATATATATATGCAGGCCCGTAGCCAGCTTTTCTCAGCGGAGGAGGGGGTTCGAATTTTACGGTAATTTAGCAAAATTAGAGTGGGAAGGTACAGAGAAGGAAACCAGGGAACAATATGCCGCCCACAAAGATCGTCAGGACCTGGGGGTCGTCTGAACACTTTTCTTCATGCCTGAATCAGAACTTATTTTATATATGATGTCACACACACTTTGGTCATAATCGAGCAGTATTTACTTTTGACTATTAATAATAAGCTAAAGAAAATTCATTCCTAGGTTGGAAATGTATAAAAAGCACTTAAAATAAAAGAAATTCTTAAATTCTCTCGTTAAAAAACTTAAATATGACCAACATTTGTCATTCAAACAGAAAATATATTTTATATTCAAACAATCTGAAAATTATAATTTGAAGAGCAAACTTATTTTCCATAATTTGTCCGCATGCTATTTTGCAACTAGATCAACAACCTGATCCAGGTCATTTTCCATATCATGATGGATATGCATAAGTGCCACACCTGACAGTCTCTTTTCTGTTATACAACATCGCATATAATTGTGCAATCGTCACACTGCGGAGAAGCTTCTCTCACACTCCGCACTTATTACTGGAAGTGCTGCACAAAGTTTTAGTAGCATTTTTTTTCCAAGAAGGAGGGGTGGGGATCGATCGAGCCCCTCGAGCACACCTCGAGCAATGATCATATACGGGCTTGTATATATGAAAGAAACGGTATAATGAATCAGATACAGTTGGATTCGAATCCAGATTCGACCATGTATCGGTGGATTCGGATTCGTTATTCTAATTTGAGCGGTTTCAGATTCGAATTGAACACCCGCGGATTCTGTCCACCTATGATATATATATAAATATAATTTTTTTATTTGTATATGGAGGTCGCCTCTAAACTGTATAGGGGCCATTCAAAAACCACGTGGTCCTTAAAGGGGAGTGGGTCCTTATTTGACTACCAAGGGCCACAGGGAAAGGGGGTTCTTGACGTTTAACTAAGTGGCCAATAGTAAGCATTAAACCATCCTGTTTATAATATTGTTTATCATATTATGCTCCAATATGCTCCAATTAGTATGTATGCATCCAATATGTTAGTATGCATCCAATATGTATGCTCCAATAAGTAATTTTTTGAACATTCAAAATTACATTTTGTAGTAAAGATATTTTCATTTAAAGAAACAAACATTATTTTCAATTAAAGAAACAAACAATTAATACAGTTTATTTAGAAGATATGCCTTTTAATTGTTCATTTACCTCATTACCTCTCAATAATATAAGAAATCTTATATGGCACCTTACATTTTACATAAGATTAAGAAGGGGGGGAACATCAGAAGACCGCGTGGTTTTAAAGGTGGGTTTAAGTCACTGGAGGGCGGGGGACGGGTTTGAAAACCACCCGAAAAAGGACCACGTGGTTTTTGATTGACCCCATAATATTGCGTCAGAGTGCCAGAGCCATTCCTCAGTGTCATTGTCACCCTTCCCCCTCCCGTTGTCGACTTGGATGTACAGAGGGCGCAGCCCCCACCACAGGGACGCCGTCCCCCTCTCCACTCCCCATTTTTTCACCTATACTACTTAACCTATATTTAGGTTTGAGAAACAAAGCAGTCATTTGTAGTTTATTTATATATATAAAAAACTAATTACAAAATACATTGAGCTAATAATTATACAACATAATACTATGGAATATACTAAATCATATACGTACATGCCTAATTCAGCACATAAAAAATACCAGAATTATCCCATACGCAGTTTAATTACAAGGAATTAGAAATTAATTTCTGCTTATTACAGGTATGGATGATATATATATAATATATATATATATATTATATATATAATATATATATACACTCTCGGACCTCACTAATTCGACACTCGGTATTTCGATATCGCGATAATTCAGCTATTTTTTTGTGTGTCGAAATATCACGCAAATTTCACAAATCTTCCGAAATTTGTCTGATATTTCGACACGCAGAAAAATAGCCGAATTATCGCGATATCCGAAATACCGAGTGTCGAATTAGCGAGGTCCGAGTGTATATATATATATTTGTTATTGTCAATGCTGCTGTTCTTTTCTAACAACCAAGTAATCCCCCAATGAAATATGCAAGTCAACAGCGAGTCTTGGGTCTTCCAGAATGGTGGTATTGTCTACTTGGTGCGCTACACCAGATATCTTTGTTTAAATGATAACCGACCAAACTGAATTTCTTTGTTATTCTGATAAATGTAATTGATGATTTTTTATTTAACAGAAATTATGAATTTATAATTAAAAAAAAAGTCAAAATCAGATTTTATAAATTACACAACACAAGTGAATGCAAAAGTTAGGCGTCCTACACATTTCCTAACCTGTAAACTTAATGTACATAGTAATAACATTTACTATTTAAATATCACAATATCCTAAAGTAGACAGACATGATGTCATAACTCTAGTCCATAATTAATTTCGAAATCTTGATAAACATTATTGTAAATGCATTAAACAAAGTTTATTTTTGTAGAATCATTTTTTTTTAATAAGACCAGGGTTCTCAAACTCATTTCGGCTGCGGGGTCGGCCTACAGTATGTAGGCCTGAATGTGAGCAGGTATTCTAATGAAATGTTACCAAACGATCATTATCATTATTAAAGTATTATATATATATATATATATTATATATACTCGCGAGTCGCACTTATGTGGAGTGCAATTCATTTGATTTCATGGGGCCACCTGAAACGCTCGAGGGCCGGGTGTTTTAAGCCCCCAGTTTAGACTCCCAAACTCATTTCTTCCGTTTAAAAAATAAAATGATACTATAGAAATATATTTATTGTCAACGGAAAGAATGTTCCATATTTTTTTAATATATTTGAATATATTTTTTTAATATACCGTACCAACTACCATCGGGATCCCTGACCTCAGTATCTTCACTTCATTAATAGCGAAACGGTGTTACCCACTGAGCCACGGGTGCGGCCTATTTTCATTGGTAGGTATGCAATTTAATAAGAATAAAGAGGCACACAAAATATTTCAGTTCGGTACTTCTTTACACGAGAGTAAAACCGCGCTTAAAATCAAGCCTATAGTTTGCTACCTAAATTTCTCGTTTATATATGAAGTTACTACATCACAGTCTGTTTAAATAGAGTAAATCCAATTTGGACACTACTGACTGCGGTTACTTTTATCAGAATTGCTTATGAATGGATTTTACTTGCAACACGATTCTATCTCTTCATTCGAGCCTAGCATTAATATATTTATAATTTGAAGTCATTGCAGTAACCAAATACTTCTTTATTTAGAACTGTGAAAGATTTAACTTTGACATACTGTAATTTTGAGCAAGATATATTAATATTTAATCTATTATATATATATATATATATATATACAAAGCATGTCTGCATGGAATTAAGATTGGTTATAATAAAATGTCGTGTGCCATCATGGCTATACGATGATGTAAACAGTAAAACTAAAACGATCTTGACTTACATTTTACACATAAATGAAAGAAAAAATTTAATTAAACTCATAATTATTTACAACAAATAAAAGATTTACAAATTTACATCTAATAATAATAATAATGATAATAATTATAATAATAATAATTAAAAATAGTGGATTCTAATTTTGATTAAAAGCCTCATTCTCACTCCCAGTGAGTCTATTCTTTGTCTCCTTTAAGAGTTTTCGTTGATCAAGAAGCATCTCTTTCGTTCTAGGACATCCAGGACCCCAACAAGGGGAAGGTTGTAACACGGGTTCCTTCAAAATAGGATTTTGGTTAGGAGTACGGCATAAATCCCACGTCCGAAAGGTTATTTCTTCATACTTCTATTAACCCAATTTAACTTTTTTTAGCACGCTAACATACAGTGACTTTACCTATAATACAGTTAAGAATACTAAAGGAATTAACAATGGTATAATAAGTCATTCTATAAAATCGTTTCCGGCCTTACGACATCCGATCGACTCGACATCCTATCGACAAATTATAAGTACGTTGGATTAAGTTGAGATAGGTTAGGTTAAGTTGTTTTTTAGAGTGTCCATATTTTGGTCTTGTCGACGAAATGGGTATAGGTGCATCGTTTCTGTAACAACTCTTTTTATAAATGCATTTATGTAGAAACTCTTTAAATGAAACAAATCTCACCTTCGTGCATAGCTTGTAGAAGACGGTAAAGAGGAGAGCGAGGGGAATCATGGAAAGGGGAAGAAGGGTCAAAATCCAGGAGAGATAAAGTGTCCAGTCCTTGTCGTCCTCTCTCCGGCCTTCAAACGCGAGCCTCTCCCAGTCGATCACCGCGAAAATGAACAAAACCTATTGAACGAAAACAACTATTAAGTGGACATAATTATTATTCGATAAAATTTGACAGAATTTTTATTAAACAAAAAATTAAGTGGCGCTGTCGGAACATATTAAACGTAGAAAGACATTAAATGGACAAAACTATTGGGTCTAGTTTGGGGGATAGTAGCCACTGTGATAGGACCGTGCTAGATAGGATTAGTATTAAAAAGGACATATTTAATATAATTAGTAAATTAAAACCTAATAATATCTTTGCTAGGATAGTTAAGGAAAAAGGGATTGTCCGGTTGAAGCATTTAGCATTATGTTTGACTAGTTATTGCAGTATGCGAAAATACCTGAAGATTGGAAAATGGCTAATGTGGTATCTATTTTCAAAAGAAATAAAAATGTTTTATATAACTATAGGCCAGTTAGTGTAACATCTCTTCTTGGGAAGGTTCTTCAGAAAACAAAGGATAGCATTCAGAATTACTTAGATCAGTAATTCCCAATGGGGGCAATACCACTCCCCACTGGGCATTTGTGACGTTTAGAGGGGCGTGGTGAGTAAGGGGAAGCTAGTTGAAAGGAGTGAATGACATGCATATTTAAGTATTAACTCTATTGTAGCAATTGTAATGTAAAATTAGTTATTAGAGCAATAAATCTCAATTTGTTTATCGTATTGTGATTACTAAAAATATTAAATCTTCAAGACAATACCCAGAAGCTCGGATCAAAGTTTATAAAATATTGAGCATTATGAATAAAAATGCGAATTACAAAAGCTAAGAGGTAATAACAAAACTTTGCAATTCATATGTTAGGCCACATTCAGAATACTGTATACAGGCATAGACTCCTCATTTCAGGCAGAATATAGATGTTGAAAGGTGTTCGGCGTAGAGCAACTAAAGTTGTCTCTGACTTGAGGGGAAAAGATTCTAAGGATAGACTAATGGAATTAGGAACGTTCCCTTTTTGAAAGGTGTATTATGGGTGACAATGACATGATTGATGATAATATTTGGGGGTTGTTTAACCTCCTTCGTAACAACAAAACAAAGGTCATGTGGTGGACGGAGGGGGCCTACAGCTTTACGTTGAATTTGAACCACGGGTCGCGACTTCATCCGAACGCAGAGGACAGCCACCCATCCAACTATTGATCAGACCGAACGTCGTTTAAGCTCGCTAATCTAACGGGAACCAGTGCTGCGACGAGGCCATGACGTAACCCGCAGTATGATTGAACTATAAAATGATGTATGTAGACATACAGATAGGGTAGATATAAAAAAAAATCTGTTATTAGAAGCTGAAACAGAACTTGGGAAGACTTTTGTAAATTATATCTACATAAATATTTCTTCAGTATTAGGGTGGTAAATTTTTGGAATGACTTGTCAGTTGCAGTGGTGAATAACGGTACTTTGAATAGCTTTAAAAAAGGACCAGATGAATTTTTTAATCAAAGAGAAACCTTGTAAATAGTATAAAAGTTAAATTTAGTTCGTAAAGACACAATCCAATGGATGGAGATACAATAAAGATCACTGTATGACTAAGGAAAAAGGGAATCTTGTAAATAGCTGGGGATCTTGCATGTATTTGAAGGTCACAATCTCATGGATCTAAGCGTAATTTGAGGCATATTTTAAGGGAAACTTCGTAAACAGCTGGGGTTCTTTGTACAGCTATACTATTATAGAGTAAGCCATTACGGTATGTATGTGTGGTAGTTTGGTTCTTAGTTTGTACAGGGACACCTTGGCGTCCTTGAGTTATCCTTATGCTTCTCACGTTCTTATGTTCATATGAAGTAAACTGATCAACCATTCGGTAAACAAATAAAATTATAAACTAAAAAAAAAAAGCAAAACGGTTAATTAAACAACTTGAACAAAGCCACTGAATAAAGTACCCAAACCCATTACATAGAATGAACAAACACTATAAAATTTAGCAATTATTATTAATAGTTATTTTCAATAATTGATCGACTACTTACAATAAGAGTCAGTGGGGCAACGAATACCCAGCAAACTTTCCAGAAAATGGAGGGTTCCGCCTTGAGGATAAGTTTAAGGTCTTTCGAAAGCCTTCTGATACCATAAATGCAGTGAAGAGAAAGAATTTCAAAGATGGCAATCAGAAAGACGTTTGGACCAATTACAGATGAACCAATCACGTTGTGAATGTGTAATCCTGTCTGTAAACACACAAATATAAATTAAGGTTAAGTTAGTTTATGTAAATGTAAAATTATTCAATATAAATGTCAAGTTAATTTGTACAAATGTTAAGTTAATCTGTCAATAATGTAAATAAAAATAAAGTGGTGCTACTGTAGTATGCGGTCTACCTACGATTCGGCGGTCTACCTTTTAATTATAGCTTCTTATCTTCTTATTATTTTATTATTAGGTTAATTGTACGCCCTTGACGATTGGTTAGGTTAAGTCGTGATATTTTCGTTAAAACTAACGAAAATATCACGACTTAACCTAACCAATCATCAAGGGCGTACTGTAGTATGCATGCGGTCTACCGTTAAGTATGCGGTAGTAGTATGTTTAACTTCTTTAATAATTCCTTAATTGTGTAAATTAAATTATAATTCCTTTCAATTCATTTTCAATTCCTTTTAAATATTTTGAACGGTAGACCGCATACTACAGTAGAAACTTAACGGTAGACCGCATACTACAGTAGAAACTTAACGGTAGACTGCATACTACAGTAGCACCAATAAAGTAATTAAGTCAGTAAATACAAAATTAAAGTAAATTAATTTAGTGTGTAAATGCAAATTTAAGGAAAGGTAAATTAAAATGTAAGAGACTGAACTTTAAAATATTGTCACTAAACTTAAAAATATTTATAAATCTTAATAATAAACCGTATCAACGTTGGGACCTTTTCCAGTTTGTGTACCGTTTTTCATATAATTTATTTTTGAGAATATTTTTGTTAAAACTAACGAAAATATCACGACTTAACCTAACCAATTATCAAGAGCGTACAGTTGATCTATTAGTAAATAGTAAATACTATTCCAGAAACAAACAATGTTATAATTAATTATAATTAATAGATCAACTGTACGCCCTTGATAATTGGTTAGGTTAAGTCGTGATATTTTCGTTAGTTTTAACAAAAATATTCTCAAAAATAAATTACAGTATATGAAAAACGGTACACAAACTGGAAAAGGTCCCAACGTTGTAATAATATAAAAATGGGATCACCTGAAGATCAAGGCCCCAGAAAACTTTGATTTGCTTTCTATTTTATAATTGGTGAATTATTTCTTTGTAAACTACGTAATCATTTTCTATATAGACCAAAATCGTACCCAGCCTTCTTTAATTAGCTTTATAAGGCTAACTAACGAAAATATCACGACCTAACCTAACCAATCGTCAAGGGCGTACAGTTGACCTAACGATTGGTTAGATTAGGTCGTGATATTTTCGTTAGTTAGCCTTATAAGGCTTACTAAAGAAGGCTGGGGGCCCTGATCTTCAGGTGATCCTAAAAATGTATGTATATACGAATATAATATCAGGCCTAAGCATTTAACTTTGAATTAAATTTTTAATTCATACAAAAACACGAATATTATAGTTTGCCTTAAAAGAAAAACTGAAATCGTTGAAAAGAAAAATGGAAATTAAAATTAAAGAGAACGTGAATTTTATCTTTTAGATTATAATTATTTTATGTTTTTTATATTAGTTTTAAATTATATTATAATAGTTTATATTATAATAATATAACAGAAGTTTATTAATGATGTCTACCATATATTCAAGGAGAAGATTTAAAAATGCAAGCATCAGAAGCCTGTAAGGCTAGCTTATATAATGATAATAAAAAATTATGGTAATCTGTTCAAAAAGGAAACGAGTGTCAAAAATGCCCTCCAACCAACAATCAATGAAGTGTCTGGGTAGGGAGAAATTGCAAGGCTGTGGATAAAACATTATCCAAACATTCTTAATAGTGTAGGAAGGACTAATCTTAATATAGGGTGCAGCGAAATGCCTGTGGGAGTGTGGGAGGGACCAAGGAAATACTTGGACGTCACTTCCTAAAATTAAGAGTCTGATTAAATATTTAAAGACTGTTTCTGCCTCAGGGGTAGATGACCCATTAAATGAGCACTTAAAATATCCCAATGACGAGGTGTGTCTGCATATCTCACTGTTTTTCTCTGTCATGCTTACTCATAGTTATACTGTTGCAGAGTTTATGATGAAATATATCTTGCTCCTTCTCAAAAATAAATATGGAGACATTCTAACCAGCAATAATTACAGACCTATTGCTGTCGCCTGCTTCTCGAAACTATTAGAGAAACTTTTGTTACGCCGATTAAATTATTAGTTTCAAACACCTCCTAATCAGTTTCGTTTAAAAAGGTCCCAGCCATCAAGTGATCTGTGTAGGTGATTCTGTGAAGGAATTTAACAGTAATTCAACTATTTATAGTTATTTCTTGGATGTAATAAGGCACATGATGGAGTGAACCACAATATTTTATTTAATCATCTAAAGGACAGGAACGTTCTTATGTGCATATTAAATTTATCGAAATTTTAGGCTAACCTACCAATCTTTTATGGTTAGGTGGGGCAAAATATTACCCGAGTGTTTTGGTTCCTCCTACAGAATGAGGCAAGGCTCATTGCTCTCTCCTCTGCTGTTTAATGTGTATATTGTTGGGTTAATTGCTTCACTTAATGAGGTAATAGTTGGATGTTGTATCGATAACATAAGGATAAATAACCTAGTCTACGCTGATGATAAGTCCTCATGTTAAAAAGGTTCTGGCAAAACCGTAATTTTGGTACATAACAGATTTTTCAGCCTTCTACAACCAACCCAATTATCCAAGCTATTAATCAGTCCTGTCACATGCCATCTAAGCTATGGAATTCATGGTATGAAAATGTTTGTCTGTAGCTCCACTTAACTTGAACAATGCTGTTTTTCATTATTTGTATTTCTATTCTCAGTATTTATATTTTCATTTTATTTTATTTTCAGTTTGCATTATTAGTATTTGTCATATGGACTATTAGTCTGCCAATTAACTTCTTCATTTTCATTAAATATATTTCGGAATATAATATGACGTGAAGACGCCTTATACGGCTTTAGATAAGAGTAATTTAAGCCGAGTATTTATATTTTCGACACGTTTTGACATCTCCCGTTTTTGTGATACATGTTTACAAGCAACTTTAAATCTGTTTTGTGCTTCGATGGCAGAGGCGAATGACTAGAATGATTTAGGTATAGTTTAAGACTTGGATTCACTTTCACTGAAAAGTGTTTTTGGTTATTAAAAATTAACATTCAAAACTAACAGAAATATGAGTCTGTTCCTGTTCGATAAAAGGAATTAGAGTCCTAAACAAGGTCTTACCCGACTGCACCGATCTTACCGAAGAAGAGAGGGGAATGCTCAGAAGGAAGAGAAGAAGAATGAGAGAAGCAGCGGCGATGAACTTCTTTCGACGTAATTTGGGCAAAGCGTCGTGAACGGTTGTCAAACATGTCTCAACCAGTGAAAACTGCAAAAAGGAATTAAATATATATAGCTTCGTGGCCACCAGATTTTTTTACATAGTCAGAAAAGTCGGAAACCCCGTCCATTTCATACGTCGGACCAATCAGAATGAATTTTGTACTCGGGTTAGGTGTACACCGGGTTTGATGGCCGTTCTTAGTTAGTAATTTTCCAAATTACTATCTTTCAGGCAATCAGAGGTATGAGCGTTATCAAAAAATAGGTGGCCGGCCGCAAAACCATATATTAATATACTGTGTGTGTGTGTGTATATATGTATATATATATATATATATATATATATATATGAAAATTATTTCACGAAAGTAACACGTGAAAAATATTTATGATGAATAAAACCACGAAGGAAAGGAAACACAGAATGGTGCTCAAGCGCTTTCGTCTAATGACCCTCAGGAACACTGAAGTACATAAAGAGTTACAGCCTATATATAGGTTACAGAAAAAAAAAATATATATATATATATATATATATATATATATATATACAATAAACGGAGAAATTAAAATTAAAATAAAAATAAAAATTAGAGGATTGTGGGAGGGGCATACAAATTTGTGAGGAAAAACTATCGATTTTTAGCACAAGATCAAATTAATTATTTCCAACCAATGTAAAAAAAAAAAAAAAAAAAAAAAAAAAAATTATACTGGAAATCTGCCCGGGTTTTAGCACTCTGCCCGCCTACCCTTATTATCTAAATCTGTTCTAAAGGAATTCAAAACAACAGGATCGAGTTAAAAAAAGCCTTTGCTTATGTTGAAGTTATTTGTAAGTTGGATAATGGCAGACTCAAGAATATTTCTATTAACAATGGTGCTAGAGTGAAATAAAACTGAAGCATTATTCCAATCCCACTGTATTGATTGGAATAATGCTTCAGTTTTATTTCACTCTAGCAACATTGTTAATAGAAATATTCTTGAGTCTGTCATTATCCAACTTACAAATAACTTCAACATAAGCAAAGGTCTTTTTCAACTCGATCCTGTTGTTTTGAATTCCTTTAGAACAGATTTAGATAAGAAGGGTAGGCGGGCAGAGTGTTAAAACCCGGGCAGATTTCCAGTATAAATTTGTATTTTTTTTTTTTTTTATAACATTGGTTGGAAATAATTCATTTGATCTTGTGCTAAAAATCGATAGTTTTTCCTCACAAATTTGTATGCCCCTCCCACAATCCTCTAATTTTTATTTTTATTTTAATTCCTCCGTTTATTGTATATATATATATATATATATATATATATTTTTTTTTTTTTTTTCTGTAACCTATATATAGGCTGTAACTCTTTATGTACTTCAGTGTTCCTGAAGATGTCATTAGACGAAAGCGCATGAGCACCATTCTGTGTTTCCTTTCCTTCGTGGTTTTATTCATCATATATATATATATAAAAAACCTTTGGTAAGCCTCCGCCCGAATTGTTCATTCTGACGCAGGTCAAGCTTTTCACTCCACCTTAGACCTACAGTTTAACGTGGGATCCGAACCACGCCCCGCCATCAGCCCAGCGTCTTAACCACTAGACCACCCAGGGTACCCATTTATCTACCAACCACTTTCTTTTTTATTGTGTGGAAGGATGAACAGCTGGGTTTTGCTGCGCGCTGCCTGCCGTCACCGGGTCTCAATCCCGGGCCGATAGATTGTAGTCAGCGACGCTAACCACTACACCACCGAGGCGCATATATATATATATATGGGAATGAATTCAGAATGGTTCCATATATATATATAATGCAAACCCACAAGGAAAAAATAAAATTATTCCAAGGACCTTCGTGTATTCAGAAGTATACCTCGTCAGGGAATGAAGGGAAAAGGCGAGATGACAAAAATATTTATACGCGGGACAGAAAAACAAAAAGATTAGCACATGATTAACAAGAGATGATTAGAGGCAAAAGGTATTTTAACAGGATATTGTCAATTTTATACATTCCCGCACTGTTATTTCAATTATATATATATATATATATATATATATATGAAATTATTTCACGAAAGTAACATGTGAATATATATACTGTATATATATATATATATATATATATATATATATATATATATATATATAATATATATATATATATATATATATATATGTATATATATATGTATATGGGAATGAACTCAGAATGGTTCCCTGAGGTTTTTTATGATACACACAGACCGTGCATGGAACAAGGAACTCTTCTGGATAATTAAATCCACTATAGTCCGAATAAGTAATGGTAAATGACAAATACCATAGTTTTTCTTTTTCATGATGCTAGCCCGACGGGTCACTCGCAAAGAGGTCCCATAAATATAGCTTCCCTCACCAGCTATCTGCAAAGCAGACAGTATCCAGCTTTGGGTCATGGATCTAGGGTTTAAACTCGTAGGGGGGGAACAGAAATGGTGACCCCCAGTTTTCTGGTCTTTAAAAGTTGCTATCATACAAAAGAAGTAAAATGAACCATGTTTCACAAATATCTGATGTCATTAACCCTCCTATACATACCCTCTGAAGTTTTGCTGTTATTAACAATGAAAATTATTAGCCACTTTATCTGGTTTTGTTAAAAAAATACTATTAAATTGCTATGACATCAATAGTCACATCATAAATTTAGTTAACTGAATTGTTTGCCGATGATAAATAACAATATTACCCACAAAAACTGATTATTTGCCAGTGATTATTATTTTATGATTATTATTTACATATAATCATAATATTATATATATATAATATATATATATATATATATATATATATATATATATATATATATATATATATATATATATATATTATATATTATATATTATATATTATATATATATATATAATATATTATATTACATGATTATTTTAGTTGTAACTTTTTTATGCTTGTTTAATAATTTTTTCTCATTTACAGGAGCTAAAGAAATCTTAAAATAGACTTACAGTAATTAACAGGATCAAAACGAGAGAGTTACGTTCTGCTTCCACACGCCGGTGTGGAGATGTGGAATATATTGAGCTATATCATTTTAAGGCGGGTGTACTGCCACTCCAGCAAGATGTTATTCGAGTGATGATGTTCATGCTGAGGCCAGCCAGAGCTGGTAAAAATCAACTTTCTGTTAGTGATGCTGCGTGGTAAGTTGCCTACAACTTGCGGAACCTTTGGATCTAGTGCAACCTCTACACAAAGTTGATCAGTAACATTGTCAACCAATTAACAAAATTATATGAAGGGTTCAAAAAACACTGTCAGGTTCGCTCACAGAGAATGACTGAAGCAAAACGAGCAGAAATTTCAGAATTCAACAACCGTGTTGCAGCAACTTTGTTTGATATCTCCTGTACAGATATGAAATCACGAAGACGCCAAGAGAAGATCTATGGTGTTAAAGTTACTGAGATAGAGTGGAAGTTCCTGGAGGATCAACGAGGACCTTACTTTCTTGTGCGCTATCACCATCCACTTGGATGAAGATGTTTTTAATTTTCTCAACAAGTATGAATACATCACTAATCAACTTGCATGCATCCTGCGCTCATTCAGTAACCTTGAATATATTCGCATCCTTTGTCTAGCTGGTGCACTAATTGGAATACATTTGATTGAACCATTCATCGGTCTGACATCGGCTAGCACAACAGATTATGCTAAGATCATGATTGCATTTCCAACGCTATACGATGATTTATGCAAAACGGATCCAGCTGATCTTCTGAACATTGACGAGCCTGCATTCAACTTCATATCACCTGATAGGTTTAAAACGGTTCTGTGGAATGAAGACATCCGTATTTCAATCACGAAAGCCGTTAACTGCTACAAACCAAGAGTCACAAATGTTCTCAGCATCATGATGAAGAAATTAGCAGCTGGATGGCAGAAACAACGTGGAGACATATTCCAGTTTAGTGACTGTGATGCGGAAGCCCCTCGACAGGTAAGTGCAATACATAATTTTATAATGTCCTATTGTTGTTGAATTGATGCTGTTTTTGTATCCTCATGGTACAGTACTATTTTATTCCTTTTCAGGTAGCATCGATGGATCAGGAGAAACTACAGAAAGCACCAATCAACAACTTGCATCCAGAACGGTTAGTGGGCAGCATCAACTATGAGCTCAGTCAACGTGGTGCAAAACAGCTACCTATGGCCAGCCGTGCACATGTAAAAGGAAGAAACACTGACTTGATTGAAGGCAAGTCTATGGCCAAAGTATATGTAAAACTAGTACAGCAAGATGGTCCCCTTCCTAACGTGTTGGTAGAATGGAGCAGAAAGCAACAAGAACTTAAGAGGCAAGGATTAAGTGACAAGGAGGTAGCAAACATAGCAGCTGACAACAGAAAGAACAAAGATCTAGACACCCTAAAGAAACTTGGTGGTCCTTTCACCAAAGCTAGAGAAGTAGATGATTTTGTGAATGATACAAGGTTGTCACTCAAAGAGAAAAATGACAGAATATACATCGAAGTGAAATATGCAAGAGATACATCGACATCTCTTCCCAGGTCGTCAGATATCTTCAAACTGAGAAAGTACTACAAGAATCTTTCAGTAGAGACTTATGCAATTAACTTGAAAATCTATCTAGACAGAGTTGCATCAAATATGACAATGACTATGAAAGATTTTGATAATACTATAAATATACTTATGTGCTAAATAATGTGTGGCAATTAGAGGCATTTATATTATGCTATATCTGAATTTATGATTTTTTGTTTTGTCTAGGTTATGTAAAAATATATACATATATTATTTTCCATTATTTTCTAGCAAATATATTCTGTAATGAATTAATCAATTACAGGTCTATTTCTAACTTCTTCACTGATATTTCATGTTTTTTAACAAGATTTGTTTAAATAAACTGGAATTTACTCTTAGAATAAACATTATGATATTCAGTAAACTTTCAAACCACATGTACAGGGGGGGGGGGGGGGGGTTATCGAGTAAAATCAGGTCCGGCGCCAGCCTATTTGGCGCCCTTAGCAGGACTGCAGCTGGCGCCCCACCCGCCTCCCACTTCACGATTGGGTTTGCCCACAAAGTAATCAAGGTACCATATTGAAGAAACTATTTGTCTTACACTGATCTATTTTAATTTGATAATACATACATTTATTATAAAATTATAAAATCATTTCACAGTTCAAGAAAGTGTCATGACCAATCAAAACAGCGAGTAAAGCGAGGCATATGTAGTAACAAATCAGAACGCTCAAAAGTGCTAAAATATGCGTGCAAAAAGGACATATCTACTGTTTTTTCCAAGCAAGAAGGGTATATGTCACATAAAAACAGTTATTCGCTTATTGACGACTCCCGGAACTCATATTAAGCCGTAAATAAGCCGAGTCGCTTATTGACGACTCCCGTCTGTGCGCGCAACATTTTTAAATCGCTTATTTACGACTCCCGTCCCTAAAGGGTTAAAGGTCGTGATAGTGAAAGTTCTATAATGACCCAATAAGATGAATAAGTTAATTATGTAAATATCAGTCAAGCTAAACTGGTGTACATACGTCGTACAACCTTTCATCATTTGTCTATGCTTCTCATTCCTTCATTATTTTTTTCATATTGTTCTTACATAATACTATCAGACGTGCACAGGGCGGGAGGCGCTGGCGCCCCCGAGATCTTTGGCGCCCTTAGCATTTACTAACCTCGCCTAATGGAAGCGGCGGCCCTGAGTAAAATACATGATTTTTTTTTCTATTTCTAAGCTGCTCGTAAATGATAGCATATTTTACCTAGCCCAGCTACATTTAGAACCTCAATATAAGCAAAAGACTCGCTGCCTTCACGTCAAATTGAATACATCAAAGAAAAAGGGGTAACTACTATATTTAGCCAAAAACCAAAACTTAAACCTCAACTGGCAGAATTGAGCGTCTACTTTTCAAAGCACATAACATGTCCGTTTCAAGAAGGGAATGAACTCAGAATGGTTCCCTGCCTGAGGTTTTTTATGATACACACAGACCGTGCATGCAACAAGGAACTCTTCTGGGATAATTAAATCCACTATAGTCCGAATAAGTAATGGTAAATGACAAATACCATAGTTTTTCTTTTTCTTGATGCTAGCCCGACGTGGGCAACGGGTCACTCGCAGAGAGGTCCCATAAATATAGCTTCCCTCACTAGCTATCTGCAAAGCAGACAGGATCCAGCTTTGGGACATGGATCTAGGGTTTAAAGCAGCCTAGCCCAGCTACATTTAGAACCTCAATATAAGCAAAAGACCCGCTACCTTCACGTCAGATTGAATACATCATGAAAAAGAAAAACTACTGTATTTGTCATTTGCCATTACTTATTCGGACTATAGTGGATTTAATTATCCCAGAAAAGTTCCTTGTTCCATGCACGGTCTGTGTGTATCATAAAAAACCTCAGGGAACCATTCTGAGTTCATTCCCATCTTGAAACGGATATGTTATGTGCCTTGAAAAGTGGACGCTCAATTCTGCCAGTTGAGGTTTAAGTTTTGGTTTTTGGCTAAATATAGTAGTTACCCCTTTTTCTTTGATGTATTCAATCTGACGTGAAGGCAGCGAGTCTTTTGCTTATATTGAGGTTCTAAATGTAGCTGGGCTAGGCTGCTTTAAACCCTAGATCCATGTCCCAAAGCTGGATCCTCTTTGCTTTGCAGATAGCTGGTTAGGGAAGCTATATTTATGGGACTCTTTACGAGTGACCCGTTGCCCACGTCGGGCTAGCATCATGAAAAGAAAAACTATGGTATTTGTCATTTACCATTACTTATTCGGACTATAGTGGATTTAATTATCCCAGAAGAGTTCCTTGTTGCATGCACGGTCTGTGTGTATCATATATATATATATATATGTGTGTACACGAGTATAATTCCATTTGGACACTGTTATAGACCGTTTCTGTTTCTGACCCTAAATGTTCAGCACTAAACTTTGATGTTTGGGATATTATCCCAACCGTGAAGCCTTATCTTATAAACAGCTGATATAGTTAAGAAAACAAAGCCAAAATAAGAAATGGATTTATTACAGCACAACCTTTCGGCTTATTCTAAGATTTGATCAGGTGCGTGAAGGTTAATTCAACCAATCAAGGGCTGTACTATTCTTATTTTTCTAGTAACAAGTTTGGTGGTTAAATTAACAGACCTACATCCATTTGGTCGAGAAGATATAATATCAACACTTAAAAACTAATTTAACCTAACGTAACCTATCCATGTGTAACCTAACCTAACTTAAGCTAACCCACAATAATTTGTCGATTTTACGTTACGTCGATCGAATATCGTTAGCCCAAAATTAACCATCTGAATTTGTTTGTTATTTTTAACATAATTAACACGTTAATAATTAATAATTAAAGTTCTCAACCAAGAATTATTGATTATGTTCAAATGGTGTTTTGTTTTATTTTCTTACCTGAGCGTGCAGCCCAAAACACATCAACATCAAGAAGAAGAATACAGACCAAACGTGAGGGAAAGGAAACAGCCTCGCTATCACTTCCGGAATGAAAACAAACACTATTTCAATGCCGGAAACTGTAATCGAAAGTAAATTTTGAAAATTTATTAAAATAATAATTTAATTAAATCTTACCCTCTAAAACTTGATTAATTATGGCGCGAGAGGTGTATCATTAGTCTGGTTCAAGTTCCGTTTAAATAGGTCTTCAGACTAAATAAACATAAATCATACTTTCAATCAACCATACACGAAGTGCCAAAGGGTTCGATATTGGGGCATCTCCTATTCCTGTGTTACGTCATTTTCTTTTGTAACTGGCACAACTCAACCAGTATTCAGTATGCGAATGACATACTGATAACTGCTCATATCTGATAACGACTTACCTACCTTACAAGAAAGAACAAACGTGGACTCACCCATATTTATAACTGGCTAAATGCAAATAAATTATCGTTAAATCTGTCAGAGACTTCATATATAATTATAACAAACGAAGAAGAGAAATAAATTTATATATATATATATATATATATATATATATATATATATATATATATATATATATATATATACAAATAATACTATAATTTATAAATCATTAGAAATTAAATTACTAGGTGTAATTCTAGATGAAAAACTAATTTCCAAATGTCACATCGAACACACACTAAACAAACTGCTGAAATCCACCAACTGTATAATATATTACATAAATTCCAAAATATGTCCTCCTCCATCTACTGATGTACACTCTTACATCCTATAGCAGTTTCAGGAAATACAAACCATTATATTATTTATCCCTTAAATGTGTTGCATAAAAAAAATCGTCAGATTCATATCGGGTGTCAAAACCAACCGATAACCCACTTGCCCTATGTTAAAATCCCTAAACTTTCTTAAGCCTAATAACCTGTACAAACTGAATATCTACTAATATATTCATAAGGAATCTCTCGTGTTAATTATGGAAATCATACCAGACAATCGGGTAAACCATTCATTGAACCCAAGACAAGATAACATTTACTCCAAAAACCTAACTTTATACTTGAAATATCACTGAGATCCCTCTCGTTCGAAACAAATTTAAGAGCAAATATCCTATTTCTTAGTTTATTTTAAAACCTTTAAAGAAAAGCAGATCACTGCTTTCTTTAACTTAAAAATATTTACTGTATTTAAGTTCATACAAATCAGTAATAACCGGCGTATGATATCAATTTCTATTTCAAGACTGAATCCAGATTACTGCCTCGGTGTGATTATATGTAAATAATTATTGCCATGAAAGGTAACTCTCATTGCTTCATATTTCGCAGAGCTTTAAATTTTTCATTAAAAATTATTTTCTTAGTGAAAAGAATTGTACTTCTATATTTCTATATTCCCTGTACTTAGCTTGCAAACAATAAGGAATCAAAAATTGAATTACTGTTTTTATTATTATTATTATTATTATTATTGTTATTATTATTATTACTAATGTCAGAAACATATAAGGTGCTAAAACCAATTCCTCCTTTGTTTAAGTTCTTAAAACTACTTACTATAGCTAAATGAAATGCCCAAACTGAATATCTGCTCACCTATTTATAAACTATTAGGGAAACTCCTGTGCTTAATTATGTGAAGTATATTAAACAAAAAAGTAAACCAATCAAGGAACTTAATTAAGGCATGATTACGATATAGATAACTATATAACTATATGGAGGAGATTGTACAAACCAATCGACCAGGGAAGTACTCCGAGGAGGACGTTAGGTAGGAGACAACGAATGCTGGAACTCCCGTTTCTCCTGTCACTGTTCTCTTTAATTGCTCTTTTTCGGTGCCTCATCTACCCTGTGAGCAATTCAGCATGCTCTCAAATACACATTTTCCCCTCTGTTCCTCAGTACACACACATGCATCTTACGCACTACAAAAACTTTTCAAAATTTAAAAAAAATGGCACCGTCTTTAAGAGCCTCGGTGTCCCCAGGGGAGAGAACCACAGATCTCCCCACTTCTGGTTCCCCCGCTGCCGGTACCGGGAACGCAGACCCGGGCAGCGGGCTGGTTCTACTAGAACATTCTACTAGACATTCGAGATGTTCTGGCCCTCTGTCTGATTCGCTTTTCATAAACTACTGCAACATTAGTGGTCTTTCCTCAAATTTCCGATCTGTTAAGCACCACCTCTCCTCCTCTAAACCTTACCTTCTCCATCTCACCCAAACTGAGATCTCTGAGATGACTGACAGCAACTCCTTTTCTGTACCCTCCTATGTTCTCTATACTCAATCTCATTCCAAAGGTGGATGTTGTGTATATATTTGCAACGAACTAACCTGCTTTCGTATTCCCGAACTTAAATCTTTTGAAATCTACACCCTCTGGCTATGGCTTACATGCCAATCTCAAACTAAACACATCTGCGCTGTCTA
Source organism: Bathynomus jamesi (assembly GCA_023014485.1). NCBI lineage: Eukaryota > Metazoa > Arthropoda > Malacostraca > Isopoda > Cirolanidae > Bathynomus > Bathynomus jamesi. The sequence goes on from JAJOZX010000189.1 coordinate 261,470, forward strand.
CCTTTCTCCTAATTCTACTGACTACCCAAAACTTTTTGACTACCTCACTTCCAAAGTGAAACACATTCTATCCCACTCTCCTTTTGCTAAAGTCTCCATTTTAGCTTTCCTCCCATTTCACTGTCATTTCACTGGCAATTTTTCTATCCTTAGTGACCTAAAACAGATTGTACAGCACTCTCTCTACTCGTATCCCCGATCGCCTTGGAGATGAGCCCAACATTCTGTATTTATTTCTAACAATTCATCCTTCTTATTCTATCCAACTTTTTTCTCCGTTGGGCTCCGACCACAAGCTTACATCTGCTTCTTGCCCTATCGCTCCAATTCGGCTTTTTGATCCTCCCAAGAGGATCTCATGTTTGGCCGATTTGGGAGTCCCTTAGGCAGTGTACAGGGTGTCCGAGAATTATCTGTACAATTTTTGGCTGTTATTAAAAGTCAACCATGAAGTGTAGAAATTCTAGTGTTATCCCATTTTACAGAGAATCTCATTAAGTTTTTTCTGATACCAAGTTTTGACAAGTTTTTTAGAAATGTTAGTGTGTCCGAACATTATCTGTACAATTTCATCTTTTAATAAAATTCTTGATAACACACGTAAAATTCTTAAACAAGATTATTTAGAATCTGTATTTTCAAAAGTTTCTTTTATTAAAGTAACGTTGTTACAAACATTCGATATGTGCACCATCAGTGATTCGCAAAACATCCAATCGATAATCCAAATGTTGCCATGTACGCTGGAGCATATCCACATTAATTCGCTCAATAGCAGCTGTGATTCTTGCTTTTAAATCATCAATGTCTGTCACCCGCGTACATTTCTAAAAAACTTGTAAAACGTGGTATCAGAAAAAACTTAATGAGATTCTCTGTAAAATGGGATAACACTGGAATTTCTACACTTCATGGTTGACTTTTAATAACAGCCAAACATTGTACAGATAATTCTCGGACATCCTGTACTACTTTGATTTCCCATGGAACGATTACTGCTTCCATGGCTTCCATGGAGAGTGTGCTGAGCGCATCACGGAGGTGATTCTTTCGGGTATGGAAGTGTACATTCCATATTCTTTTACTATTACTATGCAAAAAATTAGTAAAAAATTAATTTAGCAAAAAAATTAATTTAACACAAATTCATTATAATTTTACTTGTTCTAATGCTATTCGAAACAGAGAAGAGGCTTTCAGAAGGTACCGTCGCCATCCAACTCCTGACTCTCACTTTGCTCATATTTCTTCCCGGAATGGTGCAAAATCTGTTCTTCGACTCACCAAAAGTAACCAGACAAAATGTGAAACATATCTAATTCTAATGCCTCTCGCTCTTTACGACACCTAGCCAATAACCTCTCCAACAACTTTAGTTCTTCTTTCCCTCCTCTTTTCCATTCCGACGGCTCACTTGCCGTCTCTTCTCCCGATAAAGCTGAACTCTTCGGTAAACTTTCGCCTCCAACTCAACCCTGAGTGATTCCGGTATTGTTCCTCCATCTCCTACCCACCTCCGACTTAATTATGTCTGAAGTTAGAATCTCTTCCAAATAGGTTTTTTTCTGCCCTATCTGGGCTCAACTCTAGGAAGGTGTACGGTCCCGATGGTATCCCTCCTGTTGTTCTCAAGAACTGTACTTCTGTGTTAGCACCCTCTCTAGGCAAACTCTTTCGTCTTTGTCTTTCATCTGGTACTTTTCCTATTAGAATTTCGCTCTCATTCAGTCTGTCCCAAAGAAGGGTGACCGCTCTCAACCCTCCAACTACTATCATCCAATTTGCCTTGATTTCTTGCGTTTCTAAAGTTTTTTAATCTATCCTCAATCGGAAGATTCTTAAACATCTCGCTACTCAGAATCTTCTTTGAGATCGTCAGTATGGGTTCCGGAGGGACATTTTAATGGCGAGATTTTTGCATATATCTGTGACTCATGGTCATCTTCCTTTCAGGATTTCGGTGAAACTTTTGCTATTGCGCTGACATACTGTGTCATAAACTTTTGATAGAGTCTGCCACAAATCCTTAATTTTAAGACTGCCCTCCTTTGGATTCTATCCTTCTGTCTGTGCCTTCATCTCTGATTTCCTTTCTGGACAAACTTTAGCTGCAGTTCTAGATAGGCATTTGGCACTGTTCTTCTCGTAAAGCTATTAACACTAGAAGGACCGAGATTTTCAACTGCCTATAAGGACCGGAAAGCGTCAATTGACGCAAGTTGATTTTTTTTAATTTTTACCCTTCCACAGGTTAGAAAACTGCAGTTAGCAGAAATAATATATATTATATAAAAGAAAAAAATGACAATTTATCAGTAATTAATTATTTATTATTAATAAGTATGTATCAGTTATGTGTTTATGATGCACATATTCTAGACTTTTTGGTCGCACGCTTGCCACAGACTGGCTTTCTACAGATACTGCACAGATCAACGGTTCTGTTTCTACATTTTGTGGATCCGCATGTACGACGCACTTTGGCTGGAGTAGCAGCATTCTCAGCTTCATCGTCTACATCTACTACTGCGAAAACCTCAGGAATTCCAAGGGGATTGTTAGTAAGCTCCTCGCTGACCCTTTGAATGTACTCTCTGCGGCTAATGTTGGAGCGACACACCATTTTGTAAATGATCCAGCTGTTGATCAAGGCCATATCCAGCACATTATAGAAAACATGAATTGGCCATCGCCTACTAGCTGCTTTCACAGAATAGGACCTTGACATTTGATCAATCACATCAACCCCCACCTTGTTTTTGTTATAAAACAGAATGGTCTCCGGTTTTTGTTTCGGGTTGTTTTCTGTTGGTATCTGAACATCGGGATGGAGACTACTCAAAAGAACCACAGCCTTGGATGCTTTGCACTGATAAGAAGTGAGGGTCACAGCAGTCTGTCCTGTATATTTGAACACTTCAGTTTCGTGCAGCTTCTTGGTTGCCTTGCATTCTTCAGGAAGCTCTCTGCGATTTTGGCGGATTGTACCACTGTACCAGCTATGCTGCTTTTTTTCTGTGCCAGTCGTATAGCAAGGTCCAGTGATGTGAAGTAATTGTCACAGGTGATGTTGTAACCTTGCTTGAACACTGGAGTCAACAGTTTCAATACTACATCAGTAGCCACGCTAACATCGGCATTTCTGGTATCATCCTTTCCAAGGTATGGGAAGCCATTGAAGAAATACTTATTCTCCACATCTACTGCCATCCAAAACTTCAAGCCAAACTTGTCTGGCTTGTTCGTCATGTATCGGATAAATTTGCAGCGTGCTTTGCAAGGCAACAACTGCTCATCTACCGTGACATATTGATGGGGAATAAACGCCTTTTGGCAATTGTCAATGAAAGGGTACCATAGCTGTGATGCCAAACAAAACTTATCTTGTGCTAGATTTCGCCGCCTCTCAGTTTTCAGAACAAAACGAAGGTATTTCATGATTTCCAAGAATCGATTGCGTGGCATAGTTTTGTTGAATATAGGACATCCCCAGGAGCCATTCCACATGGGTAAGTTACGTCCACCAATAACACCACGAGCGATGACAAAACCAATGAACTTATCCAATTCATCTATGTCACAGACCAGTTGGGATCACCTGTAGCTCGTTGGCCACCGCCAAGATGATCCATCTTTACCTATAACTTCTCCAACACCCACTGCATCTGCTCCACTGCCACCTTGTGCGGGTTTATCACTTTGTCTACGTCCAGGACGTGTCCCACAACCTTGATCTCGTCGAAGACCACGGCTTTGCCCACGACTATCTCGCCCACGGGCTCGTCTACGATGATTGCCATGAGTGGGTAAAGGTACAGTAGGCTCCTCATCGCCAGATTCAGAGGAAGAAGAAGAAGACTCAGTTTCAGCCGCTGCCTGAACTGCAGCATTCACTATATCATCTGACTCACTGTCTGATGCATCACAATCAGAGGCATCGGATGCAATATTTCGAAGTTGCTCCAATGTCTGCTCTACAGAGAGTCCTTTGCGAGACATAGCGTTATATATTTATTTATATTTATCTATATTATTATTTATTATTATTTATATATTTATTTATCTGAAATGGGAAAGAAATGGTTATTAGACAGGAATATATTGACGAAATGAACAAACAAATAAAATAGAGCCATATATTGTACATGCGTCATTTGACGCACCTGGTCCTTCAGGGTAGTGGTCTCTCTTATAGGTTTTCTGTATCAGATGAAAAGATGAAATTGACCATGAATACAGATGCCATTGAAATATTAAAAGTCACGAAAGATGAGGTATGAAGGCCTAAAGGGTTAGACTTATAGGCAAAAAAAAATAAAAAATTGCATCAGTTGACGCATGTGGTCTTTCTAGTGTTAACATTGGTGTTCCTCAAGGCCCTTCCCTGTCATCTATTCCCTTCCTATTATTTATCAATGATCTATTAAGTCGCACTTCTTGTGCTGTCCACTCCGATACCGATGATTCCACTTTTTACTTCTCCACCCACTTCACAAAGCGTCCCACTCAAGAGTCACTCCATGGTTCGCGTGAGACAGCTATAGCTACACTTCTCATGTGTGCGATGGCTCAACCCACACAGATCTACTCTACTCTTACTGACTGTCTTCAATCCCTCTCTCTTCGCCGCAATGTTGCCTCACCCTCCTCTTTACTATCGCTATTATAGCAGACACTGCTCTTCTGAACTCTAACTGCGTGCCTCCTCCTGTAAGGAGAGCTTGCAGCACCAGACTTTCGGCACATTCTCATCCCTTTTCTGTCTAACTCTCTAACGCAAGAGGTAATTGATATTCTCAATATTTCATCTATTCAACCGGTCAACTCTGGAACAACCTTCCTCAGTCCATCTTTACCTCTGTCTGTGACCTCCAATCTTTCAAACGTAGATTGTCCCGTCATCTCGAAAAATCTGGATATTGATTTCATCCCTCTCCTTTTCCTTCAATGGGAGGGACATTTTTTGCGGGCGTTCGCCCTTGCTTCCTCCTTCCTGCATAAAAAAAATCTTACATACGAAGAAGGTGATGCTTAGAATAATGTAGGAACAAATTTTAAAGAGAACACTCGTTACAGAAATTTCCTTACCCAATTCAAAATACAATTTTGGACGGATACTAGCTACTTTACCCTTCTACAGTATTTCTTTCATTTCTCCTAATACCCGTAGAGGAATTAGTTTGATGTTTGAATTGCTCTTCTCTTTAACTTATAGGATTACCTTCTAAACAAAGTTGAATAACAATAATTTACTTACTATAAGTTGAAATCAAATATGATCAGTGTATAACTTTTCATTACTCGTTCGAAACTGAATCCGAGTTATATGCGTACACGAGGAATAGAACCGACCTGGATATTTATGCGTACCAGTTTTTATTTACATCCATTTCTTAGTACTTTTTCAAAATCTGGTGTGCGAAAACTTAATAGGTATCCTATAGCTTATTTGTCATAACCCTTTTTATACAAATTATATACAATGAATTTACATAAATTTTGCCCTAAAATGGAATTCATCCTGCTTCATATTTGGCGGCTCTTCAAATACAGTACTTTAAATTTTATGTCCTTATTTCAATACCTTTATTTTTATATTCTGTACTTATCGTTTGAACGAAAGAGGATTTTAATTTAAATTATTATAATTTTTATTTTCTACCCACCTTCCGTTTCCATTAAACTTTTGACATCATCAACTCCAATTCTATAAGCAAGAGCGCCGTATAATGCAAATATACAAGTCGTAGCCATGATCGATAAGATAACATTCGCTATTGTCAGTAGTATGGCTCCTACTTGCACCTGAAATAATAATAATAATAATAATAATAATAATAATAATAATAATAATAATAAAATGAACTTTTTATTCTTTTTAAATAATTCTGTAAGAAAAGATGAATATAATATTTTATGACCTTAATTTTGTGAAAATTTACTCAATGACCTCCATTAAAAAATAACGCTTAAATATTATAATAAAAGTATGAAGGATTAAAAACCATAAATTAGAAATATAATTATTAATTATTAATTAATGAGATAATTATAATAATTTACGAAAGATACATTTTTGAAAGGGGAAATTTTATATCCATTTTTATACTCTTTCATTATAAGCGAAGTGAAGGACACCGAGGTCGTGGGTTCGACTCCCGATGGTGCTAGTAACCTAGGAGTTAGAGCAATGGGCCGCATTAGTTGGCCTGAGCGGTGTGCCAGTTTCTGACCTCCTTAATGATAATGATGGCATTCATTTATAAATTATTTTCATTAAATTATTACTCCTTTTAATTATGATATTTAAGTTTCCACCGTAAACACTATTGGGTCATTTGACCCACCAAATTGGTATCAAAGGAGCCCCTACCCATTAAGTAATTAAGATTACTACATCATTTGGGTAGTTTTGAATATAAGGAATTATTTTTACGTTTCTTATTTCCAACATTAGCCAAATAATGTAGTAATCTTTAATTATAATTAGAAGTTAATGAGACTCCATTTTGGGTTAAAATTACTCATTTGTTTTTAAAGTTTAGGAATGTTAATTAAAATAGAGTACAAATGAACTTTGTATCAAGGTTAAAAAAAGGAAAAATTGAACTTTATGAGAATTATTTGCGATTTTAATCCTTTTCAACGAAACCCCATTATTTATAATGATTTTTACTTTTTTGCTCGTCATTTTCAGTGATTATCGCTAAAAAAAATTCTCGCGTGTCATTATTATACGTATAAATACAAAGCCATGATATATTTTACCGTGAGTATATTTTACTCAGGTTATGAAATTAGAGTTAATTATAACTTCCATCACTTTTACAGGGTGTTCCATAAGAGTCCCTTTACCCGTGAACCTTTTCTACAAGAATAGGGTGAGGGTAAAGGGGGTAGAGAGACTTATGGGACACTCTGTAGAATAATCGACTGGGTTAATCTAGAAAGAGTTAGAAGGTATTTTTAAAATGTAACTTTATAACTAAATAAAAATTGGTATTTTTCTGTGAGAAATATAGGACACGTCACTGGAAAATAGGCCGTATTTACTTTTGTGGGTCACCTGAAGATCAAGGCCCGCAGCTTTCACTAGTTAGCCTTATAAGGCTAACTAACGAAGATATCACGACCTAACCTAACCAATCGTTAGGTCAACTGTAGCCCTTGACAATTGGTTAGGTTAGGTCGTGATATTTTCGTTAGTTAGCCTTATAAAGCTAAATAAAGAAGGCTGGGGGCCCTGATCTTCAGGTGATGCGTGATTTGTAATAAAATGTAATGTAAAATTACCTGTTTTGCCAAATATTAATGAGAAACAATGTTACCTGCATGTAGTCCTAAGACGAAATAATCTTTGAAATGTTTAACAATATCACGTTAATTTTACCTCTGATTTGAATTTCTTGTAGGAGCTGAACGTGAGGATACTTCCGTACGTCACACAGAGAGAGAAAATTACTTGTTCTGCCGCCTTCTGCCAAACTTCTGCTTTTGCCAGCTTATCCCAGTCTGGGTAGAAGAACTGACTAAGGCCCTGTAAGACAAAGTAATAGACTGGTCACTTAAATGATATTGTCGCTTTCAAATGCGAACCTGGCGACTTTAGCTAATATCATCAACGTAAAGATTACTTTAAATTCTTAGTAATCGAAACTTTTTTGGACAAAATGTCGGAAGATACACATAATACTTTCATACAATGACTTAATGTCTGCAAATATGTTACCATTCCAGCGCCATTTTTCTGGACACTGAAGACCAAAAACGCAATCAAGATGCATATGGGGATGAATCCAGTGACCAAGGCAACTTTGCCCGATGATCTGATTCCTCTGATCAAGAAAATAAACGTCAACAACCAAACGAAACCGACGCACAATGTCAAGTCCCAATGAATATCCCCAGTTCTCCCAACGTCTCCAAGATCCGTGAGACGCAGCACCTTCTCTCTGAAAACAATGGTCCTTTATTTATAAGAAGCTCCTCATTCTAGTTCTTCTTCATTATATTTAAAAGATAATATAAGAGGAGTAATATTATTACTAAATTATTCTTAAATTTTACTAAACAATATAATTGGATGTTTTATTTCTCTTGGCTAAAACAAAGGATCTCGCTCATGCGTAAGTAACATATTGTCATCAAAAAATAAATGAACAGGTTTGGATAAGATCAAATTAAAGTTACATTTTTAAGTTTAAAAATTTAACATCTCGCTTCTTAAACCATCTTTTTCTTCATGATCCCGACTCTGTTTTAATAGTTTAGCATCACCACTGTTTAGAACAGTGTCTCTTATATTAGTGAAATATGTCATTTAGTCAAATAGAAATGAGCTAGAAAGAACATTTATATATTTTCCAACAATTTGATTTCACAAACATACAAAAACTCCACCATGATTCGGTCATTTGCGCGGTTCAAATATACATTTCATATTCTGAAATGTCTAAAAATTTTATCCCAACCCACCCGTCAACTGTCCTCAATTTCATTTCTGAGAAATATCGAAGGAGGACAGTGATAAGATTGATGTTTGCTGTCTCTTTGATCCAACCATAACTTTTTTTTTTCCAGTTGTTAACGATACCGTCCGTCTCAGTGCTTTTCTTGTCTAAGAACATCTTCATATCTAAGGGCGTTCAGCTCCTCATTACACCCAAATGATCCCACATCATTTTGTCCAACATTAGTAAGAAGATAGAGAAATACCTAATTAAGGTTGCAAAAGGATGGAAAGTTTCGGGGAATTTTGAATGTGTCGGGAATCTTAGGAATTTCTGGTATTTTCAATTTTAGGTAATTTTTAAGGTTTATAATACTTTTTTGGCAGTAAACAGTGAAATGTAACATATTTAATCATTTTCCACCCAAAAAGGAAGTTTTGGTTTCCTGTATCAATTGTTTTTACTGAGCTCAGGTGAGTTTGGTCGGAATATACCTGGTTAAAAATAGGAATTTGAAATCAGTATGCAGGAAATTAACATTTTAATATTCACTAATTGGTGAGATTTTTTAGATGTAGAGTTTCTTTTCAGCATTCTGGGACTTTCCTTCTTGCTAAATAATTGGGAGTTAAAAAAAATTCTAGGAGTGGGGTTTACTATTTCAACATCTCCAACTCCACGCTACTGTCAGAAGCAATATCATGCTGAAGCGAATCATTTGCTAACATCACCAATTGCATTTCGAATTATTTTTCTAGGCTGCATTATTTGACACTTTTCTCAAACAAATAAATTACATAGTTAATTACATCTGTAACTTTATAGTTCAAGAATACACACCTATTCGGTTTATGAAAATGAAAGTTTTTGGAAATTCCCAAAATTCCCCAAATTTTTCTAAAATTCCTGAAAATTCCAGGAAACACCCAGCGGAAATTTACCACCATCAAAATTCTCGGGAATTTTACAACCCTATGCCTAATTCTACCTAGGTCTTGCGCAAAATAAGTTTCTAACCAGAAATTATTTTTACATCTGATACAACATTTAAAATATTTCATACATCCTTTGACACCCTTAATGCACAATTTGATACATTGAATACAACATCCGCTACTAAACTGGGCACAGCTGTAAATACAAATGTTATAAACACGCTGTTCCGGCGAAGCAATCAACTTTTGAAACGGAACCTTACTGCCAGTAATATCTAGAAGAAGGAACTAAGTAGTCAACACATTTCTCAGGATCAGCATTGGCAGCATTTGTGGAATTCAGAAATGAGCAGATGTTGTTCGATCTCACATCGTAGCATTTTGGCCAATAATATTTACATTCTCCCCACAATATCTGAAATGAAGAAGAAGAAGAAAGCTAAGAATAGAATCGATTTTCTTTTTACTTCACGTACTACTCCTTCACGAAAAGAATGAGGATATAATCTTTATTGGCAGAACCATACAGGTGTACAATATGGACAAAGGTAAATAATAATTGCCTGTAAAAAATAAAATTATATTGCATAATTTAATTTGTCATTAGACTCGAGACTTAACGCAATTCTTTAGTTATGCTTAATGTTTTAATCATTAATTTCGCTAATCTTACTACAAACTGAAGGTATGAGAAGTATATTAAATTTAATGACCTTTAAATTAAAGCAAATCTTAATGATAAAGCATCAAATTGTTAAAACCTACAGTATCTGTCCACCCGTGTGTTGTCTATCTTTTATTCATGTACGTACATTACAGATATTCACACACATTCACAGACAAAGAAAAATTCTTACCGTACTGCCTATGTTGCTGTCCATATTGACAAAACTTGCGAAAAAATAGTGGACGCAGTAGGCCACGACTTGACTGTTGTACACAGACGCGATAAGAGACAAGAGAATCATAGCAATTCCAACACCTGTCGTGAAATACGCAAATTATTTAAACATGGGCATTGGGCATTAAGCGAAATTTCTTTAGAAATAAAATAATTTGAACTAAAATGGCCACATTACGAAAATAAAAAAAAGTTCCTCCGAGTACTTCTGCATTTGACAATAATTAAATTATTCTCATCAGCAAGTATTCAAAGAGTGCAATTATGTAGAGCGTTAAAAATAGTACCATGTAATTACCTCTTTACCTTGCTCAGAGCAACAGCTAAAACAATAAGAAATTCATATATACGTACAATATAAGCTTATATATATATATATATATATAAAAGTTTTACGGTTAACTTTACAGGTCTTTCAAATTTACAATTACCTCGTAAAATTATATATATATATATATATATATATATATATATATATCTCTCTCTCTCTCGCTCTCTCTCTCTCTCTCTCTCTATATATATATATATATATATATATATATATATATATATATATGTGTGTGTGTGTGTGTGTGTGTGTGTGTGTAGTAACTGCAGTTCAGGTGCACAATGCCCAATAGCTAGAGTTCAATAACAATTTGACCGCAAGGAGAATTAATTTTGTGATTATTATTTAAATGTAGTTATAAAAACAGGGTTGGCACAAATAGTTTTATTCAAATTCACTTTTTAAAGATTTAGGTCG
>JAJOZX010000189.1:280000-337500 GCA_023014485.1 Bathynomus jamesi
CTTTTTGTGTTTCCTTTCCTTCGTGCTTTTATTCATCATATATATATATATATATATATATATATATATATATATATATATATATATATATATATATAATATTTATTTATTTATTTATATATATTACCTTGCATTATAGGTGCGCATCTCCATACGTGAACGACACTCATCTGACTAAATTGTCCAATGGAAACTTCGAGGAAATAGATTGGCACGCCAATGAGGACAAACAGCACGATGTAGCAAAAGAGAAAGGCTCCTGAAAAAAAAGTCTTCCTAGATTACACCAAGAAACACCGAAGACAAAAATTGACTTAATCTTCACCATTTTCTTTGTTTTGAAAGAAAGGAATGTTTTTTATATAAATTTTTTATAAAAAAGTTACATCAAACATTTTGGATAGAAAAGAATTTTAAGCTGTACGTCTAAGAGCAACAAGCTTGACCTTCGTCGAATGAACAATTCAGGCGGAAGCCAAACCAAGGTTTACCAACGTGTGGGGTATATATATATATATATATATATATATATATATATGAATAGAAACGACATAAGTATTAAGGAACGTCTCTGCACACGAGGAGGAGAGATAACGAATAAATGAAAAATGAGGCGAACCGCCCGGGAATCGAACCCAGGGCCTTCCAATTGCCGGTTGGACGTTCCTTAATACTTATGTCGTTTCTATTCATTTATATACTGCGTGGTCATTGCAGTTATATATATATATATATATATATATTATATATATATAATATATATATATATATATATATATATTAAAATTGCATGGAGTATTGCCATTAAAAATCTTTCAAATAATTTCGTTTTCCGAAAGGAGTATTGTTAATCGAAGCGAAACATTTTGTACTTCGTAAATTTAATAATTTTTATTAAATTCAAACAGTGAAATTACCACACCAAAAGAGTCTATATTTCCAATTTATAAAATATTTAATTGAATAAAAAATAGTTTCTGTATATAACAAATATTTTTCATCAGAAAATCATGAAATTATTTTATTATTATTATTATTATTATAATATTGTGCAATTCCCCCCCCCCCAGTTGTTACACACATCATTAAAGAATATATTGAAATAATGAAAGTAAAACTCTGCCATTTATTCATAAAAAATTAGTTAGGATAATTTGTTTCTGTTACATAAAAGTGATATAAAAATGAGCATTTGCAATAAACACTACAGTATATATATATATATATATATATATATATATATATATAATATATATATATATATATATATATATATATATCCAACTTACAAGAAAAATAAAAATTATTCCAAGGGTTTTCGTGTATTCAGAAGTACACCTCGTCAGGGAATGAAGGGAGAAGGCGAGATGACAAAAATATATACCTATGTACAGCGGGACAGAAAAATAAAAAGATTAGCACATGATTAACAAGAGTTGATTAGAGGCAAAAGGTATTTTAACAGGATATTGTCAATTTTATACATTCCCGCGCTGTTATTGAAATTATTTTTATGATAAAATGGATAAATGGGTTAAATGCACATTCTAGAATATTCCTTTCAATTATATCTGTGATTTTAACGAGCGCGTTAGAACTATCAGACTTGAAACTATGATTACATCTATACATATGATTAAACAATGTACTGTATTAGAATTAGTTGCTGTTCTACACGCATATTTATGCTGTTTTACCCTAATGTCTAACGTTTCACCCGTTTGGCCTATATATACTGAGTTACATTGTGTACATCCGATCGAATACGCACAAGCAACCGCATTATCCGGGCTATTCTTTATTAGGCGTGCTTTAACAGTATTATTATACTTAAAGACTACATTGATACCAATTGCTTTTAGTAAAGTCGGAAGATACTGAAAATTAACATGGTAAGGTTGGCTAAGGATATTTTTACGCTCAAATTCCTTTACAGTTACACTATTATAGTACCTATTCTTGGCTTTCCTAAGGCAGTTATCTGAAAATGAAATAGGATAACACAATTTAGTACCAATATTCATGATATTGCATAACTCGGAATCTAAAAATTCAGGACTGACAACTCTCAATGCTCTAAGAAACATAACAGAGAAAATAGAAAATTTAATCGAGGGAGGATGGTCAGAATAAAAATGCACATAAGAGTTATTATTAGTAGGCTTACTAAAAATTTTAAATTTCAACTGATTCAAGCATCTCCGAATTTTGACCCTAATGACCCCTAATGACCCTAATTTCAAACTGGTAAGTTTTGATGTATGTTCGTTATTCACAAAAGTCTCTGTTGATGACCTACTTGATTTTTTAAAAGATAAGATCTCTGAATATTCTTTCCCTGTTCAACACAACACTCTTATTGAGTTAATTAAGCTTTGCGTCAAAGATTGTAAATTTCAGTTTGAAAATATGTTTTATGCTATGTCGTTTGGATTGGCGATGGGAAATCCCCTCTCACCAGTATTAGCTAACTTATATATGGAATTTTTTGAGAGTAGAATTTTGGCTACTATTGTTAATTTTAACCTTGTTTGGTACAGGTATATAGATGACATTTTATGCCTTTGGCCTAACAATTTGGATGTTGAATTATTTCTTGGTAGTCTCAACAATTTAGTCCCATCTATTAAGTTCACAGTGGAAAAAGAAAGTGATGGAAGCCTATCTTTTCTGGATCTAAAAATTCGGAGATGCTTGAATCAGCTATGTTTCTTAGAGCATTGAGAGTTGTCAGTCCTGAATTTTTAGATTCCGAGTTATGCAATATCATGAATATTGGTACTAAATTATGTTATCCTATTTCATTTTTAGATAACTGCCTTAAGAAAGCCAAGAATAGGTACTATAATAGTGTAACTGTGAAGGAATTTGAACATAAAAATATCCTTAGCCTACCTTATCATGTTTATTTTCAATATCTTCCGACTTTACAAAAGCAATTGGTATCAATTTAGTTTTTAAGTATAATAATAATGTTAAATCACGCCTAATAAAGAATAGCCCGGATAATGCGGTTGCTTGTGCGTATTTGATCGGATGTACACAATGTAACTTAGTATATATAGGCCAAACGGGTGAAACGTTAGATATTAGGGTAAAACAGCATAAATATGTGTATAAAACAGCAAGTAATTCTAATGAATTGTTTAATCATATGTATAGATGTAATCATAGTTTCAAGTGGGATAGTTCTAAAGCGCTCGTTAAAAACATATATAATTGAAAGGAATATTTTAGAATGTGCATTTATCCATTTTAAAAATAATTTCAATAACAGTGCGGGAATGTATAAAATTGACAATATCCTGTTAAAATACCTTTTGCCTCTAATTAACTCTTGTTAATCATGTGCTAATGTTTTTGTTTTTCTGTCCCGCTGTACATAGGTATATATTTTTGTCATCTCGCCTTTTCCCTTCATTCCCTGACGAGGTGTACTTCTGAATACACGAAAGAATATGGAATCATTTTTCTTTTTCTTTGTGGGTTTGCATCATTCATTCATTTCACGTGTTTAATTGTGAAATTCATCCCATATACAGTATATGTGTATATACAGTATATATAAGATGCTTAAGTTTTATCTTTGTATTTATATTATTTCAGTAATACTTGCTTGTGTGAATTGCTCATATTATGTTGCGGATTTAGATACACGAATTTTGTTGATGAAAATGACGCCCTTAATGCGTAGTTTAAAAAAAAAAAAGGTTACCCTTCAAAGTTATCTTTTTGCCTGAATTGAATTGATTTGACATTTGCCGCTTTAATTTATTTTATATATATATATATATATATATATATATATATATATGGTGATCCAAAATGGTGTTCTAAGAAGTGACGTGTTATATATATATATATATATATATATATATATATATATATTATATATATATATATATATTAGGGGAGGGTGACACCTTTTAGGATCACCCTGTAAAATAATTGGTTTTAGCTTTACGCCAACAACCACCTTGTGTTTTGTTTGTTTTCTTTATTAAACTTTTTAGCCTGTTACCCTTGCTCATATCTATCTTTTATACCTCAGCCATGGACTGTCGTCTCAAGCTAGTCCAAGAAATGAGGAAGGGGGACAATGACGAGTTCGGTGCATTTACGTGGTTCAACTCCGTGTTCTTTTTATGGAGTACTTTTTTTCCTGGTTGGTGGAGTTAACGACCGACTCAATGCCCTCAGTCGGACGAAGGACGTCAAACGGAACCAACCATCCAAGCTTATGCTGCATACTCTTTAGCTCTTCAATTGTGCCTTAATATATTTACCCTTTAACTCTTTAAACTCTACCCCGAAACCATGAAATTCTTCCTTTAAATTCTTAAGCATTCAACCTCTATCTTTAAACCTCTTAAACTTAAAACAACTCCATCCTAACCTTTAAAATTGTACCCCTTTACCTCCTCCATAATTTGCGATGAGTTGAGGAAACCTCCAAAAACTGCTGAAAGCGATTGGGACGCCGAGACAAGAGAGATAATACTCGATTTTCAGCCCCCAATTTCCCCTCTCTTCTTTGAAGACTTCTTGGAAAATTTCTGACACTTTCCTTGCCATGTTTTCGTCGTTGTCGTCGAAGGAAGATCTTCTTAGGGGCGTCACAGAATAAACCTGAAAATGGTGTTCGAATGAACTAAAATGAAGTGTGTGTGTGTGTGTTCGCGTGGGTATGCGGTCATACCTCGAGATTATGAAAGAGTAAATTGAAAACGAGAGTGAGGAAGGACGGAGCGTGTACGGAAAGTGAAGTAATAATAGACAGAAGGAAAATGAGGTACGGGAAAGGAAATGTAACGAAATGGAAAGGTATCCCCGAGATTGACCAAGCGTGTTGTTTTGCTGCAGCGAGACACGGGTCCTCTCAATGACCCTTTAACTAATGGAAGTTGTCGAGCTTGAAATGAGGTGATCGAAGTGTAAAACGATTAACTTCAGATCATAATAATGTAATAAAAATATAAATGTTATGTTTAATAAATTATGAAAAGGTGATGATTCTTTGAGTTTGTACACTCTAAATTTGATCCTTTACGACTACTTTAAAATAATACGATTACAACATCTGATTCACTTGACATTAGGTTAATATTAGTTAGGTTACTCTAGGTTAGGTTACATTAAGTTAGTTTTTTGGAGTGTTGATGTTATGGTCTTGTTGATCCGGTGGGTATAGTAAATTTTTATGAAATGTACGGTACTCATGATGGCACCTAAGGTACATTTAATACATTTCCATTATCTTATGTGTGTGTGTGTGTATATATGTATATATATATATAATATATATATAGGGATATAAAGTATGTGGCTCTATTGTATATTATTATATATGAAGGGACAGATTTAGGGTGTATCTGCATGGGATGTTATGATAAAGAAAGTGCTTATCTTAAACCGGTTAATTGCATTTTGGACAAAGCATAACGGGGGATCTGGTTAATGTTATACCACCAGTGATTCGGTGGTAAAAAGAAGGTCTATAGAGGAAATATAGGTACTAGGTAATACCAGATTATACAGTGGTATTAATCTAGATATACTTCAGTTAGTACGAAATTGAGTGATCTACTAGAATATTTTACATCAATATATATATATATATATATATATATATATATATATATATATATATATATATATACCAATATGAAAAAACTGGCAAAATTGACGTACATATTTTAAAATGAGAAGTGAAGTGACTCCAAATCCTATAGGAAGCAGGAAAAAGTGACGCAGATACCCAGTCTAATAGTAACATTAATCTAAAAGGTGATCCGAAACTAATATTTCAGTTTGAAGAGTGACCCACTACATCTGATAAATTTCTGCCAAACTTCTCAGTTTGGTATATATGGACAGAGACATTGTAAGTATTAACGTAATTAAAAAATGTCACTGTATACAAAAGTTTGTCCTTTTACCTTATTGCCGCATGGTCAAATGAATAAAGTTCAGCTCGCAAAATTTGTATGTATGTTTCGAGACAGCGGTTCGAATCCCGCCCAAGTAAAACCAAAAATTAATTGCATTTCAATTCTAATGTATACAGTGTCAAAATTTAAGTTTCTGTTAGTATGTTGTTCTCGATTGACAATTACGAATTAACTTGCATTTAATGACACCGTAAAAGGAGATGAATTTAAAGAGGATTTAAATAACATTTCTTACAATAGATGGCGCCACATATTCAAATACTTTGACTCGTCTGATAAGCTTTACAGCTAAAAATATAGCGTAATTATCAGTTTAAACTGATAATGTATTTATAGCCAACGTCCGTAGCTCAGCGGTAACACCATTTCCCTATAACCAAAGTGAAGTCACTAAAGTAGAACAATGGTCCGCATTAGTTGGCCTGAGCTCTGTGACAGTTTCTGGCCCTCCTGAATGAAAATTACTAGTGTATTTAGATTTCGTATTTTTTAGCAAATTGTCTGTATATTAGTAATTCATATATTTCGTGAAGGATGCAGCTCAAAATGTGTTATAATGTTGTACCATTAAGGAACTAAGATTAAAATGCGTTAAAAAAACTGATACAAAACTAGTATTGAGTTTTAGCTTTAAATTAAATTATGAACACAGATTTAAAATATATATACATATATGGAATATCATGCACGAACAAGCACGATTTTCTATAATACAAAAATGTCATCATCATGATTCGAAAATTCGTGAGTGTTCATGTATGGTATTCCATCTATGGGTTCCCACTGTTACACTAAAGATTTGAATGAAATGCTGTTATTGCTTTGGAGTGGTGGAAATTAGTATGGGAAACACGTCCAGACACGAAATCGCTTTGCCCCTTCGGGTGTTAAAATACTGTATATGCCAGGTTGTACTAACTTTTACCTTTTCGTTGCGTAATGGTCTGCGCTCTCGCCTTCTACTCAAGCGATGCTTGGTTCGAATCCTAGGTGGAACGAACTGGTTGAGAATTTGTACTCTGACCTAATTGTACAGTTTACAATAGATCAATCTCAATATGATATATTTAATGTCAGTTTTTTCATGAGAAAAGTTGAGGTAAAAACAGACATCTGAATCGATTTTAATTACCAAACATTTAAAATTGAAGTCCATATTTTACCAAAAGTAAATATCGAAAACATTTAGTATTTACTTATTCATTCTTGTCCCTTATATTAATTCAAAAGCTACTAATCAAGTGAATTCTTTGCGTGTGTTTTCCTACTACTGAGGTTTGTTTTGGTTTGTTTTTAAAAAAGCCTTTGAAGCTCTAAAACATATAGTTTTTTACCTTTCTAGACTTAGTGTCCGAGTTCTCCGAATCTGATGGGACATAATTGTCCTGCCATTTATCCGAATTTCTTGACTTCCCGTTCAACGTTATGGTTTCTATGGCGACTTTCTTCTTGAGAATTCCGTTTTTTTCGGGTTTTTTCTTGTCGATATTTTGTTCTTTCTTGTCCTCGTCCTTATCTTCGGTTTTGTCCTCTATTTTGTCTTCGGTTTTGTCCTCGGTTTTGTCCTCGTTTTTGTCCTCGTTTTTGTCCTCGTTTTTGTCCTCGGTTTTATCCTCGGTTTTGTCCTCGGTTTTGTCCTCGGTTTTATCCTCGGCTTTGTCCTCTTTACTGTTGTCGTTACTGTCGTCGTTACTGTCCTCGTTTTTGTCTTCGTCTATGTTCTCTAGTTTTCCATTCGCTCGAGACGAAGTCTGAGGATCTTCAAATTCATCGAACGAGTTCTTTGCAAGATTCAGTGAAGGCTGAAACAAAAGGAAAATTGTCAATGAAATGTTATTCGCGAAGTAAATTTAAGTTAGGTTAAGTTTATTCCGGGTTAAGTCACGCTAAACAAAATTAGAAAAGGTCATGTAGGCTGCGTTAATTAACAAAACCTTCAAATTGCCTTTCCTACATTTTTTTTTGATAAAAGACGAAGAAACTATTAATTAAACCTGTTTGTAAAACCATTTATGAAAACCTACAAATACAAACACCTCTAAAGATTATATTATATATATATATATATATATATATATATATATATATATATATAAAAATGCTTAGTTGTCTTTTCTGAGAGTGAATGAAGTTGTTTGGCGTTAAACGCAACAAAATCGGTAAACTACTGTTGCGTGGCCACCAAAAGATTAAAATTTAATTTGAATTTAAACCTCAAAATTTATAAATGTAAATCTCAAAGCAATTTAAATATCTAAATTTTTAAATTAAATAATACGTAATATATTAGATAACCCAGATACAGACTGTCCCGGGCCAGCCTGAGAAATGGAGTGGGTGTACACTGTACACCCTCTCCATTTCTCAGGCTGGCACGCTGCACGTAATGTATTCCGCCCATTCTTAAAAGGGGATTTACTTTTTCATGTTAATGGCTTTCCCACCTGTTTCAATGTCCTCAGTTGGACGAAGGAGGGAAAATGAAACAACCAACTAACAATAGAAAATGTTGTGCTTAAAGCTTTCGTATTAAAAAAAAAATGAAAGCCTATCAAGAAAAGGCTAATTAACATTATCAAAATCCAGTGCCAATTGGTGGCACCTTTTAAAACACATTTTGACTCACGGACAAAATTTTCGAGGCATCGAAAAACATTTCCAAAACTACAAAATATTTCCACGAAAATATTTGCGTCCCCCACTCCCCCCTCAAACAAAGACTACGAAAAGTAAAACTTTACCTAACCTATAACCCAACCTCATCTAACTTAACTTAATTATCACCAACACTTATTTACAAAACCAACCAACATAAGATTAAAAACAATGAAAATAGAATAAGATGCACAGTATATCGACACCATTTCAAAATTTTTTTGTTCTTTTGTTTTTGTCTATAATGTAATAGTCTTCAAAATACAAAGACTAAAACTACGCCGTGTATGTGTGTGTGTGTGTGTGTGTGTGTGTGTGGACGTGCGTGCTTTTATCTCTGGATATTGCCAATATCACTTCATTAACTAGGTCTTATTCCAAATTCCTTTTAAAACCTCATTCATAATGCGTATTCAATTTTTAAAAATATGCGTGTTTAAACTTGTTTCAAAGAGATTAAAATACGTCATTAATAGATTCTACATTTATTAAATTTCAGTGTGTGTGTGTGTGTGTATATATATATATATATATATATATATATATGTGTGTGTGTGTGTGTGTGTGTGTGTGTGTGTGTGTGTTGAAGGTGTGAAAAACCAGCGGGGCGATTATTTACGGTTCTTTCTTGGTTTAAATTTTTCAAATGAAATTTATCAAAAAAACTTAAGAAATAAGAACACAGATTCATTTTTAAAAACGGGAAATAGAAAGAAATAAGCATTTCATCAATTTCTCTCTCTCTCTCTCTCCTCTCTCTCTCTCTCTCATTATAACCAACTTTCAAACCAAAGTCGGTATTTTTAAAAACTTTTCGAACATCGAGGAATCACAAAATGGTATTATAAAATTATAGCCTTGGTTCAGGACTTGAGACATTTAGAAGATCACGATTACCACGACTCGAAGTCAAGGTTCTGACCTCCATTCGATCATTTTTTTTAAATATATATTAAAAAAAAAATAGTTTTTTTAAAAAATGAAAGTGTGTGTGTGTGTGTGTGCGTGTGTGTGCAAATTATGCATAGACAATGTTGAGCGGAGAAACATTTGTACGACAGACCAATACCATTATACCCATCAAGGCGACAAGACCAGAACAACGATACTCTAAAAAACTAATTTAACCTAACTTTATTAATGCTGACCTAACCTACGCTAACTAATTTAACCTCCTCTGACTTAATCTAATCCGCAATATACTTGTCTACGAAATATCAAGTCGATCAGATGTCGTATTTCTGTGTACGACCCTCAGTCGTACACAGTCGTACACATATATATATGTGTGGTGTGTGTGTGTGTGTGTGTGTATATATATATATATATATATATTATATATATATATTGAAAAGGTCATGAGATTGAGGGGACCTACAGCTTTACGTGGGATCCGAAGGAATTCCACGGGTCCTTATATCACACGAACGCGGAAGAAGGCCCCCCCCCCCTCCACCTCATAAAACTACTGAAAATATCTATCATCGCTTAACTTCGCTGATGTAACGGGAAGCGGCCGTGGCCGAGTAGCGTAGCCCTCGCAATTCATATGTTCGTCCACACATTTATTCCACTTTTCTATCATAATTTACCTTAACTTTCTTCATGCTTGACAGATAAAGCGTCCTTGAAATTATGTTTAGGATTATTCGAAACGTACCTTAGCGGTCATAGCGTCTACGAAAAAGAAAATTTATGTCACTGAAAAGGTGATTTTTAAAGAATTATCACTTTACAATATCGGGAAAACTTAATTCTTAAAAAAGAAATATCTATTTATAATTTAGTCTTTATCTTAAGTTAATATATTTAACCGAAAGTTAATTAGAACTATAATAACAGTAGTAATATTACAATTGCAATAGTAATATTACAATATTAATACTGATATTATAATTACAATAGTAATATTACAATAGTACTATTACATTTCTGACTATTCATAAACGAATTTGTAATTACAGTACTTTTTTCGATTTTATTTTTTTGTATTCTGAAATAAAACTATAGTTTTAATACCCGGAAAATACCTTCACTAATACCCTTAATACTCTATTCACACTGCTCTTGAAACTAGAAATAACAAAGGTTCTTCCAAGAACTGAGTTCGTGAGATTCCTGTTTTTTCCAAAAAAAAAAAATTCCATTTGCGCCGACTGCTCACGCGGATTTGGCGAGTTTAATGGAATCCTCGAATCAGAATAATTTATTATTTATTTTTTGTTAACATTTTATATAAACAATTAATTTTTTATTGATGAAAATAAGCTACCTTTGTTTGAGATATTTCATGCTTTAGTTACTCACTTTTTATCACTATGCTTTTTTTGGAACTGTTCCAGAATTTGTTCCTTATACCTTCAATCGAAAATGGTACGAGGATTTCCTCAAAAGCCATCGCGAACGAGGAATGTTTGTCCCAGAAGCGTTTACAGTCAATGAAATTCGGAGAAAACACGCACGACATTTGGAAATACGTAATGTGAACACGGTATGAAATAAAATAAAGGGTTTTGTGATGCTTGCTCTATTTCGTCAGGAAAATATAGCGTGGAAATTGCTGGGGTGGAAACGCAAACACAAAAGCGTTTGGAAAATAAGTACAACCATTCATTTAATTTAACGCTGTTATTGAAAAAACACGTTACTTAATCATAAAAGGCTACGTAAGTACTTCCTGTACTAAAATTGAGAGGCATGACGTAGAAATACTAATGTTCATCTGGATCGAAACCAGTTATTTATTATAAATACCAAAGATCAAACCATGTCCAGGTGCGGATTTTCCAAATGGATGTAAAAGACAAGTCTACTCTCATCAATTGCCTTCGTACTTCGATACATTTAACCATGAGAAATCGGGGCGCTCCTTTGCATTACACAATTTTAATTTTTCTTGTATGTCGTGGTGTAGATACGGAATTTTCGTTTGAATTGACGTGAACTTATAAATGGGTTCTAAAGAGAGGGTTTTTTTGGTGTGTGTTCGGGAAGGGGGAGGGAGGGGGGAGGGTTGGCTTTTTACAAAGAACAATAATAAAAAAACGTAAAAGAAAAAAAATGAAGCAATTTTGTTTTAGCGTTAAAATGTAAATTTTGCATCGAATTTAGGTTAATGATTCCCATAAACAATGACAAACAAGTATAAGCTACACTACATGGTGTAGAGAGAGAGAGAGAGAGAGAGAGAGAGAGAGAGAGAGAGAGAGAGAGAGAGAGAGAATAAAAAAAAGTTTTGTCCAGTTAAGTTCAAGGAAATCGTGCCAACTGGAATTCAAACTTAATTAAGTAATTGATATTTAAATACTTTTTAATTATAACTTTTAAGTTAAGTATTTGGATAGACTTATTTAAAAGCAAAATATAAATTAAATGTAACATACCTGAAATTATTTCGTTGTTTACCCAATTAACGTGTATGATATGTTGTGTGAGAATATCTGTTGTTGCTAAGTTATATTTAAATGCCCATTATTTTTATAGATGAGTTGTGAGGAATCGTAGGCGTTTAATTAAACGACTGAATAAATTCGAAAGTACAATTAATTACATTAATAAATAAATACAAGACATGTACATAAGAAAAAATTATTATTATTATTATTATATATTTCTGTTATAATATAAAAATACTGTATGGTCCAAATTTACATTATATAAAGCTAAATGCTTATTCATCTGTTTATCCATAGATTTACGTATCTACCTATATTAAAATAATTCTAAATAAGCTGGTTTCGTAGCATGTGAGAGAGAGAGAGAGAGAGAGAGAGAGAGAGAGAGAGGGAGAGAGAGAGAGAGAGAGAGAAAATAGTTCAGTATTCATTTACAAACTATCAAAAATATTTATCATATTTATTTACGGAGAGATTTCTACAATTCGAAATGGTTTAAATGCCAAATACATTGTTCATTTACGAAAGGAAACTTGTATTTATTTTAATAACTCCTTTTTTTTATTAGAAACTTTAGAATAAAAAATAATTAGATTATTCATAGCAGAAAATAGATATCAAATTGAGTGATCTATTGAAAGCCTACGAAAGGTCATGACAAGTAGATCAAGGTCTTTCAGGTTATATGTATATACAGTGTGTGTATATATATATGTAATATATATATATATATATTTAAAACCCCTATATGAGAACAATGTACGCCCTCTACAGGCGAATTAAAAGCAAAGATTTTTAGTTTTATGAGAAGTAAATGGAGTTGGTTGAACTACAAAACGTTTCACATGACGAATATGTCCAGTTCTGTTTGTGGCGATAGCAAAACGATTTCAATAACGGATTGTTAATAACTCTGTCATAACTTTCGTTTCGACTATTTTCGTATTTTTACTCGTGATTTCATTATTACATTCACATTTATCTTAGAATTACATTCTCATTTATCATAGAATAATTTATTATAAATGTAATAAGTACCTAACTTTCATAGAAAATTTCTCTTTCATACGTATGTATGTAGTATGTGTGCACCAATGAGTCTGTGAAAAGCCATTTTGAACTTCACGCAGAAGAATAAAAAAGTCGAAAATAGCGTACGTGCAATGTGCTGTGTCCAAATATGTTTTTAACATTTAAATTCACGATTTCAAATATCACTTTTAAAACACAGCTTATAGCTTCATACATGCTCCACTTGTAATTAGGCGTTTTACCGGTTCACAGGTAACGCTGAATGGGTGACCTTCACATTTTACTTGCCATTTTTCACCTGTTGGGGCTCACTGATATAGGTTACTGATGGGAAACATTTCCCAAGAAAAACTGGTGAATGTAATATTTAATAGGGAAAGGAAAATAATTTTGAATACAGATATTTTGCAATTAAAACATTTTTTGAAAAAAGTGTTAAAAAACAATTTTAATTTCCTTTTTGTATTTAAAAAACAAAAATTAAAAATAAAGTTTAAAAAATAAAAGTAATTGAACACCTTTGCAAAGTAAAATATACAAGTCATATATATATATATATATTATATATATATATATATATATATATATATATATATATATATATATATATATATATATATATATGGCGAATGTTTTCTGCATGAAGTTTACGAGTTCAGCCCGCAGAGGTCATATAAATAGCACAGTATGACAATATATATAAACAGATTATTATTGGTTTTTCTAGTCCAATATAAATGATATATACGTGTGAAAGGTCAATGCGACATTTATAGAAACCATATATATATATATAGAGGCGGGGCCACTAGCTTGACCTCCGTGTGAAGAGAGACCAACGCACGAAACAACATAAGGTTCATATGGTTCATAAGGTATATATTATTTATATATATATATATATATATATATATATATATATATATAAATAATATATACCTTATGAACCATATGAACCTTATGTTGTTTCGTGCGTTGGTCTCTCTTCACACGGAGGTCAAGCTAGTGGCCCCGCCTCTATATATATACAGTATATATGGTTTCTATAAATGTCGCATTGACCTTTCACACGTCAAGTTTGAAATCGTTCAATTTAAGTTCTGCTATAGTCGAATCTATCGGTTCTGGAATTGTGTGCTTTACTTCTATAACGTTCGCTATATTATCTTTGATATACAACATAACACCGCCTCCTCGCCTACCTATTCTATTTTTAACAAAAAGTCTATAACCTTTAATTTGATACTCCCCTACAAAGTCACGAGTTTCAGTGCTAAGCCACGATTCATTTATCGCAATTATATCATAGTCTTTACAAGCAATTAAAGAAAAAAATTCGTTTATTTTATTTCGTAGACTACGAGCATTTAAGGATAGAACCTTCAAATTGTTTGTAATTGCGACAACTTCGCGAGCGCAGTGGAAATTAATGGAATTTACGCTGGGACCGTTCGAGTTACGGCAGCCTGAAAGACGGGACAGTATTATGAAATAGTCTTCCTAAACGCGCAGCTCCTACGTCATTAAGATGAAGTCCATCTCCGAGGAACAAGTCCCTCCTGCCGTAGAAACTGTTCCAAAAATTTGCAAAATGCACTCCTTCCTGTTGGCAAAGAGACTTTAGGTTATTGTTAATATAGGTCGCCTTGCTGTAGAAATCGTTACGATGGATAATTCGAGGAAGTATACCTGTTAAAACAATCTTATTAGTTTTTTCCTTTAATCGCTCTAGTAAGTCCCTGTACCTAGCCAGCAGTTCTTCCGATCTAGAATTTAAAACGTTATTAGTACCGACATGAATAACATACGTTGTGTCCTCGGAGGTACCATCTGTAAATTGGTCAACACTATTAGTTATATCCTCCACCCTTGCACCAGGGTAGCAGTAACGGCGCCTACGACGAGGGTTTCTCCCACAGAATATAATATATATATATATATATATATATATATAAGGTTCATAAGGTTCATAAGGTATATATATATTATATATATATATACCTTATGAACCTTATATATATTATATTCTGTGGGAGAAACCCTCGTCGTAGGCGCCGTTACTGCTACCCTGGTGCAAGGGTGGAGGATATAACTAATAGTGTTGACCAATTTACAGATGGTACCTCCGAGGACACAACGTATGTTATTCATGTCGGTACTAATAACGTTTTAAATTCTAGATCGGAAGAACTGCTGGCTAGGTACAGGGACTTACTAGAGCGATTAAAGGAAAAAACTAATAAGATTGTTTTAACAGGTATACTTCCTCGAATTATCCATCGTAACGATTTCTACAGCAAGGCGACCTATATTAACAATAACCTAAAGTCTCTTTGCCAACAGGAAGGAGTGCATTTTGCAAATTTTTGGAACAGTTTCTACGGCAGGAGGGACTTGTTCCTCGGAGATGGACTTCATCTTAATGACGTAGGAGCTGCGCGTTTAGGAAGACTATTTCATAATACTGTCTCTTCTTTTCAGGCTGCCGTAACTCGAACGGTCCCAGCGTAAATTCCATAAATTTCCACTGCGCTCGCGAAGTGTCGCAATTACAAACAATTTGAAGGTTCTATCCTTAAATGCTCGTAGCCTACGAAATAAAATAAACGAATTTTTTTCTTTAATTGCTTGTAAAGACTATGATATAATTGCGATAAATGAATCGTGGCTTAGCACTGAAACTCGTGACTTTGTAGGGGAGTATCAAATTAAAGGTTATAGACTTTTTGTTAAAAAAGAATAGGTAGGCGAGGAGGCGGTGTTATGTTGTATATCAAAGATAATATAGCGAACGTTATAGAAGTAAAGCACACAATTCCAGAACCGATAGATTCGACTATAGCAGAACTTAAATTGAACGATTTCAAACTTGTTGTTGCGGTTATATATAGGCCCCCTAATCAAACAGCTGATACGGACGAAGCGTTATATCGTGAACTAAAGCGAATAATCGGTAGTGAGCAGGCTTTAGTTATGGGTGACTTTAATTGCGCTAACGTAAATTACGATACAATGCAGGGAGACGCGGAAGGTAATCGTTTAGTTAATTTTCTCGAGGATAGCTTTCTTATTCAAAAGGTTGGGGAACCTACGAGGTTGGACAGTATTTTAGATTTAGTAATAACTACGGATGATAGGCTAATTACTGATCTTCAAATAATAGAACCGTTGGGCAATAGCGATCACAATATGGTAGAGTTTGTCCTCTCAGTAAGTCACTCGAAACCAGCTAACTCGACTAAAATTCCTAACTTCCAGCACGCAGACTTTAGTAAATTTCGAAATAAATTGTCACACGTCAATTGGGAAAACGTGATGGGGAACTCCAACGCAAAACTAATGTGGGAATCGTTCGAAACAGTATTTAGGACTATAAATGAGGAATGTGTACCGTACAAAATTAAGCGTGCGAAAGTAAACAACAAGCCCTTGTGGTTTACTTCTAGAGTAGGAGACATTATAAAGAGTAGAGATAGGGCTTATAGGCTACATAAGTGCGATAAAGACAATTTGTTGTTACGAAACAACTACATATCTCTAAGGCGTGAAGCGAAAAGTGTAATAAAAAAGTCCAAGCGCGAATTTGAAATCTCCATAGCTCGTGACGGTAAAGAAAACCCCAAGCGATTCTTTCAATACGTCAATAATAGAAATCCAGTAAAAAGCGTCTTGGGGCCTTTGAAAAATGTAAACGGAGATCTAGTTTCTGAAAAAAGGAAATGGCTACCTTGCTAAACGAATTTTTTACGTCAGTTTTTACTATAGAAGATGTAACAAATATCCCTACGGTCACAGACATAATACCTTTTGATAATGGTAATATTTTGGATAATATAGTGGTTAGTGAAGGGGAGGTAACGCTATATTGATAAAATGAAAACGCGTAAATCACCGGGGCCGGATTCCATATATCCCATACAACTAAAAGAATTAAAAGATAGCATTGTTGTGCCGCTAACAAAGATTTTTAATGCGTCTATTTCTGAGGGGTGCGTACCAGATAATTTCAAGTTAGCAAACGTAACACCTATCTTTAAGAAAGGCGATAAAGGTGCGGCGGGAAATTATAGGCCAATCAGTTTAACGTCTGTTGTAGGTAAGCTACTGGAATCAATAATTAGGGATCGTATAGTCGAACACTTAGAAGTATAAGCTAGTTAGAAATACGCAGCACGGATTTAGGCGAAACAAATCTTGCTTAACTAATCTTTTAGAATTTTTCCAAAGCGTGGTTGACGTTTACGATAGACATCGGGCGGTTGATGTAGTGTATTTAGATTTTCAAAAAGCGTTTGACACCGTGCCGCACAAAAGACTCATTGAAAAAACTAAGGCTCATGGAATCAGGGGTGTAGTAATAAATTGGCTAGAAGAGTGGTTGCGAGGCAGGAAACAGAGGGTGGTCGTTGATGGAGCGGAGTCGTGTTGGGCTAATGTAGCGAGTGGCGTTCCTCAGGGTTCTGTATTGGGCCCCTTGCTTTTTCTTATATATATTAACGATTTAGATGTCGGCCTAGTCAGTACAGTTTCAAAGTTTGCGGATGACACGAAGCTGGGTGGTAGGGCGATTAATGACGAAGATAGAGGTAAAATTCAGGAAGATCTGAATAAAATCGTTGATTGGTCAGTCACATGGCAAATGAGATTTAACGTTGATAAGTGCAAAATTTTGCATATAGGTTCGCGTAACGGTAATTTTGCGTATAGTATGTCAGGGAAAGATTTAACAAGCGTAGAGCAGGAAAAAGATTTAGGAGTTATAGTCACTGGTGATTTAAAAGTAGCGAAACAAAGTACAGCAGCGGTCAATAAGGCGAACAAAGTGTTAGGTTTTATAGCTCGAAATTTTGAGTACAAATCGCGCGATATTATAGTTCCTCTTTATAAATCATTAGTTAGACCCCATTTGGAGTACGCGGTCCAATTTTGGAATCCGCATATGCGCAAAGATATAGACAAAATCGAAAGAGTTCAAAGACGAGCAACTAAGATGATTCCGTCGCTTAGGTCAAAGTCGTACGAGGATAGGCTTAAGGAGTTAAAATTGACAACACTCGAGACTAGGAGGTTAAGGGGTGATCTAATCCAGGTTTTCAAAATTATGAATGGGTTCGATAACGTAGATAGAGATAGCTTTTTCGAAATATCTCAATATAATAGGACTAGAAATAACGGGTGTAAGTTGACAAGTAGAAGGTTCGAGACAGCAGTTGCGAAAAACTTTTTTACGCATAGAATAGTAAATAGCTGGAATAGTTTGCCGGTAGAAGTAATTAGTAGCACGTCTATAAACATGTTTAAAAATCGATTAGACGCATATGTTGATAGAAAGGGTATAGTTTAAGGTAGTAAAATTAAGGCTTTGTGGGATAGATCCCACAGCTCAACACAAGTGTTGTGGGATATAGGGAGGCAGCGTCTTGGGTTAGGGGATACTCTCTGTCCTTACACACCCATTTAAAGAGATTCCTCTGCCGAGCGGTGCCCCCCATAGTACTGTGAGGTATTGAAAAACTCATGATCTTCACTTGCCCCACAAACACCTTTAAATGGGAGACCCAAAATGGGTGCACACACATTTCTACATTACTGTACAGTCTTTACAGCCACACCTACACTTTTCCTCAAGTGTATATATTGTAATGTATATGGTTGTAAATTTTGACTTGGTCCGCAATCGATATGGACCGTGACTTGATGGATACCGTAATGAAATTGACTGGATTCTTTGGATCTGATATATTTGCATGTCCGTTATAAATAGATATAGAGTGTAACATATTTGTGGATAGTAGTCTATTATGACTTGATCCTCTGGATCCAGAGATTCTATCTTTAGTTTTAAATCGATAATTAATTAGTTTTAAATTGATAATTATTTAGTTTCGTAAAAATTGGTCGTTGCCAATTTACCGGCAGTTTTTACATAAATTTCTTATGTTCTTGTGGTTCGGAACCCACGTAAAATTGTAGGTCCCCTCCGCCACCACGGAGGACATACACAATACACGATTACGAACACAGTTAGGTAGACCAGCCATGAGTGGATCCTAGGGTCTTTGTTGGTCTGAAACATTATAACATTATAACATTATATATATATATATATATATATATATATATATATATATATATATATATATATATATATATATATATATATATATATATATAGAGAGAGAGAGAGAGAGAGGAGAGAGGAGAGAGAGAGAGAGAGAGAGACAGATTTGGATGTTCTTTGAACTGGGCTAACACGGACCATTGTTGTTTTCAGTGGTGATTGATCCCCTGTTTGACTTGGCAATGATGCTGCGAGCTGCTTGTACTCTGAAATGGGAGTACGGGTAGAATGACACTCTATGTGAAAAATGTTCAGCTTTTCATCTTTCTACTTAAGCTATGAATGGACCGATTGATAATATATATATATATATATATATATATATATATATATATATATATATATATATATATATATATATATGGTGGCGCAAAAGTCGCGCATTAGAGGAATTTTCAGTGTTAATTATAATATATTATTTTTTTTCTTTTAGGTAGAGAATGACTACGAAATTAACAATAGACGAGAGGGTGATCGTGGTTTTCATGCATGGAATGAATACCAGGTACTACAAATCGATGAATCGGTACAGAATTGAAATTCTGTACCGATTCAGCGATGCTAACCACACCACTACCCAAGCGTATATATATATATATATATATATATATATATATATATATTGTGTCACTCAAAAATTGACTACCTTTTCCACCGCGCCAACAAAACCACAATTCCAAGGATAACTAAATGAAACAGAAATTGTATTAAACCCTTTATATTGTCCTTAAAATGAGAGGTAATTTATTTAAATCGAATAAGTAATTTCTTTAAAAATTCAACTTGAACGATAGTTGTTAAAAAGTAAAGTTAACAAAGAGAGTAATTAGAGATTTAGATTAACATTAAAGGAGCTTACAATGAACAAATACAAACTGAATAAAACATTAACGCAGCGAGTGTCAGAGGTGGGTAGTAGTGAAATAGATATACTTAAGTACCTGTACTTAAGTAGCTTTTTCGAGAATGTACTTCCTAGAAAGTACATCTTTTTTTTGTAATACTTTTACTCTAACTTAAGTACAATCTTGGGAAAAATTTTGTACTTTAACTTAAGTACAATGTTGCGAAAATCTGAAAATTACGAAGTAATAAAACAGCTGTATGCTTCACAATTTCATTCAAAATTGGCAAACAAATTCTGGAAAAACCCGCTTTCAATCTGCCACCTCAATGTCAGGTATTGACGAGTCTATGCCCTCATGTCAAGCATAGAGAAGAGATTCTCCACCATATTGGCAAGTCCCGAGTTGGTCGCGGCTGCACTACTGCTGCCAAAAATCAAAGACATTTGGACCAGCTATGAATCTCTTCTCAAGAAAGGTAAGAAAATCTGATGTTAGCTACAATAAAATAGAATAATAGATAAATGACTAAATGTTAATAAAATATAAATATTTTAAATAGAATTGAATAAAACACACAGTAATACAGAATATATATAGTCAAATTCGAATGCTTATTTTGGTATGGTGGTACTGTACAATGTAATTTAAGTGTATATTATAATCCTCAACTTCCTAATAATTTTGTTTGGGTATGGATCTAGTATGAATAATTTTTCTAACTTTTACTTTACTCTACTTTGGATTAAAAATCTATCGTTTTGTTAAGATTATTTTTAATTAGTGTTTTCCAATTTTCAGGACTGGACTACATTCTCACAGAGATCGAGAAATCGAAAGAACGAGAAAATCTGGAGACCTTCGACAGCAGTTCGACAGCAGCTCGACAGATGAAGACGACTCCTTCAAACCTGTCCAGTCTCAAAAATATGTAGAAAAAAGGGAGCTTGATTTATATTTGGCAAATACAATTAACAGCCGTATGGATATATTGAAGTCATTTCCATCACTTATGGACGTATCCATACGGCTAAATACGCCACTTCCTGCATCTGCAGCCCGTGAACGACTGTTCAGTGTTGCTGGACTAATTTTTAGTCCAAAAAGAGCCAGGATAGATTGCAAAAACTTTGAGAATCAGCTGTTGTTGAAACTCAATAAGAAATTTTGTACATAATGCATACTTATTATAATAAATTATTAGATAATAAATTGTAGTTCTTAATATAATAATTCCTACTTATAATAATCCTAATTCTGTATCCTAAATTCCTAATGAAGTCTGTTTGCCATAATGATGTTTATTTCATATTATTATATATTTGTAGTGTATTGTAGTTCATTTTTGAAAAAGTACTTCTTTCTTTCAGTACTTAAGTACGTTATAAAACACCTACTTTTGTACTTCAACCTAAGTACTTTTGATAACGTGTACTTTTACTTTAACTTGAACACATTTTTTAAAGATTACTCGTACTTTAACTTAAGTAACAAATGAAAGTACTTTACCCACCTCTCGCGAGTGTTCAATGTGTCCTCCATTATTATCATTGACCAATTGTAGCCTCGCGCGTCACTGGCGAACCTGTTGCACAAAAGGTCATTTCATGCTATTAAGATGCACTCACGAAGTTGATTGACATCCTGAATATTTTGTCTGTAAATTTTGTCAACTGAACGTCCCTTGTTTCTGGGTTCATTGATAATAAAGGAGGACACATTGAACATTTGCTATGTTGATGTTTTATTAAATATGTTTTTGTTCATTGTAAACTTATTTAGTGTTCATCTAAGTCTCTAATTACTCTTTGTCAACTTTATTTTTTAACAACTATTGTTCAAGTTGAATATGTAAAGAAACTACTTATTCGATTTAAATAAATTACCTTTCATTTTAAGGACAATATAAAGAGTCTAATACGATTTCTGTTTCATTTAGTTACCCTTGGAATTGTGGTCTTGTTGGTACGGTGAAAATGGTGGCCACATTTTGGGGACAGTGTATATATATATATATATATATATATATATATATATATATATATATATATATATACTGTGTGTGTGTGTGTGTGTGTGTGTGTGTGTATATGTGTGTGTGTGTGTGTGTGTGTGTAAGAGAGGTAAATTACCGAGTACAGAACTCTACTAGTAAATTACTCTTTCAAAGTCATGTTGACATTTGATAATTAATCATTGAAAACTGCTATTAAATTGAATTGTTTATTAAATTAAAACATTTTACGCATCCTTCTAAACGCGGTTAAACTAGTTTTTACAGACTTTAAAATAGGCCTAATAATAATACTGATAAAGACAGATAATAAATTTCGCTTCAGAATGTATATAAAATGGACGCCCATTTTCTAACGGATGTTAAAAAATGTGGCAAAAAAAATGTGGCAAAAACGATATCATGTACGTAAAAAGTATAAGACAGATTGCCTAGTGGGTACACGAGCTTGCAGAGGTGGTTCACCTTGACGAATTATTAATATAACATCTCTGTGACATTTCCTGAATCAACGATGCAAACATTAATTGGGAAAAAAAAATAAAATAGTTCAATTCTCGAAGTAAGACTTTGGTAAATTATCATTACTTTAAAAATGAATTATAACATTCCTTTCCAAGGACTCTTAAAATAATTTTTTTATATATGTTTGAAAACATTGAAGTACCTTTTTTTTTTACAGTTTTAGCGATTGTTAACCAGTTTTAGCCACTGTTAATGAGTGTTAACCAGCGTTAACTAGTTTAAGCCTTTGTTAATCAGTGCGAGCTATAGCGTTAGCCAGTATTAATCAATGTTAACCAGTGTTACCCAATGTTGTCAAATGTTAATCACTGTTAACCAATGTTGACCATAGTTTAGAAGTACTTTACTTTATTCTATACAGTTTGCAAAGAAGCACTTTTATTAAATATTTCGGATCACCCGAAGATCAGGGCCCCCAGCCTTCTTTAGTTAGCCTTATAAAGCTAACTAACGAAAATATCACGACCTAACCTAACCAATCGTTAGGTCAACTGTACGCCCTTGACGATTGGTTAGGTTAGGTCCTGATATTTTCGTTAGTTAGCCTTATAAAGCTAACTAAAGAAGGCTGGGGGCCCTGATCTTCAGGTGATTCAATATTTCTTTAAGGCATAATAAAAGGGTTCACATAAAATCTTAGAAAACATCTTGCGCAAGCACTAGATAAAATTTCTTACATTGCTGAAGTATTCGGTATTCTGTTCACTGCTCAAGATAAGACGATGTTGCTTCACCCGTAAACCTCACCCAGGCGTTAAGAAAAACGCATGCAGTCAGAAATAACAAGTTAACACATACAAATGGGTATACAATTGTAATTTACACATAAACGCACATGAAATGAACTGCGCGCTACATGAGGATACAGATACTCGTACGTGTTACAGGAAGAAAATTTTGACGTAAATACCATATCTATCTATCTATCTATATATATATATATATATGTGTGTGTGTGTGTGTGTGTGTGTGTTTGTGTGTGCATGATGCACAGTTGCACACACATACAAGGAAAAGTAAGAGATTCCAAGGCCTTTCGTGTATTCAACAGTGTGTATATATATATGTATATATATATATATATATATATATAAAACAATCAACACTCAAGAGAGTCGTAATCACAGACTAAGGGGAAGTGAGATGAAATGTTACACATTTTATACAGAACATCATTCCGCCCATACACCCTTTTCAGGGTATATGCAGCTCGCAGCAGTATTGTTGAGTAAATAGGGGTCAAAGTACTAACGACGCCTCCGTACGTAGTTCATCACCACTAGAAACAACAGTGCTCTTTGTTATCCTAATCCAAAGAATATCCAAATCTGTATCAAATATATATATATATATATATTCCGCTTTCGTCAGTCTATGCTGCAGACACTCCTAGTTATTTTCAATCTCGATGCATGATTCGTCAGGAACAAGATGCACCAACAGCATGTTATATACACTTCCATTTTATTTTTACGAGTGACATAACAAAAAAATATTTAAAAACAAAGAACAACTTCCGAAAGCCTTAATGTCGTCGACTGTATATGAAATCAAGGGTAGTATCTGTTTATCTATTTATGTTGGCAGTTTATGTTGTCAACACAAAATTAGAGTGATAAGCATAAAGGTATTTCATCTCAGTAAAACCAACACCTAACCAAGCCTACCAAATCTATCCATCAAAGATCACTCACTGTCTTACGGACAACCATCTACCATTATCATACAGTTCCTTTAGTATAATTGAACACCAACAATCTTAATGATCTTCACCTATTACAATTATTGCAAATACCTCATTAAAACCAACACTAAGTGACTAGTCATCATCATCATCATCATCATCATCATATAAGTTAAAAATCTTTAGATGATTTTCACTTATAGCGTTATATAACAGCAAAGGTCATGCGCGGGAGTGGACCTACACATTTACGTGAGATCCGAACCAAGGGTCGCTACTTTAACTGAACGAAGAGGACGGTCACTCATCCGAGGGAATGGGGGTGGGGGGGTGTTAATATAATCAGTCAAGAGGGCCAGAAACTGACACGGCGCTCAGGCCAACGAACGCGAACCATCGTTCTAACTCCCGTATTGTTATTACCAGCATCATCATCGGGATTGCTGCGAGCCCCTTTTTCACTGTCTTCGCTTTGCTTATAAGGAAACGGGGTTACCCAGTGAACTACAGACGCTGGGGGAGGTTGGGGGAAGGATGTTGCGACGTAGTCACGACGTGGCTCTTTTTTTTAGTTATGAAGGCAGACAACAAAAGTTGAAATTTAATTTTAAATTGCAAAACATTCGTAATTAACAAATAAAATGTTATCTTTAAATGCTTCATATTTACATAACA
Source organism: Bathynomus jamesi (assembly GCA_023014485.1). Taxonomy (NCBI): domain Eukaryota; kingdom Metazoa; phylum Arthropoda; class Malacostraca; order Isopoda; family Cirolanidae; genus Bathynomus; species Bathynomus jamesi. The sequence continues at coordinate 304,898 of JAJOZX010000189.1, forward strand.
TTAAAATTATTCTCTTATTATTAATATTAATGTAGATTTCTTTTATTTTTCTTTATTATACGAGTATTAAAACAATAATAATAATAATAATAATAATAATAATAATAATAATAATATCCACTTGAAACTTAATGTATTTTTAAATGAATAAATTTAAAATTAGGTAAAATTAGTTTAGTTGCAAACCAACACTACTGATGATGAAAAGACGTGCCGAAACGCTTGTTATTAATAATTAAATTGAAAAAAACTTTCACGATTTGGTTCTCGTCACTAGAATAAAACTGACGTTTCCTGAGAACTAGCCATTAACTAATATAGATATATATGATGCAAACCCACGAGGAAAAAGAAAAAATTATTCCAAAGCCTTTCGTGTATTCAGCAGTACACCTCGTCAGGGAATGAAGGGAGAAGGCCATATACTGCGGGATTAGGCCCCACCTTATAATTTTTATTTGTTAATATACTATCGTTATGCATTGAAATTATGTAAGCATAGTTAGTATATTGCAATATAGGTTCCACCATTGAAAATGAGTCAGGAACACCGCTGATATATATATATATATATATATATATATATATATATATATATATATATATATATATATATATATATATATATATATATATATATATATATATATATATATGGGAATTAACTCAGAATGGTTCCCTGAGTTTGTTATGATACACACAGACCGTGCATGGAACAAGGAACTCTTCTGGGATAATTAAATCCACTATAGTCCGAATAAGTAATGGTAAATGACAAATACCATAGTTTTTCTTTTTCATGATGCAAGCCCGACGTGGGCAACGGGTCTCTCGCAAAGAGGTCCCATAAATATAGCTTCCCTCACCAGCTATCTGCAAAGCAGACAGGATCCAGCTTTGGGACATGGATCTAGGGTTTAAAGCAGCTAGCCCCACTACATTTAGAACCTCGATATAAGTAAAAGACTCGTTGCATTCACGTCGGATTGAATAAATCAAAGAAAAAAGGGTAACTATTATATTTTTAGCCAAAACCAAAACTTAAACCTCAACTGGCAGAATTGAGCGTCCATTTTTCAAGGCACATAACGAGGCCGTTTCATGATGGGTATTCGGACTATAGTGGATTTAATTATCCCAAAAGAGTTCCTTGTTCCATGCACGGTCTGTGTGTATCATAAAAAAACTCAGGGAACCATTCTGAGTTCATTCCCATCATGAAACGGACATGTTATGTGCCTTGAAAAGTGGACGCTCAATTCTGCCAGTTGAGATTTAAGTTTTGGTTTTGGCTAAAAATATAATAGTTACCCCTTTTTCTTTGATTTATTCAATCCGACGTGAATGCAACGAGTCTTTTACTTATATTGAGGTTCTTAAATGTAGTGGGGCTAGGCTGCTTTAAACCCTAGATCCATGTCCCAAAGCTGGATCCTGTCTGCTTTGCAGATAGCTGGTGAGGGAAGCTATATTTATGGGACCTCTTTGCGAGAGACCCGTTGCCCACGTCGGGCTTGCATCATGAAAAAGAAAAACTATGGTATTTGTCATTTACCATTACTTATTCGGACTATAGTGGATTTAATTATCCCAGAAGAGTTCCTTGTTCCATGCACGGTCTGTGTGTATCATATATATATATATATATATATATGTGTGTGTGTGTGTGTGTGTGTGTGTGTGCCTAAAGTGAGACAATAAATTTTTGTTTGCATGGTATTATACCCATTTCAGTGGAATGGGTATTATACGATTTAAAATATGTATGAAAAAAATTCTTAACCTTTGGTAATAGTTTGTCTTTTGCTTAAGATTAATTTCAGAATTTTAGACACGAATGCCAAAGGCTTCCTATAACTTTGGGACCAATATTTATGAGATGCTTTTTACTTGAACCAAATCTAAAATTGTTATTCATATTTTTTTTTATGGATTTTATTTAAATTGTTTTTAAATTATAAACACAAATTTGGGTGTAATAATCTATTGTTGAATTTTTTTTAAATGCCTCCTTCAGGCAGTCAAATATAAAGGAAAAATATAATATATATATATATATACAGTATATATATATATATATATATATATATATATATATATTTGAAAAATGTTCCTGTAAGTATTCACACACACACACACACACACACACACACACAACTGTGGCCACTCTATGAAACTGCAACATTTTCACATTTTCAGTTGTGGACGGCGACATTGAACCTAATCTAAATGGTGTCCCAGAATTCTCGGAGGGGTTTTATTTGGCTATAACTTTTTTGTTTGGGGATCAAATAAAAAAGGTTTGTAACACTTGAAAATATACTTATTGCGATTTTAATTACAAATTTAATATCTGGTGAAAATCTTCATTTTTATTGCGTAAATCTAAAATCGCATTAGCGTACGTTATCCGACTCTGATGATCTTGTGGTTTAATTTCTTGAGCAATTTGAATTTTGTACGGCTAAAGATTGATATCCTCTCTTAAAATTCGATGCGAGGAACTTCTTGAAATGTTTAATTCCTGCTGCATCGTCGGACTGGTGTGGATTTTCCTCAACGCTTTCACGAACCATCTCAACCCGAGTTGGACTTCTGCTTGTCCGAGGACGCCCAGTCCGTGGTTCGTCTCCCTGACTTGAAAATATACTTATTGCGATTTTAATTACAAATTTAATATCTGGTGAAAATCTTCATTTTTATTGCGTAAATCTAAAATCGCATTAGCGTACGTTATCCGACTCTGATGATCTTGTGGTTTAATTTCTTGAGCAATTTGAATTTTGTACGGCTAAAGATTGATATCCTCTCTTAAAATTCGATGCGAGGAACTTCTTGAAATGTTTAATTCCTGCTGCATCGTCGGACTGGTGTGGATTTTCCTCAACGCTTTCACGAACCATCTCAACCCGAGTTGGACTTCTGCTTGTCCGAGGACGCCCAGTCCGTGGTTCGTCTCCCTGACGTCGAAATTTAGCGACGTACCGTCGAATAGCTCGATCAGAAGGAGCAGAACGTGCGTTTAATTTTAATCGAAAAGCTCTTTGAGCGGCAACGATGGAAGAGTTGTTTGTCAAATAAAGTTCCACAATAGCCACTCTTTGTTGCACTGTCCAGTGTCCAGGATTCCATTTTCATTAATCGCAGCAAGGGTACTTTAATTGAAAAATAAAAATAAATAAATTAATCAAAAAAGAAAAAAGTTATAGCCCAATAAAACCCTTCAAGGCTACTGGGACACCGTGTAAATAACCTAATTAACTTAACCCAATCTAATCTAACCCAACCTCACTTAGCGTAAACTTCAAAGCATATGATAGAGTTAATCACAATATTTTATTTAAAAAAATTTGAAGACAGAAATGTTCTACTGTATGTATTAAATATATTTAAATTTGGTACACTCCACCCAAACATTTAAAGTTAGATGAGACAATGTATTGTCCGAGTGTTTGGCTTTTTTCTGTCCAGTTAGACGAGACTGTTTGTTCTTCTCTCTGCTGTTTAATGTCAACTTCGCAAATGTTCGCTAGTAGCTACAATGTCTCGAGCCTTCCTGAAGTAACAAAACGTTCTCAATACAGTCTAATAGCAAAGAATTCAAAGTTCGGACAATCCAACTGTCCAAGCTATTCATCAGTCCTGCTTTATGTCTTCAAAATTGTGAGTTTCATCGTATGAAAATGGTTGTCTCTAGTTACACTTAACATCGTTATTGGTATTTTTATTGCTTTTATTTTTTATTATTAATTAATCCTATTTTTATTTTTATTTATTTATTATTATTATTATTATTTTTATTATTATTAGATGTACTTTGGAACTTACTTGTTTCTTCTGCCAATAAAATTTTCATTTTCATTTTCATTCGTGTAACTCGTTTTCTTGATATTAAAGGATTTTCAATAGTAAAAAAGGTTTGGAACTATGGCGACAGCCTTAATGTCGCTACACGCACGTTCGTGTTGCGATGAATTCGGTATGTATTCTAAAGATTGTCGCGAAGATGTAAGGTAGCCAAGAACGCACGTAAACACAAAAACACACACGTAATAAACAAATAACTACAACTGCACTAATTTTTACCTTGTTTTCAAGAATTTTTGCAAAAAACTTTTCATTGACGGCTTTCAATCCATCTCTTAAGAAAACACTTTCGAAAGTAACGTTTTAGCGACAGATACTCTCTTTATATTAATAGTTGCGAACAATAGACGAGCGTTACGGACTTTCAGCTTAAAAAACAAAGACAATTAACTCGTAATTACCGTTACCAGCAGCATGACGGGTGTAATTAATAAATAGTATACAAACCCCCTTTGTCATCGAGAAAACATTAATTCAACAGAAAACGTATACATAGAGAGGGAGACTCCATTAATTAATACAGATTCGCTTTCAATGGAGGTTTTAATAGATTTACTATCTAAATTTTTTTAATGGAGAAAAAAGTGTTTTTCTATTTTTCTATTTCCATCTTGTAAGTTTTCCATTTTTCCATTGAATGACTACTGAAATGGATTTAATTCAATTTTAATTAATTGGATTTCGTAAAAGGTGTTAAAGTTTATGTTCGTAGCAGGAATCATTCGTGTATAGTATTGTTGCACACTGCTATGAAATCATAAACAGTAGCAAGATTAGAAAGTTTATATATATATATATATATATATATATATATATATATATATATATATATATATATAAAGTCGAAGTTTGTTACAACGATCCTGATTGGCTGAAATAACTAACCAATCTTAAACGACCGCCTAAACCAGTATAATCGGGTCTCCGTGAAACTTAACATTAGCCATATATATATACTGTATATATAGGGTGTACCAAAAAATTCCCTTGTTTTTATTTTCCTGTTATTTTATAATGAATGTATATTTTATTATTGGGGTTTCTTCTTCAGAAAAGTAACAGATTGGAGTTTTTATTGCGCATATACCTCTGCATTTCTAATCTTTCATTACTTTAAAACCATTCTTTCACCATTTCATAATTAAAGCAGTCTACGAAATTAGGGAAAGACGATACATAGACTATAGCCTAATAAGGACATACAAGGCTATTAAAGAAAGCTAAGTGTTGACTGAGCCTCTTTAAAGAACTAGTTTACGCGGAACAATATGTGCTGAACCCTCAAACAGTGATGCCAAGTTTGCAGCTGGACCAGAAAATCAAGATCATTGAGTGGTTTCAAGTGACAAATTCTGTGACGCAGAGAATATGGCTGCAGAGATCCATACGATAGAAAGACAATATCACGAATTGTTAGGAAATTCAAACAAAAGGAAATGTAAGCAATCAACATAAGGGGAATAGTGGAAGGCGATGATCCACAAGAACTGTACAACACGTAAATATGGTTCATGAAATTATTGCGCGCAGTCCACGGAAGTCAATTCGACGTTTGTCAGCAGAAGTAGGTATTTCACGAACATCTGTGCATCGTATACTTCGTACCAAATTAAACCGTTTTCCCTACAAAATTCATTCACCAAACTTCACTGACTAATGTTCAAAAACAAAAACGAATGGAATTCGCGACATGGACGTTACCAAAGTTAGAAGATCCTGAGTTTTCGAAACACATCCACTTCACTCACTTTGTCTAGGGAGATTAATAAGCAAAACTTTCGTTAATGGGGAAGTCACGCTGGCGCTGCAATAGAGCTTCCACGTAGTGTTGCTAAACTCAACATTTGGGTCGCTGTTGGGTTATATGGTGTAGTAGGTACCTACTTCTTTGAGAATGGACCTGGAAAAAGCAGCAACGCACCCCCGACTTTTTTTTGCGGGGTTCTATGAAAGACAAGACCTAAAGACCAAAGTCTACGAGGTAACCAACAACACCCCAGCTGAGCTATTTCTAAGTATTATGTCAAGCATTCGTGTGAGGTTGAATATTGTGTTAGAAGAAAATGGCGATTACGCTGAACATTTTTAATTAAGGTTAATACAATCCTATGTTTTAGGTGCCTATTGCGTTTGTCTTTGTATCTAGATTCCTTTTTCTTTTTCAGCTTAAAATATTTGTTTAGAAATAGGGACATTTTGGGGGGACATCTGATATATATATATATATAATATATATATATATATATATATATATATATATATATATATATATATATAAAAGACAACCAACAAGGAAAATTAAAAAGATTCAGAGCGTTTTCGTCTCTTACAAAACCTTCCTTGAAAATGTCGGAGCAAGTGTGGTTTACGTCCCCCTTCACGCAAAAGGGGACACAAACTACACTAGGTCAAAGTTTGGGGACGTAAACTACACTAGGATCTTTAGGAGACATTTTTTAAATGAATCCATTAAATAAAATGTTAAAACTAACGAAAATATTACGACTTAACCTAACCAATCATCAATTTATATATATATATATATATATATATATATATATATATATATATATGAAAAATTATTTCACGAAAGTGACACGTGAAAAATATTTATGATGAATAAACCACGAAGGAAAAAGAAACACCCCTGTGTTTCAAAAAGATTTGCCGGCCATTTGTCCAATGCTGCCACCCTATGAGGAAACACCGTAGACGAAATCTCATGGAATTCGGAAAGCATTTAGGGGTGCCTCGAGTCACATGAATGAAACTGTCGCGCGGAAGAAATTTCAAGAATGAACGAGTTTCGACAACGCTTCAAAAACAAAAATGTTTCGAGAATGCAAGTGTATTATATAATTTAATAGAATTGTTTCCTTTATTTCATACTATAGATTATGCAAATCGATTAATTTATTTCATTAAATTAAAATTTTCATAAATAAATCGTTAAATAATATGATGTGTATCAATCTTTGGATGATCAGCTTTTGGTGCTTCAAGTTCATTTTGCATACGACTGCCTGACTGAAAACAACGCTTAGAAGTTCTCTCCCGATTCTTTTAAGATATCTAAGGTAATATTTTTTATTTTGATACATTGATTATATTATTATTGGAAATTGTTCTAGAAAAGTTTCATTAATTGTTGGCATAGTTTGATGTTTAAATTATATAAATTTGGAACTGAATTTGATTTCCTATGATAATATATATACGAGTATATAAATATATATACACAGGGCCGTCGAGAGGGGCGGTCAGGGGGGGCCAGTTCACACCCAACGAAATGCTCACTGTTCACTGGGACGGAAAAATTCTACCAGACGATGAAGGTGGTCGGTGTGACCGACTAGCCATTTTCGTAACCGGAGTTGATACCGAGAAGCGCTTCGGTGTACCTAAGCTGACATCAGGAACGGGTGAGGTCATCGCCTCGGTGGTACATGCTGCGCTCAAAGAATGGAATGTGTCAGAAAAGGTATCAGCTATGAGCTTCGACACTACAGCTTCAAATACTGGTTACTTGTCTGGGGCATGCGTAATTTTGGAGCAGAAACTCGGCCGCCGACTCTTATACCTTGCATGTCGCCATCACATCCTAGAACTTGTCGTTGAGAAGGCGTACATGGAATGCATGGGACCATCATCTGGTTCAGATATCCTCCTATTCTCCCGCTTCAAAGAGACGTGGAATACAATTTGCCAAGATAAGTACAAGACCCTGTCAGACCTTCCATCGAGTCTGAATGAGAATCGAGAAGAACTGATCGCTTGCTGGAATCTATATCTGACAAAACATCAGCCGAGGGATGATTACCGTGAATTCTTGGAGTTGTCGATTACAATCCTTGGAGGTAATTTACCTAACTTTAGGTTTCGGCGACCTGGAGCACTTCACCGAGCACGTTGGATGGCAAAAGTAATTTATTCATTAAAAATCCTGCTGCTTTCCCATCAGTTCAGACTTACAACTCGTGAAATGTCTGGCTTAAAACGATTTGTATTTTTTGCCCTGGAGTTATATGTCAGCGCGTGGTTCACGGCCAGCAGTCCTTCATCTGCTCCCGCGAACGATTTGAAGCTTCTTCAAGACCTAGCAAAGTACCACGATGAAAAGATCTCAGCATCCTGCCTTAGTGTCCTCGGTCGTCACTTATGGTACCTCAGCGAGTACTTGATTGGTCTCGCACTCTTTGATAAAGGTATCAATACAACGACGAAAAAGAATATCGCTCGATCAATCCTCGAAAAAGAAGCTGCTGAAGATCCTCCAAAGCGAGCCCCAATACCTGCTGTTTCTTCCATTTCAACAAAGCAGCTCTCGGACTTTGCCTCGAAAGGATCAAAGCTTCTCTTTGAACATCTAAAAATTAATGATGGTTTCTTGTCCAAGGAACCAGAGACCTGGCCGGACGACGAAGATTTCAAGACTGGTTTGACTATAGTTGAAGGACTAAAAGTCGTCAATGACATGGCAGAGAGGGGAATTGCCTTGATCCAGGCCTTCAATACAAAGATTACGAAGAATGAAGAACAGCGCCAACATCTCTTGCAGGTTGTTGAGGATCATAGGAAGTCTCAGCCTGGTACATTGAAAAAGGGGTATGGCTTGAGGAAAAGCAAGAATTAATGGGTGGTCTACAATTGAATGAAAGACACCCTGGAATATATTATTTACTTATTACGATTGGAGTACGCCTGCACTTAAACCTTATGAACTAAAACTAACGTTTATTTACATTAATTAAAAAAAATATTAATTTATTTTCACTAGGTAATGAATAATTAATTTTTGTTATAAGGAGAATTATTTACCTCACTTGAGACACCCTTAAATATTATCTGAATGACCTAATATTTACAGTACATTGTTTTCTCATGTAGTAGCAGCATTGAACAAATGGCCAATAAAAAACTCCAACTTTCGATTTTTATTGTCACCCTAAATTATTATATATATATATATATATATATATATGTGTGTGTGTGTGTGTAATATATATATAAATTGATGATTGGTTACGTTAAGTCGTAATATTTTCGTTAGTTTTAACGTTTTATTTGATTAGGTATACGTGAACAAAGTTGGAGAACGTAAACTACACTAGGCACCCCAGGGGGACGTAAACTACACTTGCTTCAAAATGTCTTGTAAACGATGAAAGCATTCGGAATCGTTTTCACTTTCCTTGTGGGTTGTATGACATTTAATAAAGTTCACGTGAAAATTGTAAAAAAAAAACTCTCGCTAATTCGACAGATTTGGGGCTCTACCTTGTCGAAATACTGAGAAAATACGAATTACTACGAATTTGAATTTTTTAACCCAATTCGACTCGTCTCTGATGCTAATTCGAACTTCGTACGAATCCATTCCTCCCCCCTTTCGACTCGTCTCTGATGTTAATTCATACTAGAACTCGATATTTTTGTACGTATACAGAAAAGTACTTTATCTAAATACGCGTATGTAATGTATTAATAAAGAAATCATAAATCAAAAAAGAAACTAAACTCAGAATAAATTCTGTAAAATAAAATAAACGAAGTATCGCGCGCAATTCGAATCACGGGTGAATTTTATTCGATTTTTTTTTCGTACATTTTACGAAATATTTTCATATAATTTAAATTCTCAAAAATATTAATTCAACTAACAATTAGTCGAATTAAAAACGAGATTCGAATTAGTGGTTGTCGAATTGGACCTTTTCCAGTTTGTGTACCGTTTTTCATATAATTTATTTTTGAGAATATTTTTGTTAAAACTAACGAAAATATCACGACTTAACCTAACCAATTATCAAGGGCGTACAGTTGATCTATTATTAATTATAACATTGTTTGTTTCTGGAATAGTATTTACTATTTACTAATAGATCAACTGTACGCTCTTGATAATTGGTTAGGTTAAGTCGTGATATTTTCGTTAGTTTTAACAAAAATATTCTCAAAAATAAATTATATGAAAAACGGTACACAAACTGGAAAAGGTCCGTCGAATTAGCGAGGGGGTTGATATATATATATATATATATATATATATATATATAAAGTTTTGTGGAGACCAGATTACGCTGAGTTAGGTGGTCGTTTTAAACTAGTTTAGTTATTTCCCACGTGATCGATTTCGGCCAGTCATGATCTTTGGAATAAATTTCGACTTTCTCAAAATTTGGTCTCCAAAAACTTAATATTTACACACACACACACAATATATATATATATATATATATATATATATATATATATATATATATACGACAAATAATTAAGTATAATGAAACAAAAGATACACAAAGACATGGTAAGATAGTGAAAATAAACAAATAGTTATAATGTATGAGATGATTAATTGTAATAAAAGAACGGATATATAAAAATATAAAGAATAAAGAATAAAGGGGCAGTTAAAATATATACAAATGGTTGAAATAAAGTTGTAAAAATATGGGGTAACAGTGAATGTATAAATTGACTTATCAAGTTCAATAGAAAGTTATGATTACAAATTGCGGGAAAAGTGACTATTGGATATATATATATATATATATATATATATATATTATATATATATATATATATATATATATATATATTGGAAAATTAATTATAGATTTAAAATATGATATCAACATTAACCATAAATTGTATGAAATATTTTAATTATAATATTTATTTTTTTTAAAGTCGCCCTTTTAAAAAAAAAAATTTCCTTTCACTCAAAATTATTTCTTAACATTATACGTTTTTTTTTTTTTTGACAAAATGTAAAATGTTTTATACAAATACAATATTGTATAGTTAACATATTTAAACAATAAGTTTGTTGAGAAAAAGAATCTGTGTTTTGGTGCTAAAAATCTGATTCATTTATTTATATGTAATCATAGTAAAAATAGGCAAAATATACTACTGACTTTCGTATTTGCAGAAATGTATCTCAAATGCAAAATACGCAGTAATTAATAATATATTTCAACTAGAAATATAAAATGCGTATTTAAAATACAAACTATAATTTACTTTTTGTATTTATTCTACATAAAAAGTGGACAATTTGTTCATTTATTTAAGAGAAAAATGTCCCCCCTCCCACCTTTTGCTGCTGAAACTAATAAGTTCGCCTACTTTTTCATTCGACTCTTTAAGCAAAGCAAGTTTTTAAAAAAATGTCATCTGACAGCTGTACTTATAATGTCGCGTGAAATTTTGCCTACCCTGCAAATGAAAAAAAAATTCTATATAAAGAATAATTTATTTATCGTAAGTGGATAACCATCGGCGATTCCGTCTTGGTAATGTGAAGATAGTGAAGAACCACCAAGTCTATTTCGTTGCTCTAAATCTTTTGAGTTTCTTGACTGATGAAATATTAAAAAATAATGTCCATCCTTATCGCAGTTTTCTTCATAATTACTCGCTAATGCGGGTAATGAGGGTGTAAATATAACCATGGTTTGTAAGTCATGGTTTGTAATCTTACAATCTTCATTCCCAGCCAGACTTGGTTTCAATCTTCTCATTTTGAGGTAACTCTGGGATAAATTGGTAAAATTGCATAATTTACAGCAGGGCCGGATTAGGGCAGGGCGGACTGGGCAGCTGCCCATGGCACCCCACAAAACTGTTAGGGTGTTTGGACTAGGTTAAACTCGGAGTCATAATCAGAATCAAACATAATTATGGAAATTGATTAATTGATAAATAAAATAAATAATTGATAAATAAAATAAATAATTGATAAATAAAAATTGATTAATAAATTTCGCTAAGCTCTATTGAATCTCCTCGTAACCTTTCTGTGACGTAACATGTTGCCAGATATATCCAATCTATCATTTTTTATGGAACATGCGGTTTTATCTATCTAAAAGCGGTCTAGTGTATATACAAACAAAATTCGGTTCACAGAATAAATCTCATAACCTATAAACTACAAATGTGAGTAATTAGCATTAGGCCCTAGATTTAGAAAAACTGTATTTGTTTTACATTTTATAAATGTATAAACTAATTTCTTCTCGGTTTGGTTTCTTGGGTCAACTGGAAACGCTTAGTCCTGAAGAGATTCAGAAGGCAGCGACGAAACTCGTCAACATCTATAAAGGCGATCTGGATCAATACCTTGGTATTGAGCTTATCCAGTTTGCTGAATTCTCAAAGATGTTCAAAGATGAGAAAGACGATAATATAGGCATAGAACACCTTCTGTACGAGTTGATTCTTGATAAACGTGTTAAAGATGTGTTTCCTAATGTAGAAATAGCACTTCGTATGTATCTCGTGCTGATGGTTACAAATGCAGTGGTGAGCGTTCGTTTTCGAAGATGAAACACATCAAGAATAGGCTTCGCACAACCATGACACAGGAACGGGTCACCATAGGCGGATCCAGAGGGGGCCCAGGGAGCCATTGACCCCCCTTAGACAGATTCGGAGGCCCCATACATCCTGGTTAAACGGGATTCATATTATGTTGCATACATTCGTGTGATATTTTACTGCATAAAATAAAAATCAGTAATTATGTTTTATGAGCTAGACAGCCAAGTTTAACTTCAATAGTAAAACCAAAAAGGCATTGCTTTGAACTTCACTAGAATTGAGAGCTTCTGATATCCGTATTCATGGGCCCCCTGAAACGTTGGCCCTCTCTTACAGATAATGCTGGATCCGCTTATGCGGCTCACCTTTCTAGCACTAATGAGTAGAGAATATGACATTTTGCGTGAGGTAGACTTTGACGAGCTCATCAATGACTTTCCTAGACGCAAGGCTCGCAAGGTGCCGAGTTTTTAACAGAATGTCTGGTCTATAAAAAAATTACAGTATGCTGTACTGTAATGTAAATTGTAGTTGCTGTTGCTTTTGTCATACGTACATTGTAATAAGCGTAATGTTCTTTCTCAGTCGTAAGTCACTTCTGTATCCGCAGGCATATATTATGGAGTAAAATTGTTATGTGATATACTTTTGTGTTTATGTTTTAAAATTTAAATAATAAAAAGTCATGCTATGAAGTCCAGATTCTAGTGGGCATGGAGAAGTGAGAACTATTGTAATTAGATGACCGGTCAGTCACTGCCCAGTGGCCTCCATCCTAAACCCGGCCGTGCCCGGGGTCTCTACAAATCACTGACCAGTTCAGGGGCCCACGCAGTCCTACTGTCCAGTGACCCCCACAGTCCTAAATCCGGACCTGATTTACGGCTGATTTCAGTTGAAGAAAACTTTCAAGCCTTTACTTCAATCCAGATGCAATAAATAGCTTGAAGCAAAAGCGAACTCTGTTCAAGATGAATGGCTTCTACATAATTCCTCGAGCTTTTTCTCAGTAACACACAGCACTGGGATGAGTTCAGCCCAACAGCAATCTAGCAATCTATCTCATGTCATAGATGTCGGCTCTAAAGCTTTAGGGTATTCTTCAGTGAAAATCATTCATTCACTACACTTCTTTAAATGGAGACAATTTCCCCAAAATGATGAGCATTTCTAGTTTCTGTCTCCGTACAGTCGGAATAAATTTAATTTGGTTGGTTGCTCATTTTCACGCGTTTCCAAATACAAAATACTGCTTTTATAAGTATTTAAAATACAGTTATAAAATACTTATTATAAAAACATTTTAATTGCAAAATACGAAATAAAAATATATTATAAAATACGTCTACTTTCGATAGTGTCCCATTTCCGTTGAAATTTGTCTTATATTTATTTTGCATAATGACCGTTTGTTTGTTTGTTCGTCTGTCTGTCTGTCCGTCCGCCTGTTCGTCTGTCCATCGGGAAGACTGTTTGCCATTATTCATTTGAGTAACATACAATGACATCAGACGGTACGTAGGAGCGAAATAACCTTTAAATCAAATCAAATAAAAAATTTCACCTATTCTAAACAATGTTTGGCATTTTTCAAATACACACCACACCATGGACGAAACAGTAAATTGAACTTTTAATGCAGGAAATTTTTATTAGATCATTGGAGAGATTGTCTAATATTACGTAAGAACATTGAACCACGTTATTTCTTCCTTGAAATAATAATGACTCTATAAAAATTATATATATATATATATATATATATATATATATAAGGAATTAAAAATTACCCACAATTGTTTTAAATTTTAAAATCCTCATGAGGTTTAAATACTCAAATTTTTAAAAAAATATATATTTAAGTGTGCCGTTAAAATTTCAAGTTTTCTCTTACATACAAATGCAAAAAACATATTTATTTCTACAAATAATAATAATGATCAGTTTAACCACACAATTTCGTAAATTATTTATTATAATGAATTTTTTTATTCCAAACTATCGTTAATATAACAAAAAGCGAACTTTCCTGTTAACTTGAACTCAGTTAATAGCATGTTATGTTAATAGTTGTAATTAACATCGCCCTTATAATTCTGCCTGGCATTTAAATCAAAAGGAAATTCTTAAACAAATGTTAAAATCTGATTATTAAAATAGTTCAATAATATATATATACACGAGTGTGTGTGTATATATATATATATGAGAGAGAGAGAGAGAGAAATTTTGGGAGGAATGTTTTTCATATGATTAAGGTGACCTTGAATCCTACCTTGTCTGAAAGCATGTAAGGAGTTAAGTAGTTTTCTTCTTTATCAACTAAATATTTATATTTCTCCTTTAACTATCATAAACAGTAAGTGGAAATATATATATATATATATATATATATATATATATTAGTTGTGTATGCCTTAAAAAGACTAATGCATCATCACAGGGCAGAACTTGGATTGTGCTTTGTGTATAGTATTTGCCAATATTTTATATATGGAGAGAGAGAGAGAGAAAGAATGTTAGGTTAGATTAGGTTAGGTTACGCTAGGTTAGGTTAGTTTATCCTTTCACTCACCAATAAAATTGGATGGTGATAAAAATATATTTACCACTGATTCGTGTTAATTGGTAGTTTATAAAAATATTTTGTTTAAGGAATTTTTCATACTTACACAAAAAATATCTATTTATGGACCAGCTATACTTAATCATCGGTGACTGAAATGCAAAAATCTAGACAAAAATAATAGAGCTCAAAACCAAGCTGTTGTTACATAAGCATCTTTTTATTAAATTCAAGAATAAAATACTACAGAAAAAGGTTACCTAAATAAATTCCTTCCACATTGGTTTAAAATTATTTGAATGCAATAGCAGCACAAACCACCTACGTGAGATGCTGCTGACAACTTATGGCAGCGTAGAATCGAAATTCGTGGAAATTAAGTTGCTGCTACAACTGCTGCTGTATAGATGACATGAGGATAAATAACTTGGTCTATGCTGATGATATGGTGTTATAAGTCCGTTGTTGAAAGGTCTGGATCGTCTTATAAAAATTTGTGAATCATATTCTCAAAACGATGACATTAATTTTAATATTACTAAAACTAAGTTTATGTTTTTCTATCCTAAAAGCTCAAACCAAAGAGCTGATATTACACTGCCCAACACCAATTTTGCTGATTTTATTCTAACACCTGTTTTTAGGTAACTTTGGTGTGCTGATTTCAAACATCACCTTAGTTTTTGCCTATCACGTCAGGTTTTCGAGCAATCAAATACGGAGATATCGCATTTTGGCAGGGTTATGCCCAATTTTTTTCTTTTCAAAAAATAAGTTTTTACATACTCAGAATCAGCATGGAAAAGTAAACAATTGTGCAGGGAGTGAACTTTAATATACAATGGTAATATTGACACATAAAGTGATTAAAAGTGTTTAAATAAGGAAAAAATGAATCCATGATCATGACGTCACGCTCGCACCTGGGGAAATCACAGATACCCAAGATTTTAATATGTTGTACATGACCTTTAGATTTAATGCACAGATTTGCGTATTCCACAGATAAAATTTTAACAGCAAAACAGCTGTTAACAGGTCTCAAAAATCATCAATTTTGATAAGCGCCCTTCATGGATCACCCAAAATAGGCATATTGCATTGCACATTGCACGAAAACCTGATGTGATGGACAAAATCTAAGGTGATTTTTGAAATCAGCACATCAATATTATCCAGAAACAGGTCTTAGAATTAAATCACCAGCAAAAATAATTTTTTTTGTTGGGCAGTGTTATTTTCAAATTGAGAGACGAACCAATAGAGCGGGTACAAGAATTTAAATATCTGGGTCAAACTATCACCAGCTCCTTGAGTGACAACTCGGACATAAGGAAACAATATCGAAGTTACTGTGCTAAAGCAAACATGATTACAGGGAACTTCAAATTCTGTACAAGCGAAGTAAAGACACTCTTTTTCGTACTTTCTGCACTAATATTTATAGGCAGCAACTCTGGGTTAATTGTCCAAGCTATTCATCAGTCCTGCTTTGTCTTCTAAACTGTGGACCTCTTGGTATGAAAGTATGTTTCTATACTCTATAGCTTCACTTAACTCCTGCATTAGCCATCCCATTACATGTACTTTTTATTTTTATGAAACTGATATTACTATTTTATTATTATTATTATTATTTTCTCGTCTCCTTACGTGTATCACTGTTATTTCTTCGCTACCGTAGTCCTTTTTTTATTTTGTTTTTTTGAAGTTAGTGTCTAATTGGTTACATCGTTCATTACCTTGATGATAACCATTTACTGTACATTTTTTTAGGTTAGGGGAGCTGTCTCCTGCCAATTAACAGCATTATTGCCATTATCATTATCATCATTTTTGTAGTCTCAGCAGTGAGTTGGGGTTTTTTCTCTATTATTATAATTTGTTTTAGTATGTGTCTTACGTTTATCTCCTAAGTCATAACTTTTAGTCTCTTTGTTTTTAAATGTATTGGTTTAATTAATCTTCTATATTGATAATCATATTATACTATGTTATGGGATTTATATCCTGCCAATAAAACTTATCATTAGCATCATTATCATTATCATTTCTGAATGAATGTTAACCCATGAGTGATAGGTGTTGCTACTTACTTAACCCCTTATTCTCTTCTCTTCTCTTAACCCCCTACTCTTCCTTTCTCTCGGGCTAACCTTAGAGTGGATCTTAGGGTCTTTGTTAGCCTTAGCTTTTGTAGATCTGTAGATCATTATAGACTACTCTCCATAGTCATACGTGACTGAAGGGTCCAAATGTTATAGATACGATACAGCATGATCGTATATTTAATTAATTAATTAAGTCATCAGTGAATGAAAGGGTTAAAGATTGGTTAAGTTAGATTAGGCTAGATTACATAGTACATCACTATTTAATTACTTAAGAGAAACCACCCTTCGAGCCCTCAATTGTGTCCAAAATACTTATCCCGCCCTTATCGATTCAATTGCATTAAGATTATGTTAGATTAAATTAGGTTGGGTTACCTTACTTATGCGAAGATACGCACATGTGTGTGTGTGTGTGTGTGTGTGTGTGTGTACAAGTATTTACAGTTTAGGGGGGCCTTGAAGGAAAGTTTCTTCAGCAGATGCACAACCGGATGTCCTCCTCATTCGGAAATCCAGTAATGGGGTCTCAAAAAAAAATCATCCACAGGATCATTAAGAGAACCAAATTTGTAAAATATTCTTTCGACCAATTAACGTTTAACTTCGAGCTTAATTTCGATTTCTGCAATCAACGGTTTGTGTGTAGTTGTCTGTGCGTGTCTGTGTGTGTGTGTGTGTGTGTGTGTGTGTGCGCAATCTAAAAGTAACGTTAGAGTGAACTGATGAAGTTCCCCCCAAAAATTGTTCAACTCCAACTCAAGGGCGAACGAGATGGACCTGAACACGAAGGAGAAACAAATTAGGGAATCTGATTGCTCCAAAGCAACAGTGTAAAAATTTAATATTAACAGCTAGTCACTGTATAACATACGTATTATATATATATATATATATATATATATATATATATATATATATATATATATATATATATATATATATATGTGTGTGTGTGTGTGTGTGTGTGTGTTTCTAGCATGTGAAACATGCATGTTCGTCTATTTTACGTGTATTTCAGGGTTGACTTGACAAAGGAACGAGTTGTTCTTTAATAACACGACCAGACAGAACACCTGCGACAGGTGACCAACTTTTGTAGGGAAGCCGTTTACTTCAAATCCATTAAAGCGAAAAAACAAAAAATAAAAAATAAAAAACTTAATTTGAAATTTTGTTGAAGAGTTTTGCCTTCAGATAAAAAGGAAAAAAGTTGTTTCTTCCTTTTAATCTTGAGATGTTTTTCATGTTTTTTACTTGTTTTCAATTGGGTTAGTTGGTTGGCAGTTATGGAGGGAAAAGATTAAGTGTTTTCCACTTTCAGGTTAATATATATATAGGCCTACGGATTACCAGTTTGATGTGGCGAAGAAAGTAGGCTTACTATAATTAATGAATTATATTGAAATGAATAATTAGGGGTCACCAGTTTGGAAATACAGCCCAAACAAACAATATTTAATAAGGAGAACGAAATTGCTTTGTTGTTTTGTGTTTAATTAGAAAAATAAATGAATTATTTGTTCAGAGTGATTAACAATTCTATAACGGTATTTGTACTATATTACAAAGGACTGATTCGTAGCAATAAGAAATGGTTACACAACATAAGCGTTAATGACTAGCAACAAGAATTAATGTAACGAGATATTCGGTACTGTACACTACAATAATGATTAAGTAAGAAAACAACAACTAGGTAATAAGGTACGATATTGGATTTACAGCAATAAGTAATTATACAAATAAGTAAGTTATATAAATGAACAAAATAACAAGGTGATACAAAACTACGGCATTAGTACAACACTTGAAATAGGCCTACTGCGGTCTTAACGGGAGTGTTAGTTTGAACGGTATTGAGGACACTTTTTAGGGCCTACGCGATTAGGCAGAGTTTGTGGACTTTTCAGCTTTGAATCCTGAATAGTCTAGCACGACGTGTATCATATATATATATATATATATATATATATATATTATATTATATGGGAATGAACTCAGAATTGTCCCCTGAGTTTTTTATATGATACACACAGAGTGCATGGAACAAGGAACTCTTCTGGGATAATTAAATCCACTATAGTCCGAATAAGTAACGGTAAATGACAAATACCATAGTTTTTCTTTGTCATGATGCTAGCCCGACGCAGGCAACGGGTCACTCGCAAAGAGGTCCCATAATATAGCTTCCCTCACCAGCTATCTGCAAAGCAGACAGGATCCAGCTTTGGGACATGGATCTAGGGCATGGGTCAGGGAACTTTTTTGGGTATTACCCAAAAATCTATTTGAGTAAAATGAAATTACCCCCAGACTTCAAAGTAAACAAAAACAAGCCAATTGCTCTTAAAATTGTTGCATATGGTGTCTCTCATACCGCACGCATTACCCCCAAAATTTCTAAATTTACCCCATTTGGGGTAATTTACCCCTGTTCGCCGACCACTGATCTAGGGTTTAAAGCAGCTTTTAGCCCTGCTACATTTAGAACCTCAATATAAGCAAAAGACTCGCTGCCTTCACGTCAGATTGAATACATCAAAGAAAAAGGGGTAACTATTATATTTTTAGCCAAAAACCAAAACTTAAACCTCAACTGGCAGAATTGAGCGTCCACTTTTCAAGGCACATAACATGTCCGTTTCAAGATGGGAATGAACTCAGAATGGTCCCCTGAGTTTTTTATATGATACACACAGACAGTGCATGGAACAAGGAACTCTTCTGGGATAATTAAATCCACTATAGTCCGAATAAGTAATGGTAAATGACAAATACCATGCACTGTCTGTGTGTAATGTGTATCATATAAAGAACTCAGGGGACCATTCTGAGTTCATTCCCATCTTGAAACGGACATGTTATGTGCCTTGAAAAGTGGACGTTCAATTCTGCCAGTTGAGGTTTAAGTTTTGGTTTTTGGCTAAAAATATAATAGTTACCCCTTTTTTCTTTGATGTATTCAATCTTACGTGAAGGCAGCGAGCCTTTTGCTTATATTGAGGTTCTAAATGTAGCAGGGCTAGGCTGATTTAAACCCTAGATCCATGTCCCAAAGCTGGATCCTGTCTGCTTTGCAGATAGCTGGTGAGGGAAGCTATATTTATGGGACCTCTTTGCGAGTAACCCGTTGCCCGCGTCGAGCTAGCATCATGAAAAGAAAAACTATGGTATTTGTCATTTACCATTACTTATTCGGACTATAGTGGATTTAATTATCCCAGAAGAGTTCCTTGTTCCATGCACTGTCTGTGGTCTCATATAAAAACTCAGGGGACCATTCCGAGTTCATTCCCATCTTGAAACGGACATGTTTATGTGCCTTGAAAAGTGGACGTTCAATTCTGCCAGTTGAGGTTTAAGTTTTGGTTTTTGGCTAAAAATATAATAGTTACCCCTTTTTCTTTGATGTATTGAATGTGACGTAAAGTCAGCGAGTCTTTTGCTTATATTGAGGTTCTAAATGTAGCAGGGCTAGGCTGCTTTAAACCCTAGATCCATGTCCCAAAGCTGGATCCTGTCTGCTTTGCAGATAGCTGGTGAGGGAAGCTATATTTATGGACCTCTTTGCGAGTAACCCGTTGCCCGCGTCGAGCTAGCATCATGACAAAGAAAAACTATGGTATTTGTCATTTACCATTACTTATTCGGACTATAGTGGATTTAATTATCCAGAAGAGTTCCTTGTTCCATGCACTGTCTGTGTATCATTTATATATATATATATATATATATGTTAAACACAGACCGTGCATGGAACAGGAACTCTTCTGGGAAAATTAAATCCACTATAGTCCGAATAAGTAATGGTAAATGACAAATACCATAGTTTTTTTTCCTTTTCATGATTTTAGCCCGACGTGGGCAACGGGTCTCTCGCAAAGAGATCCCATAAATATAGCTTCCCTCACCAGCTATCTGCAAAGCAGACAGGATCCAGCTTTGGGACGTGGATCTAGGGTTTAAAGCAAGCCTAGATCCCTACACTCAGAACCTCTATATAAGTAAAAGACTCGTTGCATTCACGTCGTGTTGAATAAATCAAAGAAAAAGGGGGTAACTATTGTATTTTTAGCCAAAAAAACCAAAACTTAAACCTCAACCGGGACATTGAGCGTCCACTTTTCAAGGCACGAAACACGTCCGTTTTAGTATACACAAACTCAGAATGGTTCCCTGAGAACATTATATGTTAAACACAGACCGTGCATGGAACAAGGAACTCTTCTGGGAAAATTAAATCCACTATAGTCCGAATAAGTAATGTAAATGACAAATACCATAGTTTTTTCCTTTTTCATGATTTTAGCCCGACGTGGGCAACGGGTCTCTCGCACAGAGATCCCATAAATATAGCTTCCCTCACCATCTATCTGCAAAGCAGACAGGATCCAGATAGCTGGTGAGGGAAGCTATATTTATGGGATCTCTTTGCGAGAGACCCGTTGCCCACGTCGGGCTAAAATCATGAAAAAGGAAAAAACTATGGTATTTTGTCATTTACCATTACTTATTCGGACTATAGTGGATTTAATTTTCCCAGAAGAGTTCCTTGTTCCATGCACGGTCTGTGTTTAACATATAATGTTCTCAGGGAACCATTCTGAGTTTGTGTATACTAAACGGACGTGTTTCGTGCCTTGAAAAGTGGACGCTCAATGTCCCGGTTGAGGTTTAAGTTTTGGTTTTTTTGGCTAAAAATACAATAGTTACCCCCTTTTCTTTGATTTATTCAACACGACGTGAAGGCAACGAGTTTTACTTATATAGAGGTTCTGAGTGTAGGGATCTAGGCTTGCTTTAAACCCTAGATCCACGTCCCAAGCTGGATCCTGTCTGCTTTGCAGATAGCTGGTGAGGGAAGCTATATTTATGGGATCTCTTTTGCGAGAGACCCGTTGCCCACGTCGGGCTAAAATCATGAAAAAGGAAAAAAACTATGGTATTTGTCATTTACCATTACTTATTCGGACTATAGTGGATTTAATTTTCCCAGAAGAGTTCCTTGTTCCATGCACGGTCTGTGTTTAACATATAATGTTCTCAGGAACCATTCTGAGTTTGTATAATATATATATATATATATATATATATATTATATACCGTAACCTCGCAGCAGTTCCGTGCGTTGGTCTCTCTTCACACAAAGGTCAAGCTAGTGTCCCTACATCTAGGGCTGGCATGGTGGAAGAACGGGTTGCTCTCGTGCGATCTTCATCGCACATAGCCAGGCACACCTGATACCCTCCTGAGCTAGGCGTCTAGTCTTCTTTTGAAGAATTTTACGTTGACACCAGTGATGTTCCTGAACTCCTTCGGAAACTGGTTGAATAGTCTTAGCCCCTTGACAACCAAGCTGTTTTCTTTTAGAGTTGAGGATGTCCCTTGTCTGGTCTTTTGTTTGGTAACACTACGCATTCTACCTTTCCTATTTTCTACTGTTGTTTGGGTGGTCACTGGGTTCATCTTGAGGTTAACCTTAAGTACCAGTTTTTCCATTATTTTCCACGTGTTAATTATGGTGTAGCTCTCTCTTCTTCTTTCTACTAAATATAAATTTAATTTAAGAAGTCTCTCTCAGCAGTTGAGTTCTTTGCAACCATCAGTCTTTGCTGTGGTATTTATTTTCTTCTTTTTTATATCGGGGACGTCAAGACTGAGCAGTATTCAAGTTTTGGTATGTTCAGTGTTTTCAGCTGGGGAATCATTGCTTTCTTGTTCATTTTTTTTTTAAGGTTCTCAGCTGTCCCGCAACTCTTTTTGCTTTGTTTATCGCTATCTGATTTTGTGTCTCAAATTTCGCATCGTCGGTCATTATAACCCTTAAATCTACTTCTTTCTTTGAATTCCTTCTTCATATTATGGGCATGTGGGACAAAATATGCTGTCTGTTTTAGCTCCTCATATCTTCCATATCTCCAGAACTGAAATTTCTCGGTATTAAATTTCATGTTGCTGTCTTCTGACCATTTGTTTATTCTGTGTGTCCCTCTAAAGGGCCGCCACCTCTTCTGCACCACCGATTTTTACTGCTGATTTCTGTATCATCCACAAAGGCTATTAATATACTGTTGTCGGTTACATCACTGTCTATGTCTGTTAGCATGATAATAAAAGAAGAGTGGGGCCAATACTGTTCCTTATGGTACTGAGCTGCGTACTTCCGATTCTGATGATGATATACCTTGGATTTTTATGACCTACTGACGTTCTATGAGGAAGTTGTAGATCCATTTTCTCACTTTGCCTGTTATTCCCTATATTTCATTTTATGTGCTATTATACCATAATTACATTTGTCGAACACTTTACCAAAATCCATGTATATGACATCGTAGTTTTCATTGGCTTCAAGTGTGTCTATGATATTGTTATAGTGCTCTCTTAGTTGTGATAGGCATGATCTTCCTGATCGGAATCCGTGCTGGTTTTCATTGAATCTTTCCAGTGTCTCCAAGAAGTCACTATAAGATGGGACGTCATTGACAGTGGTGTATAGTTCTTTGCTTGAGATCTATCCCCTCCTTTTTAAACAGGGACAACGTTTGCTCTTTTCAGAATGCTCGGTATTTCCCTCGTGTCCAGGGATTTTCTCCATATCCAGTATAGGGGTTTAGCTATTTCATTTTTTCAGTTTTTAATCAATAAGGCGTTCCATTTGTCCGGACCTGCAGTTGAATGTGATTTCATTTGTCCTATAGCTCGCGTTATATCTTCTGGGATAAAATAAAAATCTGATATATATACACTCTTTGTAATTTCTCTACAAAGAATGCATCTCTATCAGGTACCAATTTGTTACTTTTTAAGGTACTAAAAACTGAGTCGTAGTGGGCTCTCATTGTTCCAAATATTTCTTTTAAATCGTCGGTTAGTTCATTATTTCCTTTCTTTCAAATTCCGATAGTAACGATAGTTCTTGTTTTCCTCTTCGCATAGCTATAGAAGTACTAGGCCTTCGTATTTTGAGTTTTCCTTTATTACTTCCGCAGCATTTTTTCTACTGCAGCATATATAGAGTCCAACATACGCCCGCGGACCATAGTCAGGCCCGCCAAGATTTGTATCAGGCCCGGCTGCGGATACTGAAAATTCATCATCTATTGTCATATTTTATTTCAATAAAATTTAATTTTAAAATAAAATTTTATCTAAAATTTGCACACTGGTCGTCGATGTGGGGTCATGAATTGAAATGGCCCTTCACGCAAAAAGGTTGGGATCACCTGAAGATCAGGCCCCCATGTATTCTTGTTTTTTGCTTTACAATATCAAATATAATATGATTAAATTGAATGCCCGGTTAGGTCAACTGTACGCCCTTGACGATTGGTTAGGTTAAGTCGTGATATTTTCGTTAGTTTTAACGAAGATATCATTTGGTAATTGAGGCTGGGGCCCTGATCTTCAGGTGATCCAAAGGTTGGACACCCCTGCGCTAGACCCACTGTCGCTTAACTTCTAACTTCGCTGATCTACGGAAGCGGTTACACGACAATGGCCACGACGTAACCTTGAAAGAATACTATCTATTATTACATGTTATTACCGGTGCTTTTGTACCTGACGTTCCTGTATCGTGCGTGAGAAGCACTTTTTTTTTTTATTTCGGGTAAGGATAAATAAGTTGTAATAACAGACGAACATAAGTAACCCGTTTGGCACTGCACCAACAAATAAACATAAGTGAAGAGTTTGGTACCAAAAACACGAATATGGTCATATAGTTTGGCATGAGTAAAAAAACGAGGGTAGATAGTTTGATAAGCAACATAAAAAACATAACTTCACAATCCTGAACCGAAAATTATGTAAGTTAAAATATATAATACAGATTTAGGTCAAACAGACTGTTTTGTCCATAATACATATATATATATAATATATATATATATATGTGTGTGTGTGTGTGTGTGTTGTGTGTGTGTGTGGGCGCACATTAAATTTAACCCAAATTCTCTTCATTATAAATAAGTTGAATTAACAAAATTTAACAAAAATAATATTTCTTAAGTTTTAAGTCGTACCCTCTGTTTCCAGTGAAGAGGTTACTCAAAAGTTAATATCTTGTTTTAGGCAATATTATTTGGTTAATGTTAACAAATATGAAATCAGATGCAAATGATTCGATATTAATATAAAAAATAATATTAACCAACCTTTTAATTTCTACTGAAGGGGTTTTACATTTAATACATACTTTATTAAGTAAACTCAATTAATTTTTATATTTCATTTATAAGTGATTCAAGTAAGGTGAAATAAAAGTACTTTCACTTTTAATTAGTGTGTGTGTGTGTGTGTGTGTGTGTGTGTTTAAGATACACTAACTTTTACAGTTTGGATTTATACCAACTGCTGTAGTTACTTTCAATATAGTTACTCTCTTGAGGCATTTATACTCAGATGCAGAAAATATACACTCAGAAGCTGAAAAAAAGAACAAAAAATGTA
The DNA here is from genome assembly GCA_023014485.1 of Bathynomus jamesi. Taxonomy (NCBI): domain Eukaryota; kingdom Metazoa; phylum Arthropoda; class Malacostraca; order Isopoda; family Cirolanidae; genus Bathynomus; species Bathynomus jamesi. The sequence goes on from JAJOZX010000189.1 coordinate 330,230, forward strand.
GAATTTAATGAACCCTTTAATTATAATTCTGTTTGAAATGTCACGTGATCTCGCGTGTATACGTTTTACTTAAATTCCACATTTAGTTTTAGGCACTCCTTGTTTCCGATTGATCCACTCTCGGTAAACTGAGTTGAAGTACACGGGTTCGCGCCCCAACTTCTCTTTTCTTCAATATAGACCCTTTTCATGGTTAATTTTTACGCGAAATACCTTTCATTGAACGCGATGCATCGGCCATTACGTCATTATAAAAAGGTTGTATATTTTCAGCCATGAGTACCAAAATTTATGACAGTTATAATTTACATAATTCATTAATAATTCATTAATAAACCAATTAAAATTTCAGTTTTTTCAACTAATGTAAATTAATTATTAATTATCAATTTAAATCCATTACAAAATATTTTCATTCATTGATTAATTATTAAGTTTATAAATTACATTTTTGGCGTACGTGATTTAAATTTCTTATTAATAAAGATAGATAAAAAGATAGAAACATTCGTAAAAGATAGAAACATTTGTAAAAAAGCTCGTAATCTCGCAGATATGATTAATTACATTGAATTATAGTAATATATTAAAATGCATGGATTTAAACACGTGTTTGATCTACATCAATTATATTCTAAGATTATATCTTAATTATACTTCAAAATGCAAAGACACCAAAGATAAAAAATTACAAAACTGCTAAAAATAATTAGACCCGCTTTTTTTTATGAAATTATTTCTATTATTAATTAGTACCACGTTAAAAAATATTTCTTCCTCTTTATGTCTGTATGTACTGTACTGTATATATGTACAGTATATTGTAATGTTGTGGTTTAGACGCCTAGCCTCGTGGTTATCAGATGGAACCGTGGTTCGGATTTCGTGTTAAACTGTATAAGTTCAAGGTGGGTCAACAAGCTTGATCTTCGTCTGTATGAACGATTCAGGCAAAGCCGTTAATAGGTGTTGACAAAAGTATATACAGCATGTACGACAGTACGACTTTATATTCTTCAGGCATCGAGTGAATGCGCAAGAGCCCGGAAGCGCTATGTGCACTCAAAAATAAAATAAAACGTTCGTTGTGTCTATTTTAGAATGGAAATTATATAAAAAAAAAGGATTGAACATACTTTGAATATAAAATATTTCAAAGATACAATACATTTGTCAGGCCAAAGTTACGTTGAGAAAAAGTGAGAGGTTTTTCTTTAGTCCCAAGAAGAGTATACTTTCTATATTTTTAATTTAGCTTTAGAGAACGTCACTTGCTAAGAGAGAACCGCTTCATCTACTTTCTATCTCCTTTCGGCTTAGTATCGATGTACTCTTCAAATCCCTTTATTTTATTTTTTTTTACATTTATTCCTTCTTTTACTCTCCGTTGTAAAGTAGATACAGCGGCCAGGTTTTAGAGGGTGGGAATTGCATGCCATTTTACATGAACAGTGTTGAAAAGAAGTTGTAGACTCGTTGGCTTCTCCATGGAGACAGTATCCTAGAGTTGCTTCCAATCAATGTTTAATGGCAATTCACACCTGAGTTTTGAAGCTGAAAATTCTTCACTATGATTCTTCCAGTACGTTCTTGTCTCTCCAAATAATTTGTTTCGTTGCAGTCTACATCTGGTCGTTCTTTGCTGAAATAAATGTTATCTCCCTATCAAACGATATCCACTGGGCTATGCATAACGCACCAAAACACCCTTGCAAACACCCCGACACTATTATAACCCCACGGTCATCTTTTATGCACGTTGGCGTAGTTCAGTGGGTGACACCGTTTTCCCACAAGCGAAGTAAAGACACTAATCTCGATGATACTAGTAATAATAATACAAGTATTAAAGCAGTGGGGGGGGTGGCATTAGTTGGCCTAATCGCCGTACCAATTTCAAGCAGTCTTTCTAACGAAGTTTGATCCATAATTTTCACGAAGTTATGTCTAAAATTTCCAGAAAGAAAAAATCTGGTTTCATTGTAGTATATCGTTCCACTGATCCCACTAATTCTGGTGTTCCCTCGATAACTAAAAGCTCTTTTTATAATTTATTCATTAATATAAAGGTCTCTACAGCAACCATCTTTTCGTATTTTATTAAAAATTTCATGGGTCTGCTTCCAACCCGCACCTGCTGTCCATTAGCTAAGGATGACCTTTGAATAATGCGATCCTGCCTTTATGTTACTACTTTGACGTTCCTTTGTCTATCACCAGAGGTGAGACCATCATTTTCCATACACTGCTTCAGAGTCCTTTAAACTGCGTGCATCCTTGGATATATTTAAATCTATTGCAATTTTCCTATGCTCGTGGTGGAAACTAACTATTTAAGCTTTAATTAATATCATCGGTTAATTCACTGGTCTTTTCGTGCTGTGGTCAGTTACTAGGCATTTTCTCACGACAGTTAAAACAAAATATGTGCAGTGCTCAAATGACCCTATATGCAACAAGCATAGAGTGTCTAATGCAATAATAATAATAATAATGGTTGTACATTATAAGGCTCGCGTATAAATTCTCCAAGAATTGTAAATGTTGGACGCAAAATGGTAACAAGGTCGAGTGTTTATACAATTAAACATTAATCCGTTTTCGAGGCTCAGATGTTTACACAGATTATTACAATACTTTATGTTAAGCGTCCTACATACTGTGTCATCAAATAACTATGCCATATTTTCAGAGCACTTGACGCATAAACCAATATATATATATATTATATATATATATATATATATATATATATATACAGGGTGTTCCATAAGTTCAGTCTCATAGGAAAGTTTATTAATGAGTGAGTTACACTCGTGAGGAAAAGGCCTCCGCCTTTTCCTCACGAGTGTAACTCAATTCCATATCAACCATTGCCCGTTATTCTACCCGCACAAAAAAAGGTCCCAAAACAAGACATCAATTTGAGCATTTGTTTTAGTTCCAATATATTACTTTTGTAAATTTAATTTAAAATAATTTTTCCCATGCAACCGGACTTATGGGACACCCTGTATATATATATATATTCGTATGTCACAATGGTCATAAAATTCCACATGCCCAATGAGGTCGTCATAAAGAATATATTTTCCCTTCATATATCCTAATTAAAAAGACTAGATTTTCTTTTCCATCTGTGAACACTTGCCGACAAAGCCCGAGTGATATTTACTCGTATAAAGGCGCATTCATCTTAAGTGTTCTACATTTATCTAAAAATATGTCATTTTTTTCTCTTTTTATCTCTTCACCACAAATCAAGTTTTAAACAACGTTTTTGAATGAATTTTGCAAGGCAACTGGTTTATATATATATATATATATATTACGAAACAGACTAAAGGTTTATACTCTCAAATTTTTTTATCAAAATTGTCATGTGTCGTCATAATTAATAGCACTTCATCGATGCTGAATTTCACGCATCGTGCTGCACCCATGAGTTACGCACGAAGGCCAATAAGCGCAGTGGTTATTAAATAATGCAGCACACACACACACACACACACACACGCATATATATATATACAGTATTATATTGTTAATTCTTCATACAACAAAGAATATAAAACAAAGTCAAATTTCAAAGAGTTATTCTGAAAACAACAAAATATATAATCTCTCACAAACAAATTAAAATAAATTACAATGATTCTAAAAATAATAATTAAACATACGCATTGTGCACTGAGACACCCGATATCTAACTCGCGTCTGGAATCACGTGATTCCGGGAATCCCTGTTTTATATTCAATATGTACAGTATGTATAAGTGAATTTACTTAAAAAAAAAAAAAAGTGCATTACACATTTTTTTAATTGTTTTTTCTGTTTTGGTAATTTTAAAAGTTATATTGTTTTAATTTCTTCGTGTTTTTGACATTCGCTCCATCACGTCTGATCATGCGCAAGATGACATTTAGTGACATTGAAGCAGACAGTCCGTTAGTCATTGGAAAATATTGAATACGTGTTGTTCAATTTCATGTATCATTTGATGAACCTCCAATTACTGTTTTAGAGGTTTATATTCTCTCTCTCTCTCTCTCTCTCTCTCTCTCTCTCTCTCTCTCTCTCTCTCTCTCTCTCTCTCCACATTGATTTATTATAGGTCGAATGACACCTTTTATTTGGCTAGCATTTCGAAATAAAATTAATGGCTCTGACACCGACATCATTAAAATTATAAATCTTTTTTATAAAGGAAGGAGGGGGGCCAAGGGCGAATGCCCGCAAAAACGCCCCCAATATCATAGAGGAAAATGAGCACCAAAATCAAGTTTCAAAGTTTTCGAGATGCCTGGACACTCTACGTTTGAAAGATTAGAAGTCATAGACAGGGGGAAAGATGGATTGAGGGAGATTGTTCCAGAGTTCACCGGTTGAATAGATGAAAGACTGAAAATACCAATTAACCCTTGCCTTAGAAAGTTGGACAGAAAAGGAATGAGAATGTGTAGAAAGTCGGGTACTACGTGCTCTCCTTAAAGGAGGACACATACAATTAGCGATAGTAAACAGAGAGTGAGGCAACTTTGCGGCGAAGGGAAATGGATTGAAGACAATCAGTAAGAGGCGGGAAATTGATGAAACGAAAAGCCTTTCATTCCACTCGGTCAAGTAGGGTTGTGTGGGTTGAGCCACCCCATACATGAGAAGCGTACTCCGTACAGGAGCGGACAAGATGCCTGCACAGAGACAGCAACTGAATGGGGGTGAAGAAACTGCGGAGGCGGTACAACACACCTAACCTCTTGAAACTATTTTAAAAAGAGAGTATATGTGATCTTTCCAGGAAAGATCACAAAGAAATGAAATACCAAGAATGTTAAGAGAAGAGGAAGGATTGAGTTGTGTGTTGTTGAAGATAAGGGGATAATCGTGTGGAAGATTGTGACGAGTAGACGGATGAAGGAACCGAGTTTTTGAAGCATTAAATTTAAAGGCCAATCAGAGATAGTAGAAAGATCAGAGGTCTGGTGCACCGTAGCCATCCTACGCGAATCATCGAGTGACTGTTGAGAGGGACGCTTTGAGAAGAGGTGGAGAAATAAAGAGTGGAATCATTAGCATAGGAGTGGATAGGGCAGGAAGTGCGAATTAAAAGATCATTGATAAATAAAAGGAAAAGATTGACAGAATGACAGGGTGACAGGATAGAACCCTCAGGAACGCCACGATTAATAACTTTAGGAGAAGAATGGTGACCATCTACAACCGCAGCTACAGATCGGCCAGAAAGGAAATCAGAGATGAAGGCACAAACAGAAGGACAGCAACCGAAGTGAGCAGTTTCGAAATTAAGGATTTGCACCAGACTCTATCAAAAGCTTTTGATATGTCTAGTGCAATAGCAAAAAATTCATCAAAATCCCGATAAGAGGATGATCAGAGAGATATGCAAGAAGATCACCAGTAGAGTGTTCCTTGCGGAACCCAATCTGAAGAAGATTGTGAAAAGAGATGTTGAAGAATCTTCCTATTAAGGATTCAAAAAATTTAGAAAGGCAAGAAACCAAAGCAATTGGACGATAGTTGGAGGGTTGTGAGCTGTTACTCTTCTTCCGGACAGGCTGAATGAAAGTGAACTTCCATCAGGAAGAAAAAGTGCCAGGGTGTTAGCACAGAACAGAATCACAGTTCTTGAGAACAACAGGCGGAACACCATCAGGACCGTACGCCTTTCTAGAGTTGATCCCAGATAGGTCAAAAAGAACACTTTTGGATAAGATTCTAATTTCAGGCATAATTAAGTCGGAGGAGGAGAAGATGGAGGAATAGTACCGGAATCGTCCATGGGTGAGTTGAAGGCGAAAGTTTGAGCGAAGAGTTCAGCTTTATCAGGAGAAGAGACGGTAACTGAGCAGTCGAAATGGAAAAAGAGGAGGGAAAGAAGTAAAATTGTTGGAGAGGTTCTTAGCTGGGTGCCAGAAAAAGAGCTAGAAGAATTAGAATTTGATAGGTTTTCACATTTTGTCTGGTAAAGGAATTTTTGGCGATTTTGTACGATTCCGGTCACAAATATAAACAGAGTGAGAGACAGGAGTTGGATGGCGACAGTACTTTCTGAAAGCCTTCTTTCTCTCTGTTGCGGATAGCATTAGAACAAGCAAAATTAAACCAAGGTTTTTTGGCATTAGTAGAAGGAATAGGATATGGAATGTACGCCTCCATGCCCGAGAGAATCACCTTCGTGATGCGCGAAGCGCACACGGAGGAGCCCCCAGTCACGAAAACAGTAATCATTCCATGGGAAATCAGACAAGTACTACTGAAGGGCTTCCCAATCAGTGGCGCCAAAATGCCAAAGGCGTCTCCTCTTGGGAGGGATCCAAAGGTCGAACTGGAGCGATAGGACAGGAAACAGATATAAGAGTGTAGTCGGAGGAGCCCAAAGGAGAAAAAAGTTTGACAAAGTAAAAAGAAGGATGAGAGGTGCGAAATAAATCCAGAATGTTGGGCATATCTCCAGGGCGATCTGGGACATGAGTAGGGTGCTGTACAATCTGCTCCAGGTGATTCAAGATAGAGAAGTTGTAAACTAGTTCACTAGGGATGTCAGTGAAATGTGAAGTGAAATGTGAAGAAAGCCAAAGGTGGTGGTGAACATTGAAATCTCCTGAAATGGGGATTTCAGCAAAAGGAGAGTGGAATAGCATGGATTCCACTTTGGAAATGAGGTAGTCAAAGAGTTTTGGATAGTCAGTAGAATTAGGAAAGGTAGACAGCGTAGATATATTTAGTTTGAGATTGGCATGTAAGTGTAGAGAGGAATAGTGAGAGAAATGTGTGTTTGAGAGCATACTGGACTACTCACAGGGTAGATGAGACACGGAAAAAGATCAACTAAGTTACTCGCTTGCAGTTCATTATATATATATATAATGTAAAGAACGACGCTTGTATAGAAGAACGTTCCGCACAAGATGAGGAGGGAGAACGAACAAATGAAAAATGAGGTAACCACCCGGGAATCGAACCCGGGATCTTCCGATTGCCGGTCAGATATGCTAACCACTACACCATGGGCCTCGATTAATCAGAAGTCGTAATTCTCCTACATACGGGCAGAAACCAATGCCCTGAGGGGGCACCTCCCGCATGCTGCACATATAACATTTTAACTGCAAACAACACACAGTATAATTAATGTAAAGAACGACGCTTGTATAGAAAAACGTTCCGCACAAGATGAGGAGGGAGAACGAACAAATGTGCGGCATGCGGGAGGTGCCCCCTCAGGGCATTGGTTCTGCTCGTATGTAGG
>JAJOZX010000189.1:340000-397500 GCA_023014485.1 Bathynomus jamesi
TCGGTATCGATAACGAAATGGGGTTGAAACTGAGTACTGATGTAAGTTCACTATTCACTAAATACAGAAACAACATTATATCCTCACAATTTAGGAAAATATATTTTGGAAATTCTGATTGTACCTTATTTTATTAATATTGTGTTGCATCAAAAGTACATCAGTGTCAATGAGTGAACTGTCACAAATATCAACCATATATATATATATATATATATATATATATATATATATATATATATATCCAGTGATTCACCCAACCGTGATTTACTGATTGTGCGCATTGTGCACTTATCCGTGATTATGACACCGAGTTAACCGTGACTTCGATGTTAATAACGAAAATAATATTAACCAACCTTTTCATTTGTATTGAGGGACTTTAACCTTTAATAAATAGTTTATTTCAATAAACTCAATTTTTATATTTCAACGCACCTTAGTATTCATGTGTCGCCGCGCCATGGGAGCCAGGTTAATTTGTTTGTTATGCGCAACGGTTAATTTTAGTCAATGCGTCTCTTCTCCAAAGTGTAAACATGTACTACACTCACTTTTTCTCTTCAACAAAGACCCTTTTAGTTTGTCTCACTGAATCGGTATAATTTCTCAGTTTACACTTGCTTCATCACTGTACAGTTGAGGTAACACTTACCCTTCTTCATTTTGAGTGCAATCTTGATCAGTAATTGCTCTTCAAAGTATGAGTTCTTGCAAAGCTTCATTCATAACATCGATGACTTTTATACTCCGCATTCAGCTTTCAGGTTTAAAAACAAAGTACATTCAAATAGCTGAGCGAAGCTAATTTAGGCGATTTGGGTTCCAATTTATACTGTTTATTTACTACAAGGAAAATGTATTTCGGGTTTGATTCACATATACCAAGAAAATACAACGGCTCGAGTTTTAGAACAGGACAAAGTGTAATATTTCAAAATTAATAAAAAAAAAAAATTAATCAGTAAAAATGTCACAAAATTCCTTTCATAAATTCGAAGCGAAAAAACAAATGGCGTTCAAACAAGGTTTTTCCAAATTTTGAAGTTACACAATAAAACACTTAACTTATTCGAGTGAGTATAGCAAAACTGTACATGGCAAATTAGATCTTGTATACACTATGTACAGAGAAGAGCTTGTGAGCCCGAACGTTTTATACCAGATTTCCCTCGCAATCGAACTGTACATGAGCTTATATATTTCAAAACAATATGGAATAGGGATTGGTTTTCCCTTGAAGAGGGTTGGTTCTTGATAAGCCAGCAAAGATTTCGAAGATGAGGAATGTATGGTTTGACAAAACAAATTACTGAAAGATTATAGGATGACTTGTATAAACAATAAATCAGCGGTAGCGTGACAAAGTTTCGACGGCCCCGGTCAGTAGGTTACGGGCCTTACGGCTTAGGCGAAGGAAAGAACTTATGAGATGTTTATGTGTTATGTGGTGGCCACATAAACTGTATGCCAGCCACATGAAAGGAGGAAATCTAAAAGCATTCAGAGGTGACGTTATTTTGATTAGCATTTTATGCTTTTAGTATTCTTATCCATTTTGTTTTCATTTTGTTCGACCGATCGGGCGGACACATATGCGCTTCTGGTTTCGCGTATCTTTACGTCTTGTGGTGAGTACGAACTACTTAATTCTATATTATACTGCGCGCAGCTCACACCTAGCTGCTCATCCTTTCAATGGTACCATAAAACTCCTCGCATAAAATGAAGTGGGATGTTGCAAAGGGGTCGAACACAGGTCGATCCTGAACATTTGTTAAAAAAACAACCAAAAAAATATCACTATCTCTTTATATCCATCTATATCTATATATAGATATAAATTTCTCTCTCTCTCTCATATATATTTGTTTGTTCTCCCTCCTCATCTTGTGCGGAACGTTCTTCTATACAAGCGTCGTTCTTTACGTTAATTATACTGTGTGTTGTTTGCAGTTAAAATGTGTATTTTATATATATTATATATATATATATTATATATATAATTATAACAAAGTCCATTTGTCTGATGTCATGATTCTCCAAACAGATATCAATGAGTGTAAATTAATACATCAAAATTTTCATTAATAATAATGATATAATAATTATTAAACTCGTGACATGTTAACCCTGAAGTTGAAATCCAGTAACGGAAGTCGAGGAGGTTGAACATAGAGTAGTGATCCATTTCAGAAATGGATAAAATCGATAAAAATAGAAAAAAAATACGATAATCATAAATTTAAAGTAAAATACTAAATTTTCTTTAGTTACCCCTCCCAAAAAGACAAGGGTATCTAACGAATTTTTTTTTCATTGTATGAATGAAAAGGGCTAAATTTCCTTTTCTTTAATTTATGGATGGGTTAGTTCTTTAAAAGTAAACCTTTCAAAACTAAATTATTTACGAGGTGTGCCGCAAGGGGATAACTTGTTCCACATTCCATTTACTATTTTTTTTTTTTTTTTAAGCTTTCTAACCAGTTAACCAGTTAACGACACAAAAAACAACCATTCAACTTGGAAGGTCAAACTTATTCTGTGTATATGAGTTGAATAAATTTATCCAAAGTACTCGGAATAACGTATGAAACAACAAAGCACGAACAATAAACAGAATTCTATGTTGGCGGAATGAAACCAAGGATGTAATCTGCTGCTTTTACGAGTATATATATATATATATATATATATATATATTATATATATCAGACACGATGCATCTAGGATTAATGACATTTGTGTTAACAAAAGAACGATCAATTCCTGTACTGCGGTCCTTGAGAACATATATATTAAAAAGATTAATTAAGATTCTTTTTTAATTTAATTTATAAATTACTTTCAATCAAACTAAACTTTGGACTTTTTAAATTAAAAAAAAAATAATGACGTTAAAATTTTTTCTCTAAATACTGAAGCAAAATATTTAAAGTATATGTAATTAATGTAGTACAGTATACACAGCAGTAATTATATAATAATAATTACATACACAAACTTTACACATACACACACACACACACACATATATATATATATATATATACACAGTATATGTGTATGTGTGTTAATACAAAAACTTTTCATAAGTTAACTAATAAAAAACACTAATTAACTGTAAATAAACATTAAAGTAATAAAAAAAATAATAACTTCATAATTGAACTCCCAAAAATTAAGGAAAAAAAATAAAAAAAGGATCCCATATTAAAAAAAAGAAAAAAGAACGAAAATGGGAAAATTTCACCTTCATACAATAAGCCTAATCACTTCCTGTATCATTTCCCCGCGGCCCCTCCCCCTCCCTCCAATATTACCTGTCCTTAGGCTCTTTTCTACACCTCTTTTCGGAGTTTGTATGAATGGAAGTTAAGGATTAAACCACTCCTCTAAAAGAGATGTAGAAAAAAGTATCTTGAAGTTTAAAAAAGTTTAATTACGTATTATTAATGTAGGCAAAATGGAGTCATAAAACGATCAAAATACAGGGTTAACCGTTTATCAACCAATTCAGTTGGTTAAGTCTTTACCATGCAGTGGTCACCCCAAACCATATTTATTTTCTGGTAACAACCTTTACATAGTTTCATTACGGATTTGCGTCGAATGTCAAATACGAGTAATACGCCTGTAAGTTGTCTCTGCCATTTCTTGTTTGGATCAATTGAACATTGGTTAAAATATAATAACTACCTTAATTAGTTACCATATGCATGTTTTTTTTATTATTATTATTTCAATTTGTTATTACACAATTTTGTTATGCATGAGTCCTAAACACTAATAAATTGTATCTCCATGTATTCACGCATCGATGCACCCGCCCAATAGAGCGTTAATATTAGTTGTTTTTAGTTTATAAAAAAAATGTGCATTCTTTATTTCCCTCCAACTATAAAGCTTTTAAATGCAAATATAAAATTTTTACCCGGAAAAAGTTATCTAATAAAGATTTTAATATAAAACAAAATTGTAGATACCCATTTTGTTAAACGATTACGTAACCCAAAAAGGCGTTATAAGAAAAAGATTCTGTACCTTGCTTGAAATATCTCAGTGACAGCGGCTCGAATCCGGGAGAGGTAAAAAAATCATGTATGTGTTTCTGTATATTCATAATGTGCATAAATAAATATCTATTAGTTAAATTAAATAAAAATCTAATATAAAAAAAAATATCAGGAAATTCAATTAAACATTTTTGGTATTTCCAAATCAAGCATAATTCATATTTTTAAGGAAATTGTATTTAATAGACAGTTACGCAGAGTTTGCTCGATCGACTAATTATTTGTTTAGTTTAGCAAATTATTAACTACAAAAATTAATTTTCTAACACGAAACAAAAATTTGAGTCTCTAAAAATTAAACAAATATTTGGCACAACATCTTATTTTGGTTTGAATCAACAAAACATTTTTCTCTCTGGAGCATAATTGATGCTACATAATACTTCGCGGCAATAATAATAAAGGGAAACTGAACAGTCCATAATGTGTCCACTTTCATGTGAATATATCCTGTATATTTTCTTAGTAAAATAATTATTTTTAACATTAAAAAATTGTCATAAATAAACTTTTAAAAGATAGCTTTTGTTATTATAATCTTTAATGAACGAATGATTAAGTTAATAATTGTCTAAAACGATTTCTAAAGACGGGAATTTATGTGACGTTAACAATTATCAAACGTTAAAATCTTAACATAAAATACATTCTTAATTAAGTAACTTCTTAACGAAAATTTTAAAATAATCTTTATTTAAAGGACAACACGTTTCGCAGTTACACTGGAACCCCTTTTCAAGTCTAATATATATATATATATATATATATATATATATATATATATATATATATATATATATATATGCAAGGGCACCTTTCCTTTTCATTTGAATCTCTTTGAAAGAGACAGGGTTAAAATGGAAAGCTTTCATTGGCCTCTGAATAACCAATTAATAAACTTTGTGAGAACCCGCACTTCCTTATAACTAAACCAACCTAATATTATTTTATAACTTCATTTTAGTCTTCTGATGAAAACCCGTAGTGTCAAAATGTACGTAAAGATTATTAGGCTTGAAGAGGAATACCGGTGTAGATGCGAAACATGCTAAACATGTCATTCCTTTGATTCAAATTTCTTTAATTTTTCTAAGTGGTGACTTCGCTTACGTGCAATAACTGTATATTCAAAACGTATTCAAACGTATCAGGTATTAATACCCTAAATTTGACGTAAACGTGCAACATACACCCCTTTGACGTACATAACAATAGTGAGTGTTGACAAAACTAAATAGACATCACGATGGAAAGGGTAAAGGGGAAAAAACACGATTCTAAATATATTTATTCAATAAATCTGTTATTATTTATTCAATTTCATTATCAAATCAAACACTATGGAAAACCCAAAGGTGTCTATTTACCTTTGTCAACAAACGAACAAAGTTTATTCCCTTACTTATTAATCCGCGAATCGAGAGAGAGAGAGAGAGAATCCCGTCTCGGTCTTAACCTCACTGACACAAAACTATATTCTTATTTACATAATAAGAACTGACTTAAATCTGGGTTATATCCATTTTTTTTACAAAAACCGATTCTATAACTCGTAAAACCGGTTAATTTGTAGTAATAGATTGACCAAATGTTTTGCAATGACCATTTAAATTGCTCACAATTCACACATTGCAAAAATCAATTTCGCAAAAGTGTAAAACAATGTTACGCGTTTATTGTAAGAAAGAAAAGGAAGACACTTACATTCATCTTGTGAGAGGTGGAAGAAGGCATTTTGAAATTAGGTGAGCATTTAGAATCCAAAAAATTTCAAACACGTTTAAGGCGAACACAACCTAATAATTAACGCAAAACAACTACTGGTTATACGTTATCTCATTCTAAATACCGAAAGATTTTTACAGAAATCAGTGATTTTTTTTAAACTAATATTTACAGCTTTTAACGAAACAAAATAATAATAATAATAATAATAATAATATCAACACATCGAAGCACTGACTAAAATCTTGGCGAGTCAAGGTGCGAGAGAGAGAGTGAAAGTAACACGTGAAGCAGGTAAGCTAACCATGAGGAAACTGATCGCCTGTAGACAAAATGAGTAAGTCTACCTGCGTCTACCTGAGCACCAACTAACTGGACCACTTTCTTCGTTTTGGGGTATAGAATTGGTATTGGAAGAGGTCGGTTCTTAAATGAATTAAGGTCACAATGAATGCTTTAAGGTGTTCAGTTTGGAAAATTTATGATTATTTAAATGTTATTTATATATATATATATATATATATATATATATACTTCCACTTAAACTATGAATGTATCGATTAATTATATATATATATATATACAGGGTGTTTCATAACATGTGGGACGTTCTTTCAGGATGGATTCAGGACGTCAATGAAAAAAGTCTATATAAACATATGCCCGAAATCGCTTTGTTTCCGAGTTACAGCCCGTTTTGTGTTCCAGCAATTCTTTCCGCAAACTGTTTACAAACACTGCTTGCCGACAATATTTGTGAGTGTGTACGAGACTTATTTCACGTATGGCCTTGGCGATTGTAATGTTTCGTACACTCTATGACATGTTTCAATATCGTTGAGTGTAGAGCCATCAGTCAGTCAGAGGTGCATCGCGGTGTTTCACCGTTCATATTCGTAACTTCTTACCGTGAATAAGTGCAGTCCAGTGGAAAAAAAACTTAAAAGTTTTTGTGCTATTCAGTGATAATGTACATTTGAAGTGAGAATGGAGGCTTATTCAAACAGAGAAATGGCAGACATGCATCTCATGTATGGACTTGCCGAGTGTAATGCGGCCGCAGCAAGACGTCTGTATGCGGAAAGGTTTCCGAATCGCCGTCTGCCGGATAAGAAGACCTTTCAGAGAATAGACGAGCGTCTTGGTGATACAGGATCATTCAACAAGCGAGTTTCAGATGGTGGTAGACCAATCAGCGCCAGAACTGTTGAGTTGGAGGAGCGGGTCCTGAATCGCTTGGAGGAACATCCTGGTGTCAGCACCCGAAGGATAGCAGCAGCAGAGGATGTAAGATACACAACTGTGTGGAGAATTTTACGGGAAGAACAGCTTTACCCATATCACATTCAGAAAGTACAAGGCCTTACTGAAACTGATCTCCCACCACGAGTGGCTTTTTTAACTTGGTTCCTTCAACAGTGTACTCGCGATCCTCTTTTTCTATCCTCCGTGTTGTTTTCTAATGAGGCTGCCTTCACAAGAAATGGCGTGATCAATTTTCACAACACTCATCACTGGGCCGAAGAGAATCCGCATGCCATCATCCAGTCAAGGCACCAACAACAATTTAGTATCAATGTATGGGCAGGACTTATTACCGACAACTTAATCGGTCCTTTTGTTTTGCCTGGAAGATTAACAGGAGAATCCTATTCCAATTTTTTAAGGAATGATTTAAGCGATTTACAAGATGAAGTTCCTCTTGGTGTCCGACGTCGTATGTGGTTTACGCATGACGGCGCTCCGCCTCATTTTAGTCGAGTAGCCAGAGACTATTTGGATGACTATTTCCCTGATAAATGGATAGGCCGTGGAGGCCTCATTGCGTGGCCTGCTCGCTCCCTGGACCCACTCGATTTTTACGTGTGGGGTCATCTGAAATCCATCGTTTACGTGACACCCTTTGACAACGTTGAAATGCTTTGCCAACGTGTAGAACAAACATGCCAGAAAATCCGAGCAATACCTGGAATGTTTGAACGCGTCAGGCAGTCTATGACGAGGCGTGTTCAGGCGTGTATTCAAGCGCAAGGCGGTCATTTTGAACACTTCCTTTAAAGGTAAGGCGGGTACTCGCTGGAACACACAACGGGATGTAACTCAGAAACAAAGCGAGTTCGGGCATATGTTTATATAGACTTTTCTCATTGTTTTCAGGTCCTGAATCCATCCTGAAAGTGCATCCCACGTGTTATGAAACACCCTTTGTGTATATATATATGATACACACAGACTGTGCATGGAACAAGGAACTCTTCTAAGAAAATTAAATCCACTATAGTCCGAATAAGTAATGGTAAATGACAAACACTATAGTTTTTTCCTTTTTCATGATGTTAGCCCGACGTAAGCAACGGGTTACTCGCAAAGAGGTCCCAAAAATATAGCTTCCCTCACCAGCTATCTGCAAAGCAGATAGGATCCAGCTTTGGGACAGGATCTAGGGTTTACAGCTACACCTAGCCTACTATATTCAGAACCTCAATATAAGCAAAAGACTCGTTGCATCCACGTCGGATTGAATACAGCAAATAAAAAGGGGTAACTATTGTATTTTTAGCCAAAAACCAAAACTTAAACCTCAACTGGCAAAATTGAGCGTCCACTTTTCAAGGCACATAACATGTCCGTTTCATAATGATGATTGGGGACTCTTTGCGAGTGACCCGTTACCCACGTCGGCTAACATCACGAAAAAGAAAAACTATAGTGTTTGTCATTTACCATTATTTATTGGGACTATAGTGGATTTAATTTCCACAGAAGAGTTCTTTGTTCCTTGCACAGTCTGTGTGTATCATGAAAAACCTCAGGGGACCATTCAGAGTTCAATCCCATATACATATATATATATATATATATATATATATATACAGTGTGTCCGTAAAGTCATGGTGGGATTTTAAATAGCTATATTATTGCAACGAAACAAGATAATGAGATGAAACAATGCCAAATTTAAGAACAACTCTCAAAGTTGTATCTTGTAGTTAGTCTAGGCTAAGCTTAACCTTTATCTCGTAGTTAGTCTAGGCTGTCCACATGCCTATGTTGAACATGAGCGTAATAGCCCGAAAGTTAATGTGTGGTGTGCTCTAGCACGAGATCGAGTGATTGGCCCATTTTTCTTCGCGGAACCCACTGTGACGTCACACAACTACCTCGCTATGTTGGAACATTTTGCAGTACCCAATTTATTGACAATAATGTCATCTTTCAGCAAGATGGTGCTCCTCCGCACTATGCCAACGTTGTTCGAGAATTCCTTAATGAAAAATTTCCACAGAGATGGATAGGAAGAGGAGGATGGAAGCCATGGCCTCCACGCTCTCCGGACCTGACACCTTTGGACTTTTATTTGTGGGGTTACGTCAAGCAAGGCGTGTACAGTGTACCCATTAGGGATATTCATCACTTGCACGAGCGAATCACGGAAGCTATCGCATCCGTCACTCCTGATGTTCTTGGGCGTGTGTGGCTGGAATTGAATCACCGCCTAGATGTCTGCAGGGCTACCAGAGGAGCCCATATCGAACTACGTTAAATAAAGTTATTCTTTTAGAGTTGTTCTTCAATTTGCCTTTTTTTCATCTCATTATCATGTTTCGTTGCAATAATATAGCTATTTAAAATCCCACCATGACTTTACGGACACACTGTATATAAGTGCACTCCAGTGTGCACTATATGCTATAGTTATATATATATACACCTTTGGTAACCTTTGGTTAGCTTCCGCCAGAATTGTTCATTCTGACGAAGGTCAAGCTTTTCCTTAGACCTACAGTTTAACGTGGAATCCGAACCACGCCCCACCAGCAGCTCAGCGTCTTAACCACTAGGCCACCCAGGGTACCCATTTATCTACCAACCACTTTCTTTATTGTGTGGAAAAATGAACAGCTGGTTTTGCTGCGCGCCGGCTGCCGTCACCGGGTCTCGAACCCGGGGCCGATAGATTTGTAGTCAGCGACGCTAACCACTACACCACCGAGGTGCATCAATATATATATATTAACTTACAGATCTGTTACAGTTATATTTTACAGCATTTCAGTCTAAATTTTTGGCTTTACTAGGCTCACAGTATGATTTTTTTATTACTTTTATTTCATTTATAACCAATATTCAAAAACAATGATGCAATATTATGATACACTGTCAATATAAACTATTTCGCAGTTGTACATGTGTATCAATATACAGTAGTTCCTTTTAACTGTATTTTTACTAATTATTTTTAAAATCTAAAGTTAACTTTGTTAATTTTAAAAATTTGTTGATGAGTGTGGGATGGTGTTCGTTGACATTGTTTTTTAAACGTGGGCGCAGTCAGTAATTCATTTGGGGGACATAATAAACGTTCATAAGCTTTCTTCTTGGTTAAGTTGTAGTCGGTATATATATATATATATATATATATATATATATATCTTTTAACTGCAAACTACACACAGTATAATTAATCCAAAGAACGACGCTTATTTAGAAGAGTGTCCGCACAAGAGGAGGAGAGAAAACGAGAAAATGAGGCACCTCCCCGTTTTCTCTCCTCCACTTGTGCGAACACTCTTCTAAACAAGCGTCGTTCTTTGCATTAATTATACTGTGTGTCGTTTGCAGTTAAAAGATGTGTGTGTGTGTGTATATATAATATATATATATATACTGCATGAGAAGGTGCCCCCTCAAAGGGCATTCGATTCCGCTCGTACGTGGGAAATTTGAGTTCTGATTCCTGAAGGCTCTTGATGTAATTAACGGTTATCATATCTGACCGGCGATCGGATGATCCCGGGTTTGTTTCCCGGGAGGTGCCTCATTTTTCATTGCTCGTTTTCTCTCCTCCTCTTGTGCGAACACTCTTCTAAACAAACGTCGTTCTTTGCATATATATATATATATATATATATATATATATATTATATATTATATATATATATATATATATATATATATAGTCCTACTTATATATGATGTCAAGTCGAGCCGAGTCTCTAGTAGGATTTAACCTGAAAAATCTATCTGTGTATACAATTTAGAAACTATAAATTTGTAACTAAATTTTATATGATTTGTTGAAAACAACATTTACAGTACCGTATTTTGAAGTTGCGAGACCTGCTCAGAATTCTGAAGGTACACATTTTTATCTTCTTTTTTCTCTTTAATGGAAAGCTAAATATTTCAAATGTTGCGTTCTTCTCTCTTAAATGACAGAAGACTATCACTGATATGGTCATAGAATTAAAGCGATATTAAATGAACTGTTTATAAGAAAATTATATGGGTTTTATCGAGGAATTAAACCTTCTAAAGAAAATATAGGGCTTCTGTTTTCTTGTGAGGAGAAAATACAGACATTACCCGTAGTACTGTACTGGGTATTCTGACGGATATATACTTTTAATATGGCACTGGTTCTTGTCTAGTTTAGTATTGAGCCTCGTAAGGGGAGTATAGGGCCTTTAAATTTGGTACTGAGTACCAATAATCATGGGGCAATTGGTGCATGTAAAATTAATATAGATGGTCATCTAATTTGGTATTGGGTCTCGTAAACAGATTACCCAGACTTGACTTTTCGTACTGGGTATTCTAAGGGAAGATACTTCTATTTTGGTTCTGGATCTTCAATAATAGAAAGAGGTACACTAAATACGGTACTGGGTGTTCTATAGGAGAATATATTTTGGCATGAAATTTCCTTACAAGGAAAATAAAGATGTCTAACTTCTTCTAACAAAACAAATCAACTCACTTACATACAAATATACACTTCTCCGACTTCACCAACTACACCCTTTAATGAGATGAAACGTAAATAAAGAATGCACGCACACACCACACACACACACACACACACATATATATATATATATATATATATATATATATATATATATATATATATATATATAATCGCTATATTAACTAATAACGCTTGCAGTTTTGACAAAGAATTTGGGCTGTACTTGGAACGCCAACCAGCTGTCCTTGAGAATTTACAAAAAAAGGATATTATGGTAATGATTGAGGTAAAATTGAGGTAAAAATAATGATGTGAGATGTAGACCTCTAATGATAAAGTATTACTATTCTGTTCTAAGAGATAATTTAATTCAATGTATTTACGCAGCTTTCACACAATATACATCAATATATTAGTGTATTTTATACAAAAATTGAATAAGCTGTTATATATATATATATATATATATTAGTTATTTATTTTACTTTCAGATTGCATCGTGACTCAAACTTTTTATTACTGTAGAAATTATGAAAATACAGTGTGTGTGTATATATATATATATATATATATATATATATGATGAATTTCACAATTAAACACGTGAAATGGTGCAAATCCACAGGGAAAAAGAAAAATGATTCCAAGGTCTTTCGTGTATTCAGAAGTACACCTCGTCAGGGAGGTTTATTTATTGGGGTTGTTTAATCTCCTTCGCAACATCTAACGTCATATAACGGAGGGGGCCTATAGCTTTACGTGGGAGCCGAACCACGGGTCGCTACATAATCTGGGCGCGGAGGACGGTCTCTCATCCAGCTACTACCCAGACCCAATGTCGCTTAACTTCGTTGATTTCCGGGAAGTGGTATTACGACATTGGCCTCGATTTTATCGAAGGATGATGGTCAGAATGAAAATGCACATAAGAATTATTATTAGTAGGCTTACGAAAAAATTCAAATTTGAACTGATTCAAGCATCTCCGAATTTTTAGATCCAGAAAAGATAAGCTTCCATCATTTTCTTTTTCAACTGTGAACTTAATAGATGAGACTAAATTGTTGAGCCTACCAAGAAATAAGTCAACATCCAAATTGTTAGGCCAAAGGCATAAAACATCATCATATACCGGTACCAAACAAGGTTAAAATTAACAGTAGTGGGCAAATTCTGCTTTCAAAAAATTCCAAATATAAATTAGCTAATACAGGTGAGAGGGGATTTCCCATCGCCAATCCAAACGACACTGCATAAAACCTATTTTCAAACTGAAATTTACAATCTTTGACGCAAAGCTTAATTAACTCAATAAGAGTGTTGTGTTGAACAGGGAAAGCATATTCAGAGATCTTATCTTTTAAAAAATCAACTAGGTCATCAACAGAGACTTTTGTGAATAACGAACATACATCAAAACTTGCCAGTTTGAAATTAGGATCATTAGGACACTTTAGTTTCTCAATAAGATCCATGCTATTTACACTATGTGATGTGGAAATAGAGCCAGTGCCGTAGCGTGGGTTTTGGCCGCTACGGCAAAACCCAATTTGGCCAATTTGGCGGTGGCCAAATTGGCCGCCCCCTTCCTTAAACGTAACATACCTTCCACTACAGCAAACACACGTATATAAAGGATTTACATTTTATTGATTGAGGAACAATGTAATAATGATGAAAATTGAAACCGTGATGATAGACAATAAAAAAACAAATTTAATAATTCAATTTAAAACATAGAAAACAATATGGTATTTCGTACCATACCGTACCGTAATGCCAGCCTTGGCCAAAATTGGCCGCCCCCCAAAGTGGCCGCGCTGTGCGGTCCGCACACCCCGCACACCCCACGCTACGCCACTGAATAGAGCCCACTAACGGCGTTAATAAACTAACTAACCATTTAGATAGCTTATAGGTTACGGAGCCTACTGAACTAACAATAGGCCTCATGAGATTGTTATAAAGTGGAATAGCTAACAATAGGCCTCATGTGTTATAAAGTGGGATAATTCTAAAACGCTCGTTAAAAACACAGATATAAGTGAAAGGAATATTCTAGAATGTGCATTTATCCATTTTAAAAATAACTTCAATAACAGTGCGAGAATGTATAAAATTGACAATATCCTGTTAAAATACCTTTTGCCTTTAATCAACTCTTGTTAATCATGTGCTAATCTTTTTATTTCTCTATCCCGTTGTACATATGTATATATTTTCATCTCGCCTTCTCCCTTCATTCCCTAACGAGGTGTACTTCTGAATACATGAAAGGCTTTGGAATCTTTTTTCTTTTTACCTGTGGGTTTGCATCATGATCATATATATAGAGAGAGAGAGAGAGAGAGAGAGAGAGAGAGAGAGAGAGAGATTACGAAATTTTCAAAAAAGTAAAAAATATTACCGAGTTGTTTTACAAAAATGGAAGGAAAAAAATTGGGTAAAGTAAAAAAAATAAAATAATAAAAAATTGGCAAGAAATTCGAAAAAGGATTTACAAAAATAATATAAATTTTAACATAAAAAAAATCGGAATGAACCGATGTATCTGCGTCGGTATATCGGCAAAATTTTGCCGATACAACTTACATTTTCTGTCAATATTTTAAATTTTTATTTTACATATTTACAAAAATAGGAAAGTCCGAAAGGTCTTATTTTTAGGGTCGTACTTTTTCTCCTTTAAAATAATATTAAAATAAAGAATAAATAATACAAAAATTATCTTTAAAATCTAAATTTACGTTTATCCGAAAATCCTCCTTCAACAGTAAAGAGTGAAAGGCTATTTAGTTGTGGAGGACAAATGCAGTAAGTATATAAGCCTAACAGGAATAAATTACATACAGAAAAAGAAGAAAAATTTATGATTTTACACTGAAATTCGCGCACTTTTAATTCTGATATAATAAAGTGTAATATAAGACACTTGATTTATTTATTTATGCCTTCTAATAAAATAGCCTATCAACAGAAATTGGAGCTATATTGCCAAATATATGTATATATACACACCTTTGGTTAGCTTCCGCCCGAATTGTTCATTCTGACGAAGGTCAAACTTTTCACTCCACCTTAGACCTACAGTTTAACGTGGAATCCGAACCACGCCCCACCAGCAGCCCACCGTCTTAACTACTAGGCCAACCAGGGTATCCATTTATCTATCAACCACTTTCTTTATTGTGTGGAAGGATGAACAGTCTGGTTTTGTTGCGCGCCGGCTGCCGTCACCGGGTCTCAAACCCGGAGCCGATGGATTCATACTCAGCGACGCTAACCACTACACCACCGAGGCGCACCATATATATATATATATATATATATATATATATATACATAAAATGTGTGTGTGTGTGTGTGCGTATATAAAATTTAGAATGGGCTGACATATTATCATAGTATCACATATCGGTAGAATTGCCATATCGACCCATCCCTAGTAAAAAATTACATAGATTTTTAATTAAAGACGTTAAAAAGATATATTATAGGTTCGGTTGTTTTTATATATGTACAAGTATAAAAATAAAAACAAACCATATATATATATATATATATATATATATATATATATATATATATATTATATATATATACAGTGTATATATGTGTATATATAAGCTCTTGCATATATTTACAGTCGCAGGCATGTGTGTAGAAGCTTATTTTGGGATGTGAGTCATGAAAGCAAAGCTTTTCGAACCCGTTTCCTATTAATGGAAAATACTTTAAAGATAATATGTACCTTTGCATGTTGTAGGTTGAATGTTGAAGACGTTTATTTATGGTCATTGATGACGGCTTTCGTACAATGTCCATTTATTACAGACGAGTTTCGAAGGTATTATAATAATATAATCGGTAAAGAGGGCCAGAAATTGGCACTCCGCTCAGGCAAGACGAACGCGGTTCATTGTTCGAAGTCCTGGATAATTATTATGAGCACCATCGGAAGTCGAACCCCCGACCTTAGTGTCTTCGCTTCGCTTATAGGGAAACAGCGTTACCACGCATTGAGCTACGGGCGCTAGTTTATGGAGGTATAAGTGGGTGGCTAGAATTTCGCACTGTCTTTCTTTCTCGTTTTCGAAAGACTGCCTTTATTTTTATCAAGAATGACTCATTTCCATCATTTCGCCACGAAAAAAACGATTTTTTTGTATAATTTTATGTCAACCATTTCACTGTAATAGAAATTGTTTATAGATTATCTTTACGTTCACGAGAAACGATGTAGTTCCTCATAGTTGAGTATTATTATTGTAAATACTTGATGCCAATCGACAGAACACCTGCCGTTCGCCAACCATTAAATGTTAGTGAAATTGATCTGTATGACGAGTCGAAAATAAAAAAAGTTTTCTTAACAATCTACAATGGAAATTTTCGAGGTATTTTTTAACGCACTGCCGTCAGTTGAGAGTAAACAGTTAAAAATGGAGTCACCAATCAAAGTTCAAGAAATCTAATTTTAACGATTATTTTCTTTCTATTTAATCTGCTCTAAAAAGTGATCACCGTCAGTGTTACTCAACATTTTATTAATCATGTAATATTTCTGTCGTCTACGTTCTTACGAAGTGAAACCTTTAGAATCCAAAACATGCCAAATAGCACTGGTATGCATATGAATTTTTTTTGTCTGCTGTGAGGGTTTTTTCAACTCATATTATATAATTCGACCATGCTGAATTCGAAAATGACATTCATATCCCAGTTTCCCTGGTACCTCTCTTCCATTATTTTGATATCTTGGTGAAATCGTTCACCCTGTTCCTCGCTATAATCCCCGCAATTTTCAGGAAAATAGTCCAAGTGGGACCACAAAAAGTGCATTTTTATGGACATGCGCGACCCATGAGCTTTGAAAGCTTCCATCAAGTTTTCGACAACGGACTCGTATTCTGGACTTCTACGCTTGCCAAGAAAATCAGTGACAACTGATTTGAATGCCTGCCAGGCATTCTTCTCAGTTGGAGTCATTGCGTTTTCGAACTGAGTATCCTTGATCAAAGTTCGAATTTGAGGACCATCAAAAACCCCAGCATTTAGTTTAGCATCAGATATATGAGGAAATTTACTCTCGAGATATCGGAATGCTGAACCCTCCTTATTCATTGATTTGATGAAATTTTTCATCAAGCCCAGCTTAATATGAAGTGGTGGGAGCAAAATTTTTGTTGGTGGTACAAGGGGCACTGAAACGACATTATGCGACCCAGGTTCAAAATTCTCTCTGGATGCCCATTCACGCTGTGCATAGTGCTTCTCATCCGCTCGGCTATCCCATTTGCAGAGGAAACATGGGTATTTCGTGTATCCCCCTTGCATTCCCAATACAAATGCCACAATCTGAAAAAAAATGAAAATATTTAAAGAATTTAGAGAATTTGTTCTATCAGATAAAAAAATCTATGCATTGGACTGTATCACTTCTGTAGGGAAGTTAAGTGTTCTTATACGCTCTCAAATAACCTTTGGAAAAACAACATAGTCAATAGCAATAGTTTACTTATGATATTAGTATTACCTTCAAATCTCCACAGATTCTCCAGTTATGTTGGTCGTATACGAGAGCATCCAATAAAATTTTCATGTTATCGTAGCTCTCAGTAAGTTGTACGGAATGTGCTACAGGGACTGATGCAACCCTATTCCTAATGTTGAGAAGTACTGCTTTTAAACTTCGTTTAGACGAGTCTATAAATAGCCTCCATTCTGATGCGTTATATGGCAGGCCCAAGGATTCGATTAGCCCCTCAACATTGCAGCAGTACACTAAGGAAAAGGTATTTTCGTGCACTGCAAAAAACTTGCGGAATTCTTCCTCTCGTTTCCTATACCAGGAGAATGTTGTTCCCGGAGCCAGCAAGTTGTCCTCTCGAAGTCGTGAGCCCAAGATCTCGGCAGCTAATTTGGAAAGTCCTAAATCCCTGGTAAGATCATTAAGTTTGGCCTGGTTGAGAGGCCTCGGCTCATTTGAAGCGGTATTTTGAGGTATATACGACTGGGACTGGTCATTGGCATTGGTCATTGATTCATCATCAGAATCATCGAAGTCCAGGGTTTGAGGTGGGTCGGGTATTGGAATTCCAGGACCATGGGGTACAGGTCTCATAGCAGAAGGAATGTCAGGGTATACAACAATGTGTTTATTCTTCTTGTTAACTCCTGAAAATAGAAACACAGAAACATGGATATAAAACTTGCATATGAAATAGAAGAAGCATTCAGACAGTGGCGGCTCGTGAGGGAAGGCTGCGGTCTGTAAGATATGAAATAGGTCGATGGAGTCTGTATATTTTCTTTCTTTTTCATTCATATTGTCCCTTCGGGGACAATATGAATGAAAAAGAAAGAAAATATACAATCATTGTATATGTAAATGTAACTTGTATAACAATATGTATGTGTAAATGTATTTTCTATAACAATATGTATATGTAAATGTATGATTACCATTATGGTGAATATTATGCTATATATGGTGAATATTACATTATGGTGAATATTATGTCAAGTTTCATACGAGGATTTCAAAAGATTTAAGAAAAATAAATTTATAAGCCCACCTTGGAGGTTTGTCATGCAGAAATAGCAATCTGTCACGTGATCCTTTCCTTCTCTCCAAATCATGGGAATTCCAAAAGGCAAAGATTTCGCTCTGCCTTTGCTCCATCTTCTCAAATTTTCAATGCACGTCTTGCAGCACATATGAGGGGCGAAATTTTTGTCCTGGTCCCCTAGCTTAATTCCAAAGTATGCTCTATACATTGTCTTCACAAATTTAGTGATTTGGGACTGGTTATTTGGCATGGTAACCGTCCCACATATGTAGCAGAATCTATTGGGATCATTTTTACACGCTCTATTCATTATGAAATATTTTATCTATATGCCTGAAAAGTAAAAAAAGATATTATACAAGTGAAACAAGTGATGATAGATGTTACTGTTCCAATTCCGCTTTGACAAAATCACGAAAAATTCTATTTTACTTATGAGGCCATAGCCAGATACCCTGAGCTGATTGAGAAAAACGGATTGCAGATTCGAAATCAGCAGGAAAAACTCTATAAGAATCACTTACAAAACCCTTGACAGCAAAATTGATGCATACCAGTGTAATAGGTATGAAATGCAGTTACAAAACACAATGATACTCGGACCCCTTTTTTTAATATTATTAAGCTAGAGTGTTGTTATAAACTGCCTTGGGTGGGACTTCCACCGAAAATATATACAGAGTTTAAGAAGTTATGTCTATTAAAAAATATTTTTCATGAAACTGCAATGATGTGACTCATTAAGATCCTAATTTTTAGGTACGGATACGGGATCTGTCAAATATTTGTTTGAAAACAAACTTAATAACCAATTACAGTATGTTGCTATAGTTAAAAAAATAGGAATTACCTTCTTTCATATCCGTTTTACCTCCTCCAACTACGATCACTCACTAGAAAAGTAATGGAAGAGATAAAATCAAAACATTTGTGATGGTTAAGGTTAAACCAAAGACATTATGAACAAGGGCTCAGTATTGTTTTTCATCTTATTTCTCAGTTTTCGCTCAGGTAGTCCAAAGCTAGATTGAAAAATCAATGTTTTTCTCTCTGTTCATCTGAAATTTTAGGTTATTTACATGATAGACTGTTATTAACTGCGTGATTGTTTGTCGTTGTCAATCCCACAATTTTGCTCGCAGTCAGGGTCAAATGACAGAGGGTACCAACAACTTAACGTTGAATTCGAACCACGAGTTGATATACCATGAAAATGCAGACTACAGTCACACATCCAGCCACGATGGGACTAGTATGTTTCATGGACTGCTCTCGATTTTCCTACGAAATTGCAAACAAGGGCAGTCGATGACCCTGATTTTGTTTCCGCAATCGGTTTTCTTGACAAATGATAAAGAAAAATGTTATTGGATATTGAATAAATTTATTTACTGAAACGACGCAATACACTCCAACATCTTTTTAAATAAGTCCGAGCTGGTGTGGCGCTTCCGCCATACAAACGACAAGAATTAGTGCGATATCTTGCAAAAAACAATAGTATAAGAAACTCGATTAGGTCAGGTTAGGTTAGGTTAGGTTAGGTCAGGTTAGGTTAGCTTAGCTTAGGTTAGGTTTCTCAAGAAAATCGATTGCAGAAACAAAATCAGGGTCATCGACTGCCCTTGTTTGCAATTTCGTAGGAAAATCGAGAGCAGTCCATGAAACATATTAGGTCCGCTACGATTACCCAGACCCAAGTTTACACGGTAAATTTCATTCGAATATTAATCTCCTCAACGTATATGAATGGTTGAACGCATTTCAGTGCAAATGTATTCTTAACATACCATGAAAGGCTGAAAATAAAGAGTAGATTCTTTCATTGTTACTATTTAAATCCGAGGACACTTCAACGAAGTTCATCAAGGACGGAAGCTGTGACTAATTTACGTTCCTCTGATTATATTTCAAGACAATTATAATGTCAATATATTTTGTATATATTAATGGTTATTACTTTATCGTAGAAGTTATTTCGGATCACCTGAAGATTAGGGCCCCCCAGCCTTCTTTAGTTAGCCTTATAAGGCTAACTAACGAAAATATCACGACCTAACCTAACCAATCGTCAAGGGCGTACAGTTGACCTAACGATTGGTTAGGTTAATTCGTGATATTTTCGTTAGTTAGCCTTACAGGGCTAACTAAAGAAGGCTGGGGGCCCTGATCTTCAGGTGATCCGTTATTTCTTTATAAATCTCATTTCTGTAGCTATTGCAGTCCAAACTACCTCACAAATTTAGGGTTTGTCAATTTTAGTAAAGTCAACAATTCAAAAAACTACTAATGACCAAATGATGCATTTTTATGTGCTAAATCGAAATATGACTTTAAAATCCAGATTTGACCACTCCTAGCTACTTATATTTGAAATTGAAGTTTACGAAAAATCAGCAATTTTTGCAAGTATTTTTTTATTGTATATAACTACATTTTACATACATTACATACAATTAAAGACATTTTGATTGTATTTCAATATTAAAACTTAGATATATAGATAGGTTTCTTGAACTTTGCCAAGGATGCCATATATAACTACATTTTACATACATACAATTAAACATTTTGATTGCATTTCATTATTAAAACTTAGAAATATAGATATGTTTCTTGAACTTTGCCAAGGATGCCATGTCTGCCTTACTATTGTTCCTGGATATGAGCTCCCTACTGGCCACCTGGCCACTGATGTATGCCTCCCTCCTCTTTTGTGAGTAAACATGTTGTGCTGCTTCAGTTGTCATCCTTACACACCTCTCTACTGACTGTGTGTGTGTGTGTGGGCCATGCAGGAACTTCCATTGGTCTATCCAGAAACTCCTTGATTGCAGCAGTGGTGAGGGAGCAGGTCAGAGGAGGGTCAGTCACGCCAGAGTTCCAGTCAATAAGCTCCGAGAGTTTGGTGGCATCTGGGTTGATGTCAGGAGTCTTCCTGGGTCTGACACTGCAGTCTCCAACCTGTGTGTCCTCATCTCCTTCACTTTTGATTTCCGGTAATTTCGGGTGTGTCAATTTTAGTAAAGTCAACAATTCAAAAACTACTAATGCTCAAATGATGTCATGTAATGCTCAAACGATGTCATATTATCTAGCAAACTTAGAAATATCTTTAGCGTTGTTTAAAAAAGCCATTTACCTACTTATATTTGACCAGGACGAAGGATGACGAAGACTTCATACCAGACTCAGTCTGGTATGAAGTCTTCGTCCTCTCTCTCCTCCTCCTCCACTCATGCATTCACAATCAAAACTCCAGCATTTGTGACTATGTGAAACTTAGAAACCATACTGCACACCAAAAATAACCAAAGTTGACCACATATATCAATGGCACATTGATATACGATGCTACAGTCATATTTAGGTTATATTTCAAACCTTTATGGTCAAATATAAGTAGGTAAATGGCTTTTTTAAACATTAAAGATATTTCTAAGTTTGCTAGATAATATGACATCATTTGAGCATGAGTAGTTTTTGAATTGTTGACTTTACGAAAATTGACACACCCTAAATTACTGGAAATCAAAGGTGAAGGAGATGAGGACACACAAGTAGGAGACTGCAGTGTCAGAACCAGGAAGACTCCTGACATCAACCCAGATGCCACCAAACTCTCGGAGCTTATTGACTGGAACTCTGGCGTGACTGACCCTCCTCTGACCTGCTCCCTCACCACTGCTGCAATCAAGGAGTTTCTGGATAGACCAATGGAAGTTCCTGCATGGCCCTCACACACACAGTCAGTAGAGAGGCGTGTAAGGATGAAACTGAAGCAGCACATGTTTACTCACAAGAGAGGAGGGAGGCGTACATCAGTGGCCAGGTGGCCAGTAGGGAGCTCATGTCCAGGAACAAGAGCAAGGTAGACATGGCATCCTTGGCAAAGTTTAAGAAACCTATTTATATTTCTAAGTTTTAATATTGAAATGCAATCAAAATGTCTTTAATTATATGTATGTAAAATGTAGTTATATATGGCATCCTTGGCAAAGTTCAAGAAACCTATCTATATTTCTAAGTTTTAATATTGAAATACAATCAAAATGTCTTTAATTGTATGTAATGTATGTAAAATGTAGTTATATACAATAACAAAAATACTTGCAAAAATTGCTGATTTTTCGTAAACTTCAACTTCAAATATAAGTAGCTAGGATTGTTCAAATCTGGATTTTAAAGCCATATTTCGATTTAACACAAAAATGCATCATTTGGTCACTAGTAGTTTTTTGAATTGTTGACTTTACTAAAATTGACAACCCTAACCTCACATACAGTGTATCCACAAAGGAATCGCGCAAATTTAACTTGTATGAACTAGAATGTGTACGATTTTCTGTGGGTACCCTGTATTTCTTCCTCAAATACAGTATATGTGAAACAACAAATTTTTTTTATTTAAAATAGAAATTCCTTACAAAGGTTGATTGAGTGACTGTTCATTTAGTTGTTCCATTCCATGCCCTTCACCGAAGAAGGATCAATGTGGTGGGTGGAAAATGCCACCAATTAGTAAAAGAATGCCCTAACTCTTTCTCTGTTCATAGATGCGGACTCGTGCATGCAGCTAGGCAGGAAAATAATTATAACCTAATGGATAAAGGAATGACCTCTAATATCATCCCATAAGCTGTCGTTTTTCTTGGTGTCACAAAAAAGCCTCTTCGGCCAATCTTTTATTTTCAAGAATAAGGTGGATTCTCCCCCCCCCCCCTTTCCCAATCCCAATATCTCTCTCTCTCTCTCTCTCTCTCTCTCTCTCTATATATATATATATATATATATATATATATATAATGTGTCAGTGTAGACATTAAAGTATTGGCTACTAAAAATATCTTCTATAAGGCATCTGTTTATTTCCAACACTGCATCAGTATTCGACGTCTTTCATGCACTTAGATCATCTTATGATTTTATAATCAGAAACGTTCCACGCATTCAAATGATGTGTTCCATGCATTAAGTCAGACTTATTTTAACGCTATTTTGAACTCTAAAAACCATTTGAATGCAGTTCTCGTTTCAAGTTCAATTGGCTTTCGATGAGACTTTGAATCCGCAGATTAGGTTACGAGTTATTTACGAGGGAGTTTGAACTAAATGTAGCCGAATACAGCTTTACCTAATCAGGTATCTTATTCACAATATGTATACAAACACTTATTTAATTAAATATCAGTACATTAGTACAGTGTGGATAGCATTAAATGAGGGTTTGGCCTCTCAACCGTACGGCTGCAGTTTCACCGCTCTTGCAGTGACTGGCTACGCCAGGCTCTCTAGCAAATACCTAATTCGCCAACCCCATTTCTTGTTTTAGCTTTCTATGACTTAAATTTTTTATTTGTTACACTCATTTCCAAGTTTTTCACATTCTCTTACGTTGCATTTCACGCATAATGATAAATGTGAATCTCTGCGAGACTTTTGTTCAAGCGAACCTCACTACGATGATCAAACCTTGTAGAATTGGTTTAGTTATAAAGAGGAAGTTACGTTATTAAATTGGTTTAGTTTGATAGTCTTTCTTGGTAGTCTTTTTTCAGTTTAGTTATATTTCTTCTCTTTCAGAGGTCAAAAACTTTACGATCAACACACGTTAATTAACACGGAGTCAACAGAGTCAATCTTTGAGAAATTTGGAGAGGATAATTACACGCAGTTGGAGGAATTTTTTCTTCTTTATTATTATTATTGATAAAGTCAATATTACAATATTGCAATTTTTGCCATGTTACAGTAATGTTAACGTAGACTAAGCAGTTGTTAATTGGACTGTTTATTTTATTTGAAATTTAAAAACTTTATTGGTAGAAAAGATAAGAAAAAATAAAAATTAGCCCTTGAGCTTTTGGCTTTACTGGGCTCACAGATTAATTAAAAAACAACATATCACTTCATATGATGAGGTCTTATTTTTCCTGGCTGATGACAATACCTCCTGTCTCAATGACCCTTCATGGGTAAAGTTGCTAAAGCGAAACAACCAACCAACCAACCAACCAACCAACACGAAATCGCGAGTGAACGAAATCTTAAACTTAGTTCATATTTCTTCTTTTCTCAACTTAGTTAAGGACTGTCCCAAACCAGTCTGAGAAGTGGGAATAGGGTGCAGTAACGAGCCCACTCCACTTAAAAGGGAATAAAGGGAAATTATCTTTTCCCGGTTTGTCGGGGTCACAGACCGTCAAAGTGCCCTCACTTGGACAAAGGTCGTAAAGGAGAACAAACAACCGTATTCTCTTTTCCTCACACGGCTTTTTGCGATTTACTTCTCTCCTTTTCATTCATTCAAGGTTAAACTAACTAGCTGAGGTTGGAGATTTGACTTTCGATGGTGCAGGCTGCTGATAATTCAGGAATTTGGTCTGAGTACTGTGCCAGTCCCTGGCTCTCCTAATTTATTATTATTATTATGGACAGCCGATAAGATAATTTACCAATATCTCTTTCAAATTACATTAATTTCGCCATTTTAACTAAAATTTTAACCTAAACTAAGTAACAATTAACGTTAAAAAGTTGTAAGAAAGGCAAAGATGCTGAACACACTTGAATATATTGTACGACCTTCGGAGTACCTTTCAAGCTACTATTTGAGAGTGAAAATAAAAGGCTGGCGTCATACATTTTAGTATATATAGTGTGTGTGTGTGTATATATGTATATATATATATGTGTGTGTGTGTGTGTGTGTGTGTGTATAATATACATAATCGAATTATCAACAAATATGGCGATAACATTAAAAGACAATACACATACGGAAGGAAGAAGCAAATTTGGCGCTTTTGA
This sequence comes from Bathynomus jamesi, assembly GCA_023014485.1. Lineage (NCBI taxonomy): Eukaryota > Metazoa > Arthropoda > Malacostraca > Isopoda > Cirolanidae > Bathynomus > Bathynomus jamesi. Next base: position 364,936 of record JAJOZX010000189.1, read on the forward strand.
CTTAAACTCCAAGACCATAAACTGGGAAGTAATCAGATCACACATGGCCCAAATAGAGTGGAGAAGAGTTTTAGAGAATAAAACAACTGAGGAAATGCTAACAAACTTGGAAGAAAAGACGCTGAGAATTTTCAAAAAATATGCTCCGAAAGCACGGCCAAAAGGAAAGAAGAACTGGCTAGAGAGGCAAAAGAGAAGAATATTCTGCAAAAGAAAGAGAGTAGCGACGAAGATAGCTAATTGCGGAGACAACAATGCCAGGAAAGTAATACAAGAAAAACTGGAGAGTATCGATAGGGAAATACAAACTCTGATAAAGGGCCATACAGAAAGGGAAGGGGAAAGGCGGCAGAAGCAATAAAAGAAAATCCAAATACTTCTACAGCTATGCGAAAAGGAAAACAAAAACGCGCGCTACTATCGGGCCCTTAAGGAAAGGAATAATGAACTAACAGACGATCTAAAAGAAAAATCTGAAACATTGAGAGCCCAGTATGAATCGGTCTTCAGTACCCCAAAAAGTGACAAAGCGATACCTGACATAGATGCATTCTTCGAAGAGAAATTGCAAGGAGAATGTATAACAGACTTTGATTTTACCACAGAAGATGTAGCAAGAGCTATAGGTCAAATGAAATCACATTCAGCTGCAGTTCCGGACAAATGGAACGCCCTCTTAATTAAAAACTGTAAAAATGAAATAGCTACACCCTTATACTGAATATGGAGAAGACCCCTGGATATTGGGAAAATACCGAGCATCTTGAAAAGAGCAAACATTGTGTCTATACTCTTATGGAGGGGATAGATCTCAAGCAAAGAACTATAGACCAGTGTCTTTGACGTCCCACCTCACCAAATATTTGAAAGAATAGTCAGAGAGAAAATGTAGGACTTCTTGGAGACACTGGAAAGATTCAACGAAAATCAGCACGGATTCCGATCAGGAAGATCATGCATATCAACTTATAGAGCATTATAACAATATCCTAGATGCACTTGAAGGCAATGAAAACTATGATCTCATATACACGGATTTTGCTGAAGCTTTCGACAAATGCGATCATGGTATAATAGCACATAAAATGAAACATATGGGAATAACAGGCAAAGTGGGAAAATGGATCTACAACTTCCTCAGAGAACGTCTACAGGTCATCAAATTCAAGGTGCATCATCATCAGAATCAAAGTACGCAGCTCAATACCACAAGGTACAGTACTGGTCCCACTCCTGTTCATTATCATGCTAACAGACATAGACAGTGGAGTAAACAACAAAAGTATAGTAACATCTTTTGCAGACGATACAAAGATCAGCAGAAAAATCAGCGATGCAAATGAAGTGGAGGCAAAAAGAGTCGCGGGACAGATACTAAGAACGTTCAAAAGGAAGAACAAGACAGTAATGATTCCCTTGCTGAGAACACTGATCATACCGAAACTTGAATACTGCTCAGTTTTGACGTCCCCATGTAAAAGGAAGCAATTAATAAACTTGAAGAAACGCAGAGACATTTCACATCCAAGATTGATGGCTGCAAAGAACTCAACTACTGGGAAAGACTACGTAAACTAAATCTGTACTCCCTGGAAAGAAGAGAGAGGTACACCATAATCTACATATGGAAAATGATCGAAAAACTGGTACCAAACCTCAAACTAAACCCAATTACCATTCAAACGACACTGGAAAATAGGAAAGGCAGAATGTGTAGTGTCCCCAAATTAAAGGTCCGACAAGAATCTCTTCAACACTGAAGGAAAATAGCTTGGTTGTCAGGGGGCCAAGACTTTTTAACCAGCTTCCAAATGACCTCAGAAACGTTACAGGGGTCAAAGTTGAAGTCTTCAAGAGAAGACTAGATGCCTGGCTCAAGACGGTACCAGATGAGCCGGGTGTACCTGGCTATGTGCGGTGGAGAGCGCAAGAAAGCAACTCGTTCCTCCTCGCTTCTCCACCAAGCCAGGCCTAGAGGCGGGGGCCACCAACTTGACCTTCGTGTGGAGAGAGACCAACACACGGAACATCAACGAGGTTAACGAGGAGGGATATATATATATATATATATATATATTGACAAATGAAATGCCTTTCATTAACTTTACTGAAATAATTTATGGACAAGTACTTGTTTCCTTAATAAACCTAACCTGATTTACCATGACCTAACTTTGCCTAACGTGACCTAATTAATACAGTTCTATCTAACCTTCTAACCAAACAACGGAATTACCCTCCTCTGCACGAAGAGAAAATACTTTGTTGACACAACCATTCCAAATAGTTAGTTGAACATTTGTTTACCAAAATATAAACATGGTTACCGAAATCAGTGCATCGTTAAATTGACTATTTGGAATGAATGATCAATATTTAGCGATGCGTACTTAGAACAAAGTATTTTTCACCCTCAGTTCCACGAAATGACTATAATTAATAATTATTTGACTTCACCCATTTTCTTCCTGTTCTTAAAGAAGTTATGCAAAATGTGAGTGAAAATTTTTAAACCATGTTATGGAATTATATGAACAAATTTTACATAATGTATAAATCAATTTCGGTTGATATAGTCATGCACAAAAACAACACACTTCTTTACGTTATAAGGTTATTGACGTACAATCTCCATGACAAGATAAAATCGGAGCTACGAATATATCGGTGATTTATCAGAAAGGATAATCAAACCAAAGACGACCCGGGCTCATGGCGTCCACTGAACCCAGTCATTTTTTTTTGTGAAAAAATAAGTTTTTTCAAGAAATAAAATGTTTACCCTAATTCTTTTATTGACCAGTTTTAACTGGTTTTAACCTGTTTTGGAAAGGTTTGTTGTACATATATATATGTAGTATATACAGTAATCCTGAAAATAATCTATGTAGAAAATAAATAATAAAAAATATTTTATACAAAAGAATCCATTTATTACAAAACAAAAACTCTGGACACCGTTTACCTAAATATATTTATTACAATATATTTATTACAGTATAATTAACCAATATATATACAGGCCCGTATCCAGGGGGGGGGGGGCCAGAGGCCCCCCCCCCCGAAATTTCGCGAAAAAACATTGTTTTGAAGGGTTTTAATTTTTTTGCTTTTTTGTTTAATAATATAATTTTGTATAAGACGCTGCTGAACGTCAAAAGAAGAGCAGCGTAGTCAGCAAAAATTTAATATAAACAAGGGTATTTGAGTCTAGCAAATCGATTGACTTGATAGCAGCATTCAACGAAATTATGATTACAAAAGATGTGTTGCAAAACCAACTAGAAAATGTTTCAAAATTTGACGAAATTTACAACGAAGCTCTGACATTGTAAGCTGAATTTTTTTCTGAGCTTCATTTCATACATCATCTACTTGCTCCTAAGAAGAGCTATGCACACTATTATCTATTTTCTGAAGTTGGTGTGCCTCCCCCCCCCCCCCCGAAAAAAATCCTGGATACGGGCCTGTATATATATATATATATATATATATATATATATATAGTATATTTCAGAAACATCCTATAAACAAAAAATATCTGAACCCAACATTTTAATAGGACCAGAAATATTAAAATTTTCAAGAACTTACTGTAATTAAAAAATCTACATTTTTTTTGGTGTCTTCTAGAAACCATAGTTGCAACGTTTGTGGGCTGCTGCGTTTATTATACAAACATGATACCATGTTATGCAGTATATATACCATGAACACCAGTGACTTATGCAGTACGTCAAAACTGGAAAAAGTTTAATTGTAAAATTCTGTTGTAGTGACAATGCTGTTCCAGGTAAACAGTCTTAGTTTACAAATATAAAAATTAAACTCTACAATAAATAACAAAAACAAAGTCTTATTTGCGATTGTGTTCATAACTAGATTGGAATTTTATTTAGCCTCTTATTTAGTTCTTTAGTTATTCACTTGTTTTTTGTCTGAAATATTTTCGTCCTTTATTCCATAATGGCCGATATATTCATATAAATTTCACCTGAATCATTCCTTTTGCAGTCATTAAATATTTACATTTGTAGATGTTTTGAAAATAAGTTACACCCTATATTGCCTAATTACATTTAATTACATTATTCTAGTCATGCAATTCAGATAGGTAGAACTTAGTTTTTAATTAAATGCATTACTTAGGATTACATTTCTCATTACGAGTAAATAATTACGTACAGCTGCGGAAATAAGTTAATTACTAATTAGTAATTTTGGGTGCTTCTCTCGAAAAATGTTTACGAATTTATTTCGTACCTGTTAACTACACCACTGTTCTTTTTCAAATAACATATCGGGTATTTTGAGCAAAGAACAATCATAATTCAACATATCATTTAGGATTTCCACAAATTCTGGATATAGTACAGTACTTCACATGATTTATTAAAGTCTATCTGCAAATAAGTTCATGCGAAAGAGAAAACGTATTGTTTCAGGCGAAACTATAATGAAAGTCAGTTTGCGATAACTTTTTAAAAATAAATACTACAAATGAAAGATTAAAATTCATGAAGAATAAATAGTACAAAAATAAAAGGTTACTTAAAATACTAAATTATAGTTAAATAACAGAAATAATTAATGTAATTTAAAGAATAAAAATATTTACGGAAACGGTATATAGCGATATATAGACATGCTATGAATATTTAAATCAGAGAGTAATACAGAATGTAGATATACAAATGTATGCTTTGAAGTGTAGCTGTAGATTTATAAATTAATTATGGCTTAAAAACTAAATCTCGATAAATTATGTCATCGAACCGATAAATTATCTCGATTTCAGAAAAAAAAAAAAGAGTCAAAACCGTCGATAGCAACTTAAAAATTTGAGACATTTAATACTGATTTGATTTCTGTAGAAATAAATTAATTACACGAGTCCGTCTCTATTCAGCATGTAATATCTGAATTCTGTTAATTCTGTTAATTAACCTATTGTGAATTAATTTACTTAACTTATGTGAGTCAATTAATTGTTCATGTAAGGTGAATGTACTTGAAAATAGATATTAAAATTGTTAGATTGTTGGACGATGGTTAATAATTATTTACAGTATTATAATCACAATAATAAATCCGTGATAAAATTCTAAAGTTTTCCCTCTTAAATGCAATTTTATATTTTCTATATCATGTTCATTTTCTATATATTTCAAGCATAAACATAAATAGAATTCAAAACTAAAATAAATATGGTACTTACATATTAACTGGGGGGCCACCACATATTGATGATTGTTTGGTTAAGTTGTAATATTTTCGTTAGTTGAAAATTTCTAATACATCATAATTTTAAATAGCAATATTTTTTTAAATATTTTTTTATACAATTTTCTGAAAAAAATAATTTTTTTAGGTTTATTCATGATGAAAATTTGGGATCTACCAAAAAATGAAGATGCGGTCTCTGTTTTGCAAATGTTGTTTCTAATGTGTAACATTGTATTAATCATTGTAAATATTTGAAATATAAATCATTGTAAATATTTTAAAAAATATTGCTATTTAAAAAATATGATGTATTAGAAATTTTCAACTAACGAAAATATTACGACTTAACCTAACCAATCATCAATATGTGGTGGCCCCCCCCCCGTTAATACGTAAGTACCATAAAGGGTATATATATATATATATGAACATCAAGTAGGGTCCTATGCTTTATTTTACAATTGTATTCACGTCTTTTAACACTTGATATTAAAATTTTACCATATTGGCCTATATAAGGGTGATCGAGGAAATGGGACCCAAAAGAAACCCCTGTAACTCTTAAAAGTATAAGTCCTTTTATAAAATCATACGCATCATTCGAAAGAGGATAGTTACAAGTTTGTGCAGGATTGTATAGGTTTTGACAATACAAGACAAGATAAGATACAAAACAAAATAAAAGTGTTAGTTAAAACTAACCCTTCAAGATGACTGCATGGACTGTGGAACAGCTGCGTTTCATAACTGAGCAATATTATGAGCATGGAAGAAGTGTAGTTTCAGCTCTTAGAAGGTGATTTTGACATCTGAAAATTTGTCTTGAAAGATCTTTGAGCTGAAACTACACTTCTTCCATGCTCATAATATTGCTCAGTTATGAAACGCAGCTGTTCCACAGTCCATGCAGTCATCTTGAAGGGTTAGTTTTAACTAACACTTTTATTTTGTTTTGTATCTTATCTTGTCTTGTATTGTCAAAACCTATACAATCCTGTACAAACTTGTAACTATCCTCTTTCGAATGATGCGTATGATTTTATAAAAGGACTTATACTTTAAGAGTTACAGGGGTTTCTTTTGGGTCCCATTTCTCTGGATCACCCTTATAATTAAAACTTTAAAATGATAAAATAATTTTCCATTTTAATCATTAATTACGAAGATTTGAAATTACGTAAGGTTTGAAAAATAATATTTCTTATGCTTTATGGATATTTTAACACGTCTGTTTGCATACTATTTTTATATGAATTACGTGTACTCATAAATATAAAAATAATAATAAGAATAATAATATATATATATATAATATATATATATATATATATATAAATAATTATATTATTTTGTTTATTAGGTTAGGTATGATTTTGTTAAGTCATCAACATACTCTCTCTCTCTCTCTCTCTCTCATATATAATATATATATATATATATATATAATATATATATATATCTATATATATATATATATATATATAATATTATATATATATTCTACCCCTGTACCTACCCAAGGAAGTACATAAAGTACTGTAACTAAATCGACATATTTGGTTTCTAAAACTAATAAGTATATTTTATATAAGAAAATAAAATACAGTACCATATATGTTCATCCATAGAAAAGTACTTGGGGGTACAACAACCCAAGTATATGGTTGGCTATTTACCAACCAATCATTGGTTAATTTGACGAACCGTTGATTCGACCTAACCATGCTTATTTTTGTGGTAACAAACTAAATTGGTTGGAATAAACAGCATGGTTTAGATCAAACATTTGTAGTATTGGCAAATAATTAGTTATATTTTGGTTGTAACCAAGAAGTTTTTCCTGTTCGAGTGTCTTTCTTTCAAGTTCAGAAGTAAATAACGTACCAAAGATATTGAAGATATCACAGTGATAAATTTTAACTTTACAACTCAAATATCTTTGGATTATTTATTTACAATATATATATATATATATATATATATATATATATATACAGACCGTGCATGGAACAAGGAACTCTTCTGGGGAAAAAAATATATATTATATATATATATATGTTACACGAGGAAAAGAATCTTGTTTGCAACAACCCAAAAGTTTGAATCTAATTCAAGTAATGCGACCATTTAACTTCGCTATTAGCCAGAGAAATAATCATGGTTAACGCAATTATCGTATATGGTTGAATTTGGTTGACTTAGCCTTTTGGACAGGTTATCAAATAGCTATATATTATATATATATATATATATACTGTATATTCAGTTGTTGTAACCAAGTATTTTCTCCTTTTGTGTAATTACATTCATACGTTTTTCGGGAAGAATACTTGAGAAGAGAGGACGCGATATTAATTATATAAATATACAATATTTAAATTACATTTACATTGACATCGGGGATGAACTTGGCGAATAGGGGTCGAACTTCTTCTTGAGGCTCGTCCAAAAACCAGACGTTTGGTAGCACTCTTTGTCGTAAACGGTTCTACTGGCGTAGATTGGCGGCAGAGAAGAGGAAGAGGAGTCGCTCGGTAAAGTTAAAGGAATTCTTCGCCGATGACGATGCATGTGACTTTTGTATTTAACTACGAGAAAGATGGCGATGAAAACCGACAAAGCTACTCCCCGAGTATTCCCGCAGCATTATTGCGCTTCTCGTAGACACATTCATAGACTCTGCATTGCTTTTATGAGGTTGTAATCGTATAATTCATTGCTATACTTAATTTTCGTTTTCGATGCTTTATTTTCGTTGTTTATATTTGAAGTTTCACTCGAGTTTCGACTATTATAGTTTCCTTTCCACACTAAATACTTTCACATTAACGTCTTCCGCAGATTCCCCAAAATTAATGCTAGGAGGGGATGGGACGTAAGGTGGTCTTAACGTAGGACGGGCCGTGCTACTGAGTCGGCTATTAATGATTCCTCTATGTATTTTGCTATTTCCTCTTTCGTAGCTGAGAGGCCGGTATGGTCTATATCTTTCCGCTCCTTTCCTGTAAGGTCTCAAAGAGACAGTTGTTTCTCCTTTAATTTTAGGTGCCGAAGTAATTGTATCAATTTTCGTGAGGTTCGGATCATCCGAACTCGTTTCTGAAATATTGAACATTGTTTTAAAATCGTGTAAAATGCCTGCCGCACTTACTCCTTTTTCTTTCACTAACGTTGCAATGTCTAATTCAACTGCTATCGGGGGTTTGGAAGAAGAGTCGGATTTATTACGTACAACCTCTTTCGATCGGCTTTTCCCCTGTTCGGTCTCGTGAATGATATTGCACTCGGACGAGAACCAAATATACGAGGTTTCTCATCGAAAACTTTTGTAGTTTCTTCAATCTTTCCCGTAGTTGATGTCGCTGTCGTTGTACTTTCTGGAACTGTAGGGGATGCAGTTAAGGGAGAAAATGTTTTTTGTCGTAGATGGCGTAGATTTGGTCGTAGATGGCGTAGATTTGGTCGTAATTTGGAAGATTTGGTCGTAGATGGCGTAGATTTGGTCGTAGATAGTGTTGTCTGCCCAGGTTTAGGGACCTGCCTCTTGGAGTTCTGTCTGGACTACTTTCAAGAATTTCCAAAAGTTTTTTAACACTACCTTTTGCCCGCCTAAATTCTGCCTTTGACATAGATTTGCTTTGAAGCTTTACAGTAATTCTTTGAGAGAAGATCCGTGTGTCTTAAGAGTTCCCAGAAACTGAGGAAGAGTCAATCCAAGTTCCTGGAGAACTTCAGATAAACTTATTGGGGGAGTGTTTGCTACGGGTACAGAAGTTGTGACTGCAATAATTGAAAGGTATCAGTGGTTGATTGCATGAAATATAATTATCATGATTAAATAATAATATGTTACTTTTACAATCTCATTTTTTTTAAGTCAATTTAAATTTTTGAAATTAGATCCATGTCACTCTCGTAAATTATAGTGAATTTCTATATATTTACTAAATATATAATAATTTCCAATAGTTAACATAAAGAAGTTGCTCTGTAAAAATAAAGGCAACCCTTCCTAATATTTAGGTGACATCTCATCTGCGTGCCACCAAATTACACTTATAATGGCGTAAATAAAATTTAATTTTAAAGGCAAAAGGGAACTTACACCTCAAAATCCGTTTCCTTTTTTTTGTAACGAAATTAAATTTACTCCATTAGAAATATAATAGTTTTGTACGGTATCAAAGACACCGTATTTGGTGGCAGGGAAACTTCTTTCATTTTTACAGTATATGAACACGGAAGTCTTAAGGCTGCGGATGGAGTTTAGCTTGTATTCCTTTCAACATCCTCAAGACACGAAGGGACATTAATTAAAAGTATTCTTAAATATTTGCTGAAACACACCTGAACTTCTTTGCTTAGATCATGAAAATATAAACAGTAGAGATTATACTATAAAGCTTACAATACAGTTATTACGAATCTCACTTCATTATGTTTAATTTAATTTTATACTTACCATCTTTCACTTTTTCTCTTTTCGTTGTTGTTGCTGTTGTTGTTGCTGTTGTTGTTGTTGCTGTAGTTGATGTGTGTCGTCGTTGATATTGATGTTGCTGTTGTTGTCTCTACTACTGGGGAGAGTGTGGAGGGCTCTGTTAATTTTGAGGTGACTGGCGCTGGTGTCTTAGTTGATAGATTAATTTCCGAGGATGTCAACTTTATTCTCTTTAAACTACTTTGGCTCTGTTTTCCATCATCAGGATTATTCTCTTCGATTTTGTGATGTTACCTCTCTAAACTGCCCCAAACTTTCTTCCTTTTTTCCCTGTTTACTTCCCTCATCATAATACATGTCTACAAACTCATCATACAGTTCGTCGTAATAGTCTGAGGTACCAGAATAACCTACGGTAGGTTTAATATGTTCAGGAACTGAAGTTCTTGTCTTGGAGGCGTTTCCTTCAGATTCGTATTCAGAGATTTTCCTTTAGGGTATCCGTTTACGGAGGTACTTTCTTTGGGTGAATCTGGGCTGTTTAAACCAATGCTAGTAGCACCTGCTAACAGTGCAGCAAGGTTTCCTGGTTGTAGGAATGCTGGTCGCTTCACAGAGGTCTTTTTCTGGTCATGTTGGTTGTCTGCACCATCAGTAAATGGCTCTAAAGATTCTTCGATATCACTTTTTGAATTCATTGGTGAAGTTGAGTCTGAAACCTCCGAAGGTACTTGGTCCGATATTTGAGGAATATTTTCCCAGTTCTGCCGATATACTTCAGTCTTTTGATGCTCATCTCCCCCTCGAACTTTTTGTCGGTCTTCATACACTAGCCGTCCTTGATGCACTGTCTGCCCTTGCTGTTCATGTCCCCGAAGTTCGTGTTGTCCTTTTTCCTCTTGCTCCTGTCCTTTTGGATCTTGAAAAGTGGTAGAGTAATCGGCAAACGGTTGATAATCGGTAGTTCGAGTATGATGACCATTTAGACTCTCTTGTTGCGAGTGAGCCTGTCATTTGTTCTTTCATCCAGCCTAACGTACGGATTATAGGTAAGAGTGGGATTTTCTCTCGAAGGAAAGTTCGAGTGAAAATCATTCCTATGGTTGGCGTAAGGGTCTAACCCATAGTCGATATTAATAGTACGACTTGGATGAGGATTAATTTGTCTCACGGGATAACTGAAAATAGAGAAAATGTACGTTTTAGTTATTTCTTGCATGCTACACACTTCATCGTGCTGAGAAAGAATTTATATTTATATATATATATATATATAATATATATATATAATATATTATAATTATATATATATATATATATATATATATATATATATATATGGAATGAATTGTACAATTAAACACGTGAAATGAATAATGATGCAAACCCACAAGAAAAAAGAAAATTATTCCAAGGCCTTTCGTGTATTCAGAAGTACATTCCCTGAAGCATTCCCTGACGAGGTGTACTTCTGAATACACGAAATCCCTTGGACTCATTTTTCTTTTCCTTGTGAGTTTGCCTCATATATATATATATATTATATATATATATATATATATATTGAGAAAAAAAGGAGTCATATATTTAATAGAAGCCTCAACGTTTCAGCAAAGTCACGATTACCTTTCTGAAGCAAAAACAGTATAAGGAAAAGTTAGCAACAGTGTCCTTTAATAACTCTTAAAGAAGGAAATCGTATTTCTACCGAAGCGTTGAGACTTCTCATAAATAACCCATTATTTACTTTACATTTACATGTATAATAATAATAATAAATAATAATAATAATAATTGTAATGAGGTAAATATAATGCATTTATTTGCGTAGGAAAAAAAAAAAAAAGTTCATAAAGGAAGAAGCGCTTCTTCACGGAAAATTAAGATTTTTTAGTTATTCCACAAATGATACAATTTTAAATAGACTAATCTTATGCGAGTAATAATAATAATAATAATAATAATAATAATAATATGAACTCCATATTTCAAGTGATGAACCTTCAATCTTTATTATTATTATTATTATTATTATTATTAGTATTAGTATTATTATTATTCATTATTATTAACTTGAAGAACCAGCTGGACAGATTCCCGTGCAAAGTCCCTGACCAGCCACGCGTGGCTGGCTATGAGCGTAGGAGGAGATCGGAAAGCAATTCCCTCCTTCACCAAATCCAGCAAATAAGCGGGATGCTGCAGAGGGATCGACCGCAGGTCGATCTTGAACCGTCGTTCAAATCCTCATAATGTAAGTATTATTATTATTAGTAAGTAGTAGTAATAGTAGTAGTATGAAAAAATCAGATAAAAATAGTTTAACCTTTTGAAAAAGAATGTCCACAAATGAACATTCGAAAAGAGATGGAAGGCAAGAGGCCATGTTTGAAAGGAAGAAGTAAAAAAAATTGGTTACAGACATACGACCCGTAAAGGAAGATTACGTAACAGACTCTAATAATAATAATAATAATAATAATACGGGTCGCCGCGCATTATAATGAATCCTAAATGCATCAGAACGGTCGAGGTCAACCACAGTCCTAAATAGGCCAAGATATTTTCCTGTGGAAAGTATAAACAAGAATTTCGACAGGATTTGGAACCGGCTGAACCGCCCCTTTTTTCGGGCGTCTCTGTACATTTATGCGTGTGTATGTATATGTGCGTTTAGCCAGCGCCCTTAACTTAGTCGGTAAAATCGTTTCCTTGTAAGCGAACTGAAGACACTGAGGTCGAGGATTCGAATCCAGATATATAGGAATTAGAATTAGAGCAATGACAAGCATTAGTTGGCCTGTATGCCGTGCAATGGCTCTACTAATGAGTAACACTATTATTATTCGTGCGTTTATGTGTGTGTGTGTGTGTGTGTGTGTGTGTGTATTCCGTATGAAATGACCTCTCGTGTACGAGGTCAAGAGAACTTTGAATGAAACGGAGAATTAATGCTTCACGATTATTTTCTCTGTCGTTCTTATGATGTGATGATGCCTTTCGGCTGATCACGCATCCGATGGTTTCGATAAGATTTAAATGCTTTGGTACTTTTTGCAATCCAATTACTATATTTGGATTGAAACAAATGTCAGCACTGAAATACGTAACTTTCCCCTCATCTCTTTCGTGTATTATGTTGTTTTACTAAATATATGACCGGGAAATACGGCATATATATATATATATATATATATATATATATGTATATGTATGTGTGTGTGTGTGTGCGTGCGTGTGTACAATAAGAAGGAAATTATTTCACCTAACCTACATTATTCGGCGGGTAATGTCATTTTCTCGACATGACATTTAACCAAGTTATTTTGGGTTAAATTAAGTTGTTATGTTATGTTAATTTAAGTTAAATTAAGTCTTCTATCTGACCGTCGGTTGAATGTCTTGCCGACCAAATTATTCCGACAAATAGACATTTCGTTGGCAGGAAATTTCAGTGACCCTCTAATAAATTAAACCTACACTAACGTAACCCACATCAACGAAATATCATTTATCCCTCTCATTACTCAGAATTAAAACTATTTTGTCGGGGTTTGGATGAACAACCAAATTTACATTAAAAATAACTAAATAGCTATTAAAAATAATTATTATTAAAATTAATTAATATTAAAAATAATTATTAATTATAATAATAATTACACGCGTAATTTTATATACATTATGAGCAATTAATACGTACTTAGGTTGAATATTCAGGTTGGAATTGTATTGGGGAGCACCTTGGTGGGTCTGCCTCCAATTTTCTCGGTAATGAGGGTTCTGAAAAAGCAAAATAATAATAATTAACAGATAAAATTAAATGATATTCTCAATCATTAATTACTCTTTAAAAATTGACTATCTCTTATTGATCAAATTTTAATAAAATTAAGAAATAAGTAACTTCATTATGTCTGTAAAGTTTTAACATACACACACACACACACACACACACAACAGTAAAATAGAGTAAAAATAAATAAATAAATAAATAAATAAATAAAATAAATACATGATTAGAGAGCAAAATTGTATAATTATTGAATTCTCCCACCATTTTCTCGAACCCACAAGGCTACTAAACCACCCTTTTTCCTGTTCAAAAAAACCCATTATAAAACAACAGGTGCAATATAATCACAATAGCTTTGAATGACGACGTATAGCAGCATCTCGAAGACAATCGTCGCGCAAACACGTTAGTGAAATATATTTTAGATTATTGGAAAATATAATATAATGACAAAAGTATTCCGCAATTTTCTCTTTACTGCCGTACGTGATTCAGATACGTTATTTAGATGTATCTAAAATATGTATCTAAAAGAATATTTCGAGAAAATGCTCAAAATAAAACTGATTTTCAAAATTTCAAAATATACCTAAATAAATATTAAAAATAGTTTCAAAATTTCCTTTATACGTTACTCGTAATAGTAAGGTCTGTATTTCTCGCGTAATGTAATTTTGTAATGTTTATTTATTAAAATTATTTTTGTAAATTAATACCTAATGAAATAGAAATGACTTAAACATAAATATCAAATAATGCGGTAACCGTATTGTAATATAGCCGTGATTTTTAAACTGTATTCCGCGGAACCCTGGTGTTCCACGAGAGGTGTTTTTGAGGTTTCGCGAGATTTTTTGGGTAATGGGCGAAATTTCAATTTTCGAGCTACCCTAAATCCGAAATGCAAATTTCAATATTTGGAATCAACTGCTATTCGCGTAAAGACTATTTTTATTTATTAATTACTTTCTATACACTTTATTTATTTTGCACGATTAACCCATGTCTTAAAAACTAATTTAGTTTGACCCACCTTTTTATCTAGCTCCATTTTCATATATATAATATATATATACATATATATAATAATATATATAACCTTTGGTTAGCTTCCGCCCGAATTGTTCATTCTGACGAAGGTCAAGCCTTTCACTCCACTTAGACCTACAGTTTAATGTGGAATCCGAACCACGCCCCACCAGCAGCCCAGCATCTTAACCACTAGGCCACCTAGGTACCCATTTATCTACCAACCACTTTCTTTATTGTGTGGAAGGATGAACAGCGGGTTTTGCTGCGCGCTGGCTGCCGTCAGCGGGTCTCGAACCCAGGGCCGATGGATTCGTAGTCAGCGACGTTAACCACTACATCACCGAGGCACATATATATATTAGTGTTCCTTTGGATTGCATGCAAAAATAGGGTTATTTTTTAGTACGGTTCCGTGACGTGAATTAAAATTTGGAAAGGGTTCCTTGGTCTGAAAAGTTTAAAAACGAGTTTAATAAAAGTAAAAAGAAAAGTTAATACTGCAATTAAATATGTGATACAGGAATTAATTGACAGAAAGCACTCCAACGTTTGGAGTCCAACGAAAGTCATCTTTAAAATAAAGATACATAACAAACTAATATCATTAATTTGGAATTATTTCTCCTCAATTTACATTTGAATGTATGTCTTATTTACACCTATTTATCCGCGCCTAACTTACACCTATTAACATTTATACTCGCACCTAACTTACACCTGCAATTACATCTAACTTACGCCTAATTTACATTTACACTCGCGGATTTACACCAAACTGACACCAATACATTTGCACCTAGCCTACACCTAAATTACACTTACATTTGCACCGAACTTGCACCTGCATTTGCGCCTGGTTTTACAACTAATTTACCTAGATTCGCCACCTAATTTACACTTAAAGAAATACCTCGTAACCAGGAGGAGGCGCAGCGTAGGAAAACACAGGGTGAGATTCGTCGCTGCGCAGATCGAATCCTTCTCCCGTTTTCCTTCTGAAAGAGACTTCATCACCAGTAGACTCACTCGCGATTCGAACCGCTGTCCCAAAAACCAAGAGAAGAACCGCTTTACAGGCGGCTGAACCAGGCTTCATGATAGGAATGGATGACACTCGAGTTACAGTTCACATTTGCATGGTTGCGATCCACAAATCAGTTACAGTTCACATTTCAGCGCAATTTGGACGACTGTATAAAATATGAGAACGTTCATCAGTGATGCTGAATGATGAATGAATATATCATCTTTAATAACAAAAGGAAACACACCTTTTAAAGGACACCGAATAAGAATAAAGACAAACGGAATACAATAGTGGGAGTTGACTGTGTATTAGGGTGAGGGTATAGTATCCTCTTTCCTATCTCTTATTCAATACAAGACGTCCCAGTTTTTCATATTATAATATATATATATATATATATATATAATATATATATAATATATATATATATATATATATATATATATATAATAACAATGCACGATACAGTGAGACCTCGTACCAAATTGAATACAGCATTCCCATATTGGGCAGAAATGAAACAGCTTTGCCCTACAAAGAAGTTTTAATAATAATAATAATACACAAATAATGTCCTCCATATATATATATATACACCTTTGGTTATTTTCCGCCCGAATTGTTCATTCTGACGAAGGTCAAGTTTTTCACTCCACCTTAGACCTACAGGTTAACGTGGAATCCGAACCACGCCCCACCAGCAGCCCAGCGTCTTAACCACTAGGCCACCCAGGGTACCCATTCATCTACCAACCACGTTCTTTATTGTGTGGAAGGATGAACAGCTGGGTTTTGCTGCGCGCCGGCCGATGGCTTCGTAGTCAGCGACACTAACCACTACACCACCGAGGCGCTATATATATATAGATAGATAGATAGATAGATAGAGAGAGAGAGAAAGTGAGAGTATATATTAGCGCATATGACATATATTTTTTATGACACAGTATATGAAAACTTCTTTGTTTCATTCTCATAAATAGTATTATTGTTATTAGATAATATTACCTTCTTACGCTATATAATATCTGTATATAATCTATCTATAAATATACTAACTCCTATCAGATATCTTAGGCCTTGCATAATATGTACAATATACAGTATATACGCAATAATAAGATCTTATTTATATATATATATATATATATATATATATTATCTGCGTATAAATTGGGAAATCTGTTACTACATATTTTGACCGTGAGGGACCAGTACACAACATGTAACGAATAATTACATAACATTAACGAATAACAAATATTTTGAAACAATTAAAATGAAACAAGTACAAAAAAAGAAAAAAGAATTCCTTTTAACCCTACTCCCCCCCTCCCGAAACCCGCTCCACCCGGCCCCACCAAACCAAACCCGGTCCCATGCAAAACCAGTGATTTCGATTTAAGCGCTTGAGGATGTAGGTCAGACATGGAGTAAAAATGCAAGTGAAAATGCAGGATGGGGAAAAGACAGCAGGATTCGACGAAGGAAAGTTTCTAGGAGAGAGAGAGACAGAGAGAGAGAGAGAGAGAGAGCGAGAGGAGAGAGAGAGAGAGAGAGAGAGAGATAAAATAGAGATTAAAATATGAGATAAAAAGAGTGAAAAGCGGAAATAAAATTTAAATTTTTTTTATATATGTATAAGCTGTTTTCCGGGAAAGAAACGAAAGATTAAAAATTTAAAATAAAAGATAATTTCCAATTTAAAACAGATTTTTAAGCAAATTTTTACAATTCTGGTAATGAAATTGGAAGGTAATATATATATATATATATATATATATATATATATATATATATATATAACTTCAATAAAGGAAACATATGCTTAGTTTTACGCTTGATATAAGATGTTCAAAGAAAACACCGAAGCGCTCGGTCATCATATTTGTTTTTCATTGTGGTTATTCTTGCGTATATCCCGACCGATCCCTTTGGGATTTTCATCTATGGAAGTGGGTTAAGACACTTACATATTGCAACAAACCCAGGAATCTGTCTGAACTCCGTCGAATAATAATCAAAGGTTCCAGGGAACAGCGATGGTTATCATATGGAAGGGTTCGAAATTTGAACAGCTTGGATATATATATGTGTGTGTGTGTGTGTGTGTGTGTGTGTGTGTGTGTGTGTGTGTGATGCAAAAGATTTACAGGAAGGAAATAAAAGAAAAGTAGAAAATTTTGTTTCGAGTCAATGAATTAAGAACAAAAATAAAGATTATTAAAGAAAATAAATTTTAAAAGCTTTTGTTCATATTTGTTTATTGAAAATAAGGATTGGAAATTAGTTTCAAGCAGAATTATCTTTAAACACACACACACACACACACACACACACACACACACACTGGTTGATAGGTAAATGAGTACCCTGGGTAGTCTAGTGGTTAAGACGCTGGGTTGCTGATCGGGAGGTCGTGAGATTGAGTCCGGGCGGGACTTGTTATTTCTGACTATCCATGGTGGGTCGTGGTTTCGATTCCACGTTAAGCTGTACGTCTAAGGTGGGGCAACAAGCCTCACCTTCGTCAGAATGAACAATTTAGACGGGAGCAAAACCAAAGTTACTAAGGTGTGTGTGTGTATATATATATATATATATATATATGTATATATGTGTATATATATATATATATTTTGTGTGTGTGTGTGTTTGAGAGAGAGAGGTTTACAAAAAAATGAAGGTTGCACCCTCCATGTCATTTTGAGGAGTTGGGCAATCTCGATATGTGCAGCACTTGTAGCTCGACTCACATCCAATCAGTACTGTACCTCTCGCAAAATGCTCTTCAGCATGTCATGAATGATGGTGTTAACTACAACAACAATTCAGTCACAAGAAACTGTTTTATTGTCAGTCTTCTTCTGGTAAACACTATTTTTCACAGACCTCTATAGAAAAAAATCTAGTACAGGTAGGTCAGGTGGCCTTGGGGACAGGACAATAGAACCACCTCTTCAAATCCATCATTATCGGCACATTGTTGCCGAACTGTGGACGCTAAATAACTAATAAATAATAAATAAATAATAAAAAACACTAATTAATAAATACTACATATAGCGTATATTTAGTTATAAAATACTGCATTCAAGCCAAGTTAGATTCGTAATAGCCGTGGGCCCCTATTTAGTTTTTTACATGATAATGAGAACCCGAGTTGTTACTGTTGCTGTTGCTATTTACGACTCCGGACAAAGCGAGTGGACGAAATAGTGATTTTTAGGTGCTTTCAAAGCTTCCTAATTAATGAGTGACTTTGGTTTTCAAATACATATTGGTTAAAGGCCTTATCTTATCATACTGAGTATATCATTTTAATAATTACTTATGTTTAAGTGTACCACCTAGGCCCGAACTCTAAGGTGTTTTGGCGTTTTAAAAATTCGTAGTTTTCGCTGTTTTCTAGCTAAACTGTTCATTTTAGCCTACGTCCTCTAGAAGATGTTTTTCCATATTAAATTTCCTGTCGATTGATACTCATTACGTATTTCTACGTCAATTCCTTGCAATTATAGAGCTTGTCAAACCTAGGCCTACGGTTAGTTAGGCCCTCTCCAAAGCTAATTTACCTGCAAATAAATTAGGCCTAGTACTAAATTAAAGATATTTTGCTTGACGAATACTCGAGTTTTTGACGTACCGGTAATATACAACATAAACATATAAATGTTATTGAATTATCCTAATTCAGTAACGTACTAAGCTACTCAGTTAAGTCTATTAAGAAAACATGTCATAGCTGGTTGAAAGAGTGGTCTCATTTGGCAGGCTAAAGACCTATATTAGGCCTACCCTATTACTAGTACTGAAGGTTAAGCTAGGTTTATGATGTTTGGTGGAAGGGTTTATTTATATTTAATGAGAATGACACTGGATAAGAAGTAATCAAAATACATATATGGGTCATACGTTCTGTAACGTACCCAAAATCACCTTTTGTGCGAACTGTGATTTTCACTCTTTGTCCTACATATTTTAGGGACTCCTGGTGCCGTCTATATTATATATGAGGACCAAGAAGAACTATCACCCAGAGTGTGTCGTCACTACTATAAATGGTGCAGGTGACAGTGTTATGGTCTGGTCAGCATAGCGTCAGCAGGAACTGATAAATTATTCTTGCGTGAGAAATGAATAAATTTTATAACATGTAAGAATACAGTTTTGGAGCCCCCATCGATAAACTGTTCCCTTTTTCATGAAAGCAGATGTTCTGTTCCAAAAAGTCAACTCTCCATGTCATGAATCGAAAGCTAGTATGGATTGGTATGCCAAAAAGTAGAAATACCAGCGCTAGGTACCCTCCCCTATCTCCAGACTTAACCCTCACCGAACTTCCATGCCTAGTTTTGAGTATAAAAGTGCATAACTCACGCATGTTAATCAAATTCAGGACTAAAACAAAGTTAATAGAGGAATAGAATGAAATGGAAAGCGACACGAGAAAATTCATGTGGGTAACATGCCCCAAAGGCTTTCAAGAGTAATTAAAATATGTGGGCAGCATGCCTCAAATGGGTTCAGCAGTAATTAAGTCAAAGATGGTCATACCAAGTATTATTATCATGTATACTTCAAGAAATAGTGTACTTTGAAGTCATCCATTTGAAATAAGTGAAACTTCATATTATTACATGGTGTGTGTGTGTGTGTGTGTGTGTGTGTGTGTGTGTGTGTATATATATATATATATATATATATATATATATAAGCAAACAACCACAAGGAAAAGGAAACACAAAGTCCGAGCGCTTTCGTGATATATTCACATTATCAATGTGAATATATCACGAAAGCGCTCGGACTTTGTGTTTCCTTTTCCTTGTGGTTGTTTGCTTATTAATAAGGTCACGTGTTATTTTGTGATTCTAGTGCATATATATATATATATATATATATATATATATATATATATATATATATATATATTAGGGTGATTCAAAAAAATCAAAGTTTTTTTTTTAATTGTTCAACCTGTATTTTGTTCCCTATGACAAAAAAGAAAGTAGTGTATGCCAAATTTGGTGAATTTGAAATAAAATTACTATGTGCTACCAGGCGTCAAAGTTTCCCTTTTTTTCAATTTGTTTGTTTTTACAACTTATGATTTTATGTTTAATTGTTTATATTTCAGAATTTTTAATTAATGGTTTATATACTAGCTTGCTTTTAATTGTTGTTTGGAACTCGTAATTTTGATACCAATTAATCGATTATGGAAGCTGGCCTAACTTACCATCACCTAGTTGCTCAGTTGGGAGAAGTTCTACGAGAAAAGAAACTGAAGTATGGCTAATTGGGCAGCCCTCTGCAGTACTAAAACATTCGTATTACCATCAGAGAAGGAAATGATGGCCCTCTTCATGCACTACAGAAATATTAAAAAGCGAGGCATTAGAGAATCATGCTACTCTACTGTGGATGATGTGCTAGCAGTTGGAAAAAAGAGGAATACCAGCAAAACAGAGTACATGTAGTAGATAAAATTCAAGGAATACTGAAGGAATGGCAGCTGCTTAAGAAAAACAAAGCAAACAAATTGAAAAGATCACAAAATTTAAATAAAAAGAAGAAAAATGGAAAGATAAACTGGAAAACTTATTTGACATTGCTCATGGAATGCTATGCAGCTTATAAAAATAGAAGATGATAAGAAATTCTTGAAAATGCAACGTGAGAAAGGACGTCATGGAAAAATGGGTACCATTGATAAGGCTGTTGCTAAAAAAGAGCAAAGAGCAGCAGAAAAGCAACATTATGAAAAGAGGAAAGCAGAAGAAGAGATCAAAAGAAAGAAGAATGAAGAGGCTGTCATACTCACCAGTACATCATCAGAATCAGAGGAGAGTAAAAGTGATGAATCTGGTTTCTGTGCTGCACAACCTTCAACATGGAAAAGTAAGGTAGGAAAACGTAGAAAATTGTTTGATGATAAATTATTAGGAAGTCTTGATGTTGCAAAATTGAGTGACAGAAATGCGTCTCTAGTTTTAATGCCAACAATCAGAATCGCTTGAATGGGGCATCTGCGAACAAATAAAATGCGTGTGTTTCGATACAACGACAGCCACTACTGGTCCTAGAAATGGTGCAGCTATTCTTCTAGAACAAAAATTCGACAACGATTTATTGTGGCTGGCATGTCGACACCACATATTTGAAATTGTGCTGGAAGCTGTTGTTTCAAAGTCTTTATCACCATCTTCTGGCCCAGATATAGTCCTTTTAAGAAGTTCAGAGAAATATGGTCAAGCATTAATAAGGAGGACTACGAAACAGTATTATCAGATCCAGATATCTATGAAAATATTCATGACATCAAAGATGACATAATTATATTTGCAGCAAATCAACTAGACACATTCCAACCAAGAGACGATTACCTAGAACTATTGCAGTTAACAATTATTTTTTTGGGAGGTGAACCAAAAG
Source organism: Bathynomus jamesi (assembly GCA_023014485.1). NCBI lineage: Eukaryota > Metazoa > Arthropoda > Malacostraca > Isopoda > Cirolanidae > Bathynomus > Bathynomus jamesi. The sequence continues at coordinate 386,896 of JAJOZX010000189.1, forward strand.
GTGGAATCAAATTTAAACATCCAGCGGGACTTCATCGGGCTAGGTGGATGGCCAAAATTACATATTCATTAACATTTTTGTTCAAATCTCAGTTCAAAATTTCAGTAAAAGACAAAAAAGGACTAAAAGACATCTGTCTATTTGCTACTCGGTTATATGTAAAGGCATGGTTTACAGCTCCTGTGCCATCTTGCGCTCCTCGTCTTGCTCTGGAATTATTACAGAATCTTGTAGTCTACAAACAAATAAATGACACAATTGCATTTGTTGCTATTAAAAAACTGTTAGGTCACATCTGGTACCTATCAGAAGAACTGGTTGCGTTGGCCTTTTATGATGATGAAGTGCCTACTGAAACAAAAACAAAATGGTAAAGGCCTTGCAAAATACAAAAGAAACTCTTCCTGCAAAACGGGCTTTTCTAGATCCTGCACTTATTCTAACGAAGAAATTAGAAGATTTTGTCACATGAAATACTCAAAGATTCTTTACAATAACAGAATTTAGTTCAAAATTTTTACTCAAAGATGCTAAAGAATGGCATAATGATGAGTTTAACTCCGCTAAGAAATCTATCAAACAGTGGAAAGTCGTGAATGATATAGCGGAAAGAGGAGTAAAATTAATGGATGAATATAATAAAATACTAACACATGACGAAGATCAAAAACAATTCTTGCTACAAGTAGTGAAAAACTACAGGGCTGTTTACCCTGATAGAAAAAAGAAACATTGATGAAGTAAGGACAGCTAATGTCTCAAATATCATGCTAGTTTAATTATGCATGCTTGTGGTTATGGTAGGACCTACGGGGGAGCTTTCCACATTAAAAAAAAGCAATGCGCCTTGTGCTGTACCTCCTGGGTGGTGTGGAAAAATTTGACAATTTGAGTCGTTCTGTCAATTTTTAATTGCTGGTAGCAACCCTTAAAAATTAAAAATTTGCTAAAATATTTTAGGATAGTTATTTTTATGCTGAAATGAACCATTTAAAGGGTTGAACACATTAAATATAATAAAAAAAATTTTTACCCCCATATTTGAATCACCCTAAATTATATACTGTATAAGGCTGAGGGCCGGGCCGGCCAGTGGTTCCCAACCGGTTTTGGCTTATGGCCCCCTTAGGAACCTTATTTTTTCCTGTGGCCCCCATAAGCATTATTTTCAGTAGGTAATATGCAGATTTAACTCTATTTTACAAAATAACATTTTCCTGTGGCCCCCTTCAAATGTGCCATGGCCCCCAGGGAGCCATATGGCCCCCGGTTGGGAAACACTGGATCATCATCATCATAAGCTACTGGACATAATAAATGCGTTAATGCTATAGTGTTGACAGCATATACAGCTCGAATAATTAATTATCGTATAGACAAAAGCAATAATTTTAAATACTTTGAATTTAGTTTTTATTTACCTCATTTATCAAGAATTTGGGCAGACAAGTTTGTTAAAAGTGGAAGTCGTGCCCAAATTGTACTTTCGCTTGGGTACCTTCTTGTGATGTTGAATTGTTGTGTGATTCGTCTTTCCCTCGATGCCTTTGGGGCAGGACTTCCGGGACACCCTATATATATATATATATATGGGTTGTCACGATTATTCCAGCGATAGTCCCGATTAACTGGCCATTACTTTACTGGCCAATTAAATATTTCATCCGATTAATTGGATTAATTGGGAAATCACTGAACCGATTAATGAAATCATTTTTGTGTGGAAAGAAAGAGGTGAAGTCAATTAAGTAAATTAAATCCTTCGACATCCTCAGGCACGAGGGAAAGACGAATCATACAACAATTCAACATCACGAAGAAGATACCCAAGCGAAAGTGCAATTTGGGCAAGACTTCCACTTTTAACAAACTTGTTTGCCCAAATTCTTGATAAATGAGGTTAATAAAAACTAAATTCAAATTATTTAAAATCATTGCTTTTGTCTATACGGTAATTATTCGAGCTGTATATGATGTCAACACTATAGCATTAACGCATTTATTATGTCCAGTAGCTTATAATTTTGGTGCATCGCGCGTTCGGCGTTTACAATAAGATAATAAATTATAGTAGTTGGTTTTGGCAACCGACCAATAATATCTTGCTTAATGGAAATATTAATGATTTAATTCCAAAAGTAGTTAGTCAGTTTAAACACTATTTCGACAGCTCTAGCACACACACACACACACACACACACACCACACACACACACACACACACACACACCTCATTTTTTCATTTGTTTCGTTCTCTCTCCTCATCTTGCGCGGAATATTCTCCTATACAAGCGTCGTTCTTTATGTTAATTATACTGCGTGTTTGCAGTTAAAATGTATATAATGTACGGCATGCGGGAGGTGCCCCCTTGGGGCATTGGTTTCTGCGCGTATGTAGGAGAATTACGGCATTTGTTCGAGTGAGGCCCATGGTGTAATGGTTATCATATCTGACCGGCAATCGGAAGATCCCGGGTTCGATTCCCGGGTGGTTACCTCATTTTTTCATTTGTTTCGTTCTCTCTCCTCATCTTGCGCGGGATATTCTCCTATACAAGCGTCGTTCTTTACGTTAATTATACTGCGTGTTTGCAGTTAAAATGTATATATATATATATATATATATATATGTGTGTGTGTGTGGTAAATAACAAACACTATAGTTTTTCTTTTCATGATGTTAGCCCGACGTGAGCAACGGGTCACTCGCAAAGAGGTCCCAAAATATAGCTTCCCTCACCAGCTATCTGCAAAGCAGATAGGATCCACTTTGGGACAGGATCTAGGGTTTAAAGCAGCCTAGCCCCGCTACATTTAGAATCTCAATATAAGCAAAAGACTCGCTGCCTTCAAGTCAGATTGAATGCATCAAAGAAAAAGGGGTAACTATTATATTTTTTAGCCAAAAAATAAAACTTAAACCTCAACCGGCAGAATTGAGCGTCCACTTTTCAAGGCACATAACATGTCCGTTTCATGATGGGAATGAACTCAGAATGGTTCCCTGGGGTTTTTTATGATACACACAGACCGTGCATGGAACAAGGAACTCTTCTAGGAAAATTAAATCCACTATAGTCCGAATAAGTAATGGTAAATGACAAACACTATAGTTTTTTCTTTTTCATGATGTTAGCCCGACGTGGGCAACGGGTCCCATCATTTAATTTTCCTAGAAGAGTTCCTTGTTCCATGCATGGTCTGTGTGTATCATAAAAAACCTCAAGGAACCATTCTGTGTTCATCCCATATATATATATTTTTTTTTTTTTATTTTTTTTTTTTCCACGCTAACTTATGGTATCCTTAACTAGATCTTGGAAGACAAAATAGCGCATGAACGTAAACTGGCATAATTTTTTTTTGTAAATTGTGGCCATAACTAGACCTTAAAAGGATGGGTAAAAACTCATAAAGCTGTCACGGATCATGGCGGCATCGTAAAATAGGCGCACAGATGTGACGATGTTACAGGGCGCTGAATTTTTTGGATTATTATATAAAGAGTGTTGAAGTCTCTCGGTAATTCTAATTTATTTATTTAATAATTATTTATTTAATAATTATTACTTATTATTAATTATTAATTATTTTATTTATTTATTATTTACTATTTTTATACCAGATTTATTTTTAATATAATTTGATACTAAACAAATTATTTTGTTATAAACAAAAGGGGTTTTGGTGAGTGAAATCCCGTAATTGAAATAATTTTTGTTTTTTTTATTTATTTCCAGACTTCATTTGATGTAAAACAAATAGCTTAGTTTTGATGAAGATCTCTCGTGTGTGTGTGTGTGTGTGTGTGTGTATATATATATATATATATAGAGAGAGAGAGAGAGAGAGAGAGAGAGAGAGAGAGAGAGAGAGAAATGGTATTGTTGAGCTTATGAATAAGTGCCTGAAAATTATAATTCCTTAAACTTCGTCTCCGCTAAATCTAATCAAATCACTGAAAATGCCTTTTGAATTTATTTATTCTATACATTTCCTACATTAAATACTTTTCCATACATTAATTACCTTATTATTTAAGATACATTATAACCCTACTATTATCATCATCATTATTATTATTATATTATTAATATTATTATCATCATACCTATAAATATAACACAAAAATGTTCAGAGTATGAGGACTTGAAACGAAATAAAATAATGATTAAAATTACAATACCTAAATTATCGAATCCTAATTTTGTCTCCCTTTTTTCATCATTATAATAAGTTATAAAAACAAACACAAAATACGTAAAACGAAAAGTAAATTAATTTACAAGAAAGTAATTAATTGTAAATGTGATTAATTTAACGTCTAGTCGAAGGAATTTCATAGAGAAATTTCCACCGAAGGTATAACCCGAGATTAATTATTAAAATTTCGCGTCTTCTCAGTTCTATTCTGTAACATCGTCACATCTGTGCGCCTATTTTACGATGCCGCCATGATCCGTGACAGCTTTATGAGTTTTTACCCATCCTTTTAAGGTCTAGTTATGGCCACAATTTACAAAAAAAAATTATGCCAGTTTACGTTCATGCGCTATTTTGTCTTCCAAGATCTAGTAAGGATACCATAAGTTAGCGTGGAAAAAAAAAAAATAAAAAAAAAAAATATATATATATATGGGAATGAACACAGAATGGTTCCTTGAGGTTTTTTATGATACACACAGACCATGCATGGAACAAGGAACTCTTCTAGGAAAATTAAATGATGGGACCCGTTGCCCACGTCGGGCTAACATCATGAAAAAGAAAAAACTATAGTGTAACGTATAATATAGAAATATTTTAATAATTCAAACACTAATAGTAAAATTAATGCAAAAACTTCATTTTCTACGTCAAGGTCAAAATATGATAATAAAAACCCACTCTAATAGACAGAGTTTATTTCCACAACAGTTTCGATGCCCACTGGCATCCTATTCAGGTGGATTTGTTTTTCTGTATCCACCCGAAGAGGATGCCAGTGGGCATCGAAACTGTTGCGGAAATCAACTCTGTCTTTTAGAGTGGGTTTTTATTATAGTGTTAAAATTATTAAAATTAAGAAGTGTATGATGAAATTATGGACTGAAGTTATATATATATATATGCGCCTCGGTGGTGTAATGGTTAGCGTCGCTGACTACGAATCTATCGGCCCCGGATTCGAGACCCGGTGATGGTAGCCGGCACGCAGCAAAACCCAGCTGTTCATCCTTCCACACAATAAAGAAAGTGGTTGGTAGATAAATGGGTACCCTGGGTAGTCTAGTGGTTAAGACGCTGGGTTGCTGGTGGGGCGTGGTTCGGATTCCGCGTTAAACTGTAGGCTAAGGTGGGGGTGAAAAGCTTGACCTTCATCAGAATGAACAATTCGGGCGGAAGCTAACCAAAGGCTATATATATATTATAGGATTAAAAGACTTAAAAGTAAAATAAAAACACTTTGATCGTAATTCACAGTGTAAAATTCTGTCTTTCTCCATTTAAATGTTAACAGGAAATACAAACAAGCAAACACACGAACAAACGAAACAAACAAACAAACTAGAAAGACGTATAAAAAAGATACGGAAAATAACTAAACGTACACAAAAAGTATACGTGTATACGCACATATGTAGAAGGAGAGAAAAAGTATACATTATACGCACATATGTAGCAGGAAAGGAAAATCCGCACCCATGTACGGTATAAACAAATAAACATAGAACAAACACATACAAACGGACAAACAGGGAAACAAGTAGACAGACAGAGAAACAACTAGACAAACAGACAGACAGCAAGAATCGATAATATGAACTACGTAAAATAGATTATCCTTTTCACAAAAAAATATAATTCAAAATTTGGTATTTTTAAATTTTAGTGCCAAAATTGACATTTTGTCAAAATTACAATCTTTATTTATATAAATAATAATAATAAATAATAATAAATAATAATAAATAAAAATTAATTATTATGAATTATAATTTTTTTTAAAATTACTTTAAAAAGTAGGATTATTTATATAAGAAAAAAAATTATATTTTAATGATATTTACATTTTACAAACATAAAATAACTATAAAAAAAAAAATATATATATATATATATAATTAATTGTAATTATATATATATATATATATATATATATATATATATATATATTTTGTATGCACAAAACTTGACTTGCTAAAAACCAATATATTTTTGAGGAAAAATTTTGTAAACTTTATAATTTTACATTTTTTTTTACGTATAGTGATGTAATAATTCTATAGTTCATGATTTTAATACATATAATTTTAAAATTTCAAAAATGAACATGTTGATAACAATTAATATATATATATATGCGCCTCGGTGGTGTAGTGGTTAGCGTCGTTGAGTACGAATCCATCGGCCCCAGGTTCGAGACCCGGTGACGGCAGCCGGCGCGCAGCAAAACCCAGCTATTCATCCTTCCACACAATAAAGAAAATGGTTGGTAAATAAATGGGTACCCTGGGTGGCCTAGTGGTTAAGACGCTTGGCTGCTGGTGGGGCGTGGTTCAGATTCCACGTTAAACTGTAGGTCAAAGGTGAAGTGAAAAGCTTGACTTTCGTCAGAATGAACAATTCGGGGGGAAGCTAACCAAAGGTTATATATATATATATTAATTATTAAGTACTTGTGTATATTATTATATATATATTAATTATTAGGTACTTGTGTGTGTATATACAGGGCGTCCCAAAAAAATGTATACACACTTTAAATAATTATAAAGGCAGTGTTTATTAAAATACATTTCATTTTCAAAATGTAATAGAATCTACAGACATTATTTAATTGTTTTGTCAACGCCTGTTTTCAAACTGACGTCCGTTCTGGTCCAGGCACTGCTGATAACGCGAAGCAATGGAATCGCAAACATCACGAAACATTTCGTTTGGTATTTGTGTGCATTCTCGTTCAATGGCTGCTCTCAATTCAGCGACTGTTGCAGGTTTTATAGCGTAGACTTTGTCTTTTAAGTATCCCCATAAAAAAAGTCTAGTGGTGTGAGGTCTGGTGAACGCGGAGGGTATTCTACGAAACCCCTTCGTCCAATCCACATCCACATCGTGCCAAGTACCACTCGCAATACTCACTCTTCGGTCCGGATCATCATCATCTTCATTAATAGCATGGACTAATCTTGGAATGTAACTTTTCCATTGACAGCGCTTCAAAATGCGTTGGACAGACGATTCTGAAATTCCTACCTCACGACTCGCTTGCCGCACAGATTTTCTTGGACTTTGGTGATACGTTTCCAGTACTCTTTCTTGCTTTGTGGGGCTTGTCGATGTCCGTGGTCTTCCGGAACGCTTCTTGTGGACATTCTGAACAGTTCCATCGGCTTCAAACTTATCTCTAATTCGAGTGATGGTAAATCGCGTTGGTGGATCTGTTTGAAACTCCCTCCTAAACTGTCTTTGCACTTCAACTGCGTTTTCACACTTCCAGTAGCATTTTAGAATGAATTTCCTTTGTTCAAAGCTTAGTCTGACTGCCATTATTAATTCTAATGGGTTTAACTTGGAAAGAAAGAAACATCAATTGAGCTATCAGCTGTTAAAGTGTGTATACATAATTTATTTTCTATATTTATAATTTAAAAAAATTGCGGTAAAGAAATATTTTCTAATAATTATGTAGAAATTATTAGAAATAAAAATAATTATTTATAGTCATTTCTATAATTTTATTAAATGAAATAAAATAGTCAAAAATTATTCAGTTTCAGGTGAAAGTATATATATATATATATATATAAGAAGAGTTAATCATAATCTGTGTTAGGTTTTATGAAGTTCAACCCTATATACAAAACCTATGATAACAGATAGCATTTGAACTGACAATGATAAAGAAAAAATTGTTGAATGTGTTTTGATAAACTTTCATGAGTTCAAAATGCATATGAAAGTATATATATATATATATATATATATATATATGTGTGGTGTGTGTGTGTGTGTGTGTGTGGTGTGTGTGTATCCTGCCAGTAAACTTATCATATATATATATAATATATATATATATATATATATATATATATATATATATATAATAATAATATATATAATATATATATATCATTTAACAACTTAAAGAAAATAAGAAGTAAAATTGATAAATCTGCTGTAAAAGGTTAACGTGCCCTCCTGAATTGAAGAAACCGCTATAAACACGTGATCATAAACCTTCAAACAATGGTATCTTAAATTATAAAAATTTCTCAAGACGAACGAGGACACAAAATCCCTGAAAATATAAGGGATGTATAGATGATGCATTGAATAAATAATATGTACAGTGATGCGTAGCTTTGTATGAAAAGAGGTTTGTATAAACCACACACACACACACACATACTCCTGTACACTACATGTATTCAGTGAACCAAAAAAATTTATCTGGATAAGCAGTAAGAAAGGAAAGTCAAATTTTTTTATTTTTTTTTATTTGGTAATCAGATAAATTAAGATTTTTTTGTGTTTGAGAAATCAAAATTTGCCGCGAGAATAATTCTGAAATGAACAGAAAATTATTGTGGGCAGTGTTTATAATATATATATATATATATATATATATATATATATGCGCGATACTCTCCATTCGTTTCGTCCAAACTCTGTTAAAAAACCTATTCACGTTGACATATATTGCAAACGAGCCTTAAGTTATTAATATAATAGTAATAATGAAAGTGATAACTTAATATATATATATAATAATATATATATATATATATATATATACGAAGGAAATAGAACTTTTAATTACAAGAAAAAATTATACACCCCAATGGGGGGTGCACGATGTATGTAAATCCTCATCAAGCTCAAAAACCGTGAAGTTTGCATCCCCGACAGAGCCTCGCCGCTTAGAGGAATAGAAAGTGGTTTTAATTTTTTTCTTTAATCTGTCCTTAATTTCTTTAGAAACATTTATGTGACGTATGTCTGTTCGACTGTATTTCGCTTTCAGTATGACGTCTTATAAACTGACGTCGTTTCACTATGACGTATTCATTTCATTAAAAACAGAAGGAATAACATTTTTCGCATTCATTGACTACATTTCGTATACTTAATAGCACGCAGTTATGAGCCGTGTTTTATAATGTTTTCTTGTGACGTTTTAATAACTATAAAATGTAAATATACAAAGTATAAACACGGCTTATACCACCATGATATGACGTATGACTATGACGTTAATAATATAAAGTATAAAGCCTAATCTCTCTCTCTCTCTCTCCTCTCTCTCTCTCTCTCTATATATATATATATATATATTATATATATATATATATATATATATATAATATATATAATATTATATATATATTGTCTATAGGCTACGATATAAGTACAAGATACAACTGTAATTTATGAATTTATGAGTCTACTGTACTGTACACTGGATCATTATAAAGTGTTATGTCGTACATAATTATATCATAGTAAGTCATACTTACGAGAACGTATTATGTGACGCATATAACTATGCCATTAAATCATACTGGTAACGTAACAACGAAAAAGGTGAGCCGTTATACGCTGAAGAAAGAAAAAATCGCAAAAAACAAGAAATGATCACAGTCAAATTAATCAAACGATCTATCGATCAACGATCGCTTTTCTATCATTTTCTCATTCTTGTACGATTACCTTCGATCACTGTATTTGATCATAAAGATCAGTTTCACTAAACTCGAAATTAAATCGAAAATTTCAATTATACTTTCATTTAAAAAAATAAAACAATTAAATTCGATTTACGACCTAACTAAAAGAACTGGAAAATACATTTTAAAATTTAGAGCAAATTAATATATATTGTATTTGATTAAAAGCTAGTTTTGAAAGAGTGATCAAATGTTTACAGGCTTTTAACATTACATATATATATATATATATATATATATATATACACAAACTCAGAATGGTCCCCTGAGAAACTTATATGTTAAACACAGACCGTGCATGGAACAAGGAACTCTTCTGGGAAAATTAAATTCACTATAGTCCGAATAAGTAATGGTAAATGACAAATACCATAGTTTTTCTTTTTCATGATGCTAGCCCGACGTGGGCAACGGGTCTCTCGCAAAGAGGTCCCATAAATATAGCTTCCCTCACCAGTTTTGTTTTTTTGGCTAAAAATACAACAGTTACCCCTTTTTCCTTGATTTATTCAATCCGACGTGAATGCAACGAGTCTTTTACTTATATAGAGGTTCTGAATGTAGTGGGACTAGGCTTGCTTTAAACCCTAGATCCATGTCCCAAAGCTGGATCCTGTCTGCTTTGCAGATAGCTGGTGAGGGAAGCTATATTTATGGGACCTCTTTGCGAGAGACCCGTTGCCCACGTCGGGCTAGCATCATGAAAAAGAAAAACTATGGTATTTGTCATTTACCATTACTTATTCGGACTATAGTGGATTTAATTTTCCCAGAAGAGTTCCTTGTTCCATGCACGGTCTGTGTTTAACATATATATATATATACATATATAAAGTCTTAAAAGTCTGGAAAATTATGTGATCATTGCTTTTTTAATACGAATTTAGGCCTCATT